>CM042009.1:142182079-142652079 GCA_023525715.1 Cichorium intybus
TTTTTCATGTTATAATAAATTAATTAGAAACTAATTAGAAATTAATTTGGAAGAAATTAATTACAGAGACTGGATGTTAATTAGTTAAAGAGTTTAATTAATAGAAACAGTCTAGGGATGAAGTGTAAGGAGGCTCCTTAAGTTTGAAACCTTAGATAGGCTTCCCTATAAATAGAGGGCTAGGGATCAAACCCTAGCATCCATTCCTCCTCAAGTGAGCTGCCGATTTCCCTTCTACCCTCCCTTTGGCGATTTTCACAAACCCTTCTAGGGTTTGTGCCTCTTGCCTCCTCCACAGTGGAACCTCTGTCAGTTTGTTCTTCTAGCGTTCTTGGGTGTGAATCAAAAGAGGGATTCTGGTTTGGATCATTTACATCCAAACAAATGTATGAATTTATGATTTCATCTTTTAAGTTGCAACAATTGCTATGAACAGTATGATCCTAGTTATGTTTTTTATATGAACATGATGATCCTTGCTTGATTTTGTATGAACTTATGATTTGATCTTGTTAATCTTCCATTGTACAATATGTTTTTGTTATTATGATCAAATCCTTTCAGTGGTATCAAAGCATGTATTCATAGGTTGCATGCACTTTTAGATCCCAATTGATTTGTGAAATATGTTTGCATGCTTATATTTTTTTGAGAATTCTAGGGTTCATGCTAGAATGCATTTTTCTTGAAGTTGTTTGATTGTTGATTTTCGAATTCTAGGGTTATGTTATGTGACAATTGTAAATTTTGGTAAACAAAAGTCAACTGTAGTCAAACGAAGCATATGTTAATCTATATGTTGAAAAGTTGTTTTCCAAAACTTTTGCGTTGAATTATTAATATTATAATATTACGTATGCTAAATCAAAACAATTATCGGGTAAAAATCGAAAATACGGACAGCAGACTACTGTAGCGTAGAAATTCGAAAATCGTACAATTATTATTTTGAAAATAATAATATTCATAAAACAATCTACTTGTAAATACGAAAGTTTCGATATATAGAACGTCGAAAACGGAGTTCGTATGTGAAAGTTATAACGATTAAACCGATGTGTACGGATAAATGTACACAGGGTTTGGAACCAAAATACAAAATGTGGTGCCTTAAACATCAAATATGAAATAAAAATTCATATGATAAGTAACGTAATAATATCTAGTATTTAATTTCAAAGCTAGATGCAATTTCCGGTAAAACGTCAAAAATCGCGAAAACGGAAGAATACCGCACTTAAACGCGTATTCCGACACCCAACGAATTATATTTCAATCAAAATAGATGTTTGACAATGTTTTTATACCAAATAATTAATTAGAACTTCGTTTCGTCAAAAACGCACAAAATTTCACTAAAATGTCACACTATTTTATAAAAATCACAC
This sequence comes from Cichorium intybus, assembly GCA_023525715.1. Classification (NCBI taxonomy): domain Eukaryota; kingdom Viridiplantae; phylum Streptophyta; class Magnoliopsida; order Asterales; family Asteraceae; genus Cichorium; species Cichorium intybus. The sequence goes on from CM042009.1 coordinate 142,183,468, forward strand.
ATTTTTATAACTACATTGCTATTTTTTATAAGAACCAACCCCACCCCACCCCCTACCCCACCCCATGGGCTGATCATCACTTCCCCAAGACAATCCTAGAGTACTATTCATAAATCTAACCTATTAGTAAAATAATGAAAAGAAATCAAACCTAAAAGATCTACATTAAATCTAATAAACAAATGAGCTATCCCTTTTGAAACAAAAATCACCAACTCATCTCCCTTCCATCACTCTCTAAACTCACGGCTCACCCTCATCTTGACCATCTTCATCTTCAAACTCCATTTTCAAGCTTATTTCACAAGGTTAAGAGGTAAGCTTCACATATCTTTTGATTCTAAACAACATAACACAAATTTACACCTTTTACACACACTAACATCCATCCATATCCATTGGATATTAGCTTTTGTCCAAGGGTCTTTAAGCTCCAAACTCCATCATCTTCAAAGATCTTTCAAGCTCTCTTGGTAAGTTATGATCATCTAGTGATTTAAGTTCTAAATACCTTCATATACTCTTGTATACACACATACTCACGGAAATCCATTGGATAATAGCTTTGTCCAAGGGTCCTTCGGGTCTTAGAACTAAAATCTTCAATCTTCTTCCAAGGAATCCTAAGATCCACACTTAAGGTGAGTTCATACCCCTCATTTTCATCTTTTCAAACCTTTTTGGGGGAGAATACAAGTTCTTTAACTATAAATGTTGTTTTATTCAAGTATATATATGTTTAAATGTTATATATGTTGATTTACACAAGTTTATAAAGTTAGTATTTGGGTAAAAATACCTTTGATATGAAATATGGATAGATCTTTGTATGATGTTCATAATGATACATTATATGCTTGTATAAAAGTTACTAGACTATAATTAAAGTGTGTAAAAATGATAGATCTTGAACAAAAATGTTATAAATATGATTTTGGCATGAAATATGAGTAGATCCATGTATTATGAACACTTTGACATATTAAGTTGTGTAAAAGTTACTAAACTACAAATAAAGTGTACAAAGATACTAGATTTTGGATAAAAACGTTACAAAAACGAAAACTAGTAAAAACTACGTTTTTATAAATAAAGGCACTATTTTCTAGCAAAAATGGCTATAATCAAGATATCATATTATTTTTGTGTGAAATATCTCAGAATATAATATTTATAATCTTTGAACAAGTTATTTCGCTATTATTCACAAAAATGAGGTTATTACGACGCAATTACTAAAAATAGACTATTATTGGAATAGTTTATGAACAAAAGGTTATTATGACAGTCAAACATGATAAAAATAATTATATAAAAATATATAATTATTATACTATACTATATTATCATGGAAAAAATGATAATGGACGATTACAAGAGTTTTTATACAAATCGTATGTAAACAAGTTGATTGGAATACATACATTTTTGTGAGATGAATCTTCACAGTACTTTTATAAGTACCTACTATAAGTCCTGAACATTTATATAACCAGAGTCTCGGTAAGAGAGCGTGATATTTGAGTATAGATTTATACGGGATTGACAACCCCGCACCTGAGCTGCTAGCTACAGCTTGACCGGTAGGTCTGAGGTGTCCAAATGTCTAACAGTTCCGACGCCTGAAGAACGTCGCAGCAGGCCAACTAGTCACAGTATGGTTATATGGTATCTCACATGGGAAAATAATCAACTTAACATTTTTATAAATTGTTTACGTGGAAATACACATTTCAATGAAAGTACACTACGGTTTACACATTACATTTTAGTCTTTGGGATTTAAAGACTTGGAACATTTTATGAGAAAATATTGGATTTTCTTGGTTTTTAACACTATTGTTTACAAACAAATGACATTTCTTATACAAAAATCTTATGAACTCGCCAACTTAATTGTTGACACTTTTTCAACCACTTGTATTCTCAGGAAACTGATAAGGTAAATCAAGCGCTACAAGAAGAGACGTTACGACGTCGATTTTGCCTACTTTTGATATCATTATAATTGTATTTGAAACATACAACAGTTAAACTATGTAACATTTGCAATTATGTAATGATGGTTGTTTGCTTGGTTTTCACTATTGTGCAACTTTGTTATGATATTGTTCATGAAGTCATCCACCCTTGAACTATTCCGCCATTACGGTTTGAGGGTGTGACATGTTATAATAAATTTTTGAAATTCTAGAGTTTAGGTAGTGACCTTGGGCCTTTACTTGTGTACTAAGGCATGACGGCTAGGGTTTACATCCCTAACTTTCCTTTCAAGTTTCCTAACTTGCTTTACCTCCAAGTTAACCCTCATTGCCTTATATGCAAACATGATAATCAGTGTAATGTTTATATTAATAATTAACATTGTGTTAATGGAACTAATAGTTACACATAAAGTTTAAAATGCTTTAAGATTTATTTATATATATTAGAATAGTATCTATATGTATAACTTAAAGATTAAAACAAAAACATTGGTCAAACCATGGTTAGACTCTCCCACTTTTAAAATGTGTTTAGAAGGCTTGAAGGAGGGTTCTTTGAATCCTAATGATGTCGATTTTAAATAACATTCATTGCTTACCACCCTCACCGTCTGCCACGTTTTTCCTGAGTGGAGTTACCGAAAGGATTTGATAGGGCAATGTTTCAAGTTAAAAAGTATTAAAACAAAAGTCTCGTTTTAAGTATAACAAAACGTAAATCATATGCTACCCATGAAAAACGTACATTTTCCTTATGATCTGTTGACGGAGCTGTGCGGTTTGCCGACACGTCAAATTGAGATTATAATTGAAAATGATGTGGCACTCGCGATACTCAAAGTATCTTGAGACGTGAATCACATAGTTTTTAATGGTTGATCCATCATCTAATCCATGATCCACGACATCCCTGTCATGGATTGAGACGAGCATAATCGAGATTAACATGACATTGACCTTAGTCAATGAATCTCGAAGATCTAGGAATTTTATGGTGACTGAAAATGATAAATAGTTTATCTACCTTAATGACCTTTATGGTGTGATTACGACATATCTATTCACATCATAAAAGTAAATTGTTGGATCCTAGCCTTGTTAAATAATATTTGGGTAATTATTTAAAAAGATTATATCAAACTAACTAAAACTTTGTTCTATAGATGTCAGCTGCAAGTGCCAACTCCTATTTTCCTCCTTCTCCTCTTCCTTTTCCACCATCACCTCACTCAAACTTCTCAAAGCAAGACATCATTGGTATGGACAAGCTTAACGGTCTAAAATAGTTAGGCTGTTTTCAGACTTGGAGAATAGTTCTCAGACTCGAAGGAAAGCTTTATACCATTGAGAAACTTGTTCCTGAACCCCCTTTAGAAGATACTACAAGAGATGTCAAAGACGACTATGAGAATCGTCTTGATGAGTCTGATGAAGTCTGTTGCCTTATTTTATTGACGATGATTCCTGAGATCCAAAGGGACTTAGAATTTCTTAGTCCATATGACATAGTTAACCTACTCGAGGGCATGTTCAAAAAGTAGGTTAGGCAAGAATATAGCAAGATCATGAAAGGCCTTGTAGAGTGCAAGCTAGAGGAAGGAGGTATTGTCAGTATTCATGTCCTTAAGATCGAGGCATACATTGACAAACTGGAAAGACCTGGTTTTCCTATCAGTCGAGAGTTGAGTACCAATATTATCCTTAACTCTCTGACAAGCTCATATGATCTGTTCATTCAGATCTATAGGGTGGGAAATATGGATAAGTCTATAATAAAAATGCATGGTATGTTAACGATGTATGAGTCTTACATGGGCATATATGGATCCTCCGGTTCAATCCTGAATTGGCTCATGTGGAAAGAGATATAAAAAAGAAACAGCCTAAGGCAACCGATAAGCCAATTCTGAGATGTCTCAAATTGGGAATTCTTAGGATGGGATATATTTCAACCAAAAACAAGAAGAATGGAAGATGCTCAAGACATTTGATGAGGCATTTGAAAGCCAGAGAGTTTGGTACCTCAGGTATATCTAAACTTCATAGTATATCAACTTCTAATTATTAATTCCTTGATACATGATGTGGTACTCACATTTGTGCTGGTATACAGGGACTTATAGAAAGCAGGAAGCTGAAGCATAAAAGCTTAACCTAATCATGAGATAGAGAAGCACTGTTGTTATTACAAAGATTGGGGATTACGAGCTCATGATGACTAGTGGTGTGTAGTTAGATTATTAGATTCTTGTTACTTGCCTGAATGACATAAGACAGTTGTTTCATATTACGCATTGTTTGAGGATATTTTGTTTATTCCTTTTGATAATGAAAAGAGTGATATTTTTCTTTATAAGCATGGTTGTTTTGTTTCAAAATTTATCCTTGCAATGGCTTATATAAATGTGATGTTTTTATAAGTAGTAGTAATAATGTAATCTTGAATGTTGATTCATCCGAAAAGGTGTTGGATAAATCGTGCTTGTGGCATTGTCACTTTGGCCATATAAACAAGAATCGCATCACCAAGTTCCAAGCGGACAAGATATTGGAATCATTTCACTTAGAGTCAGATGATGTGTGCAAGTCTTGCTTACTTGGAAGATGACAAAAACGTCATCCACATGGAGCTGTGAAAGAAGCGAGGATTTGTTGGACCTTATCCACACAAATGTTTGTGGACCGTTTAGATCTGCCACTAGACACGATAAACAATATTTCGTTACATTTGCTTATTATTTCAATAGATTTAACTGTGTTTATTTAAATAAACGTAAGTCAGAAACCTTGAAATTTTCAATCGAACTTCTTACACAATCATGCTGCAGGAAATTGAAAACGCAACCATCAGCACCAATTTCCATCTTCAGTTGATTATCGACGACGACTAAGTACGACAGGCGGCAAATAAATACGGCGGACAATGGAAATTGGTGTAGAGGATTGCCGCTGAAGATGGAAATTAGTGCTGAAGATAATTATTGATGACGAGTTGGCGACTAAGTACAACGGACGATGACTACGAACGGTGGATGGCAGACAACAACCATAAACGATGATAATGACAGAGTCGCCCTTCTCACAGGTTGCGTTGTTTGTGTTTCCATTTTCCAGCGACGTGTTTGTGTGATAAGTCTGATTGCAATATTGAAAGCATTCCAACAAAATAGAAGTAGGGGTATTTTGGTCATTCAAGATTTTTCTTATAATTATAATGATTTTAAATTACAAAAAAAATATTTTTAAAAAATTTGGCAAGTATGATGCTTTGGAAACTTATATGTGGTATATATGATATTTAGATATTAGATTGTACAAATATGATATTTTAAAAGATTAAAAATGATAGATGTAATGTTTAGAGATTAGTATGAACAAGTAAAATCTATTTTGTTGTATATTTAAGGGAAAATGACTTATAAGGGTAATTATGTTTCAAAAATGTTCAAAAAACACAATCCAAGTTTGGTTTGTTCAAAAAACACCATCCAAGTAAAGCCTTTGTACAAAAAACATCATCCAAGTAAGGCATTTGTACAAAAAACACCAACGAACTACATGTTTTGTTTAAATTTTACCCGATGGTAACCGGTTCTTGCAGGTTAAAAAAAAAAGGAGAAGGTGGGGGTTCAAAAATTACAAAAACAGCAAACACAAATGTGACATCGCAACAGCCCTAGGTTATGATGTTTGCAGGATCATAACAGTAATAGCGAAGGGGAAGAAAAAGTCCAACATTTATGAATAAGAAATAATCGAATATGTAGTTGTGAAATCGTGTTCATTTAATAATTGTATCGTCTTTCATTAAGTTTTAAGTAAAATCAAAAGATCTGCAAAAGTATTATGCTTCGTTATCATATACAATGATTATGTTATAAATTATAAAAATACAAATACCGTTTCATGACTTAAAAAATGCAAAGGATCTCAATATTATTATATTAGGCTATGTGAACAATTCGAACTTTTGAACTTATCATGGTTTAAAAACGATATAATCACTAGACTTACAAGGTGTCACAAAGTGATTGAATGTTTGACTTAATTAGACTTTTAATACAATAGATGTAAGCAGCTTAAGAGGGAAGGAGAGAATCTTGTTGATTTGTCTAAATAAAAGTTTAATAGACGTATTAAAAACTTAAGATTAAGGCAATCAAGAAAATATATTCCATAAGGATATGATCAATTTTTATATACCAAAATCATATACAAGTCATACATTAATTTAGTTCATATTTAATCTTTACCAAACTTCTATAGCTCATTACGTCAGCATTCTCTCTCACAAGTACCTTCTAGATTGTTATTATCTTAGCACTTCCAAACCATTTATTTATTACAATATAAATTCATGACATTATGTTTACTAAAACCAATATAAAAGAAGCGAATACTTTTGAAAAAAATTGTCTAAATTGTTTTTTTTTTTTTGGAACCGGCAATTTAGTGGTCTCACCAGAGGGTACTCGACCCCGCCACCCAGGGCGGTTGGCGATTACCTAAGGCGCAAGGCCTTTTCCCTCAACCATGCCTCGCCTCCAGGGAAAATCCCCCACATGGGGTTAGTCGGATTCGAACTCCAGACCTTCCACCACATGGGTATATAACCCGGGTGCATCCACCCAGCTAGGCTGGACTTCACTTGCTAAATTGTTGCATTCAATATATTTGATAATAGACGCTCTTAGTTTGGTATGCATCAAATTAATTAGTTTGTAAACAAATGTAGTACTTCAACATCATACAAGTATTCTGCTTGTTTATTCCGTTATACAAAGGTTTTAATTTAAAAGTTAAGATTATGTTTACGCATCAAGCTTATTTTTCTACTTAAGGGACGTAATTTTTCTACTTAAAAAATTAATTCATCTATATAAGTTACATGTTTTATTAACTTATATAATAGCTATAACAATATATCTAGATGGATCAATTTTTTAATACAAGAATCGCTTCTTGATATCTAACCATAATCTTATTTCTTCAACTAAACTAGGCTTCAACACAACAACGATGATTAAAAAAAATAATAATAAAATTTAGCCTAATCTTCTAAATTTTTGCCAGAAAATAGTCAAATGATCAAAACAGAAACCATTTTAACAGGTTTTGAGAGTTGGCTGCAAAAATTATGTGAAACTTGCAAAAATTGCTTAAAACCTGCGAAAAGTTTATTTAAAAAATTAATTTTTTTCCCGAAACCACCTGCGAAAATGCCTCTAAAAGTCTGCAAAACTCTCTCTTAAAACTTGCGAAAATTATTATTTTTTAAATTGTTATGTATTTTTAATTTTTTTTTTCTTTTTACATAGGAATAGGGTATAGCTGGGACTACGTAAACTTGAAGTTTCACTGCTAAAAGTATAATTTTGATTGTGAAAAGTAGAATTTTGACTTCGAAAAGTATAAGTTGACTGCGAAAATTTTAATTTGACTGCGAAAGGTTAAAGTTGACCGCGAAAATGTTGAAAAACATCTTATAAATAATATTCTTAAACTTTTTTAAAAAATTGTTATAGTTAACAAGATTTAAAAAAGATAAGAGAATGAGTTCATTCGACAAAATATTCGTTGTTCTTTGTACCGGTGGGCGATGAGAGCGTATAGATTACCAATCGGATTATGTTAGACCATTCATTAATAATTACGCTTTGGAATTTCCAAAATCAATAACTTACATTGAGTTATTGAAATTGATCAAATAGAAGGCACACATGTAAGATAGATCAGACATTACTATGTCTTTTCAACATCCAGATTTGTTTTATGTAATTAACATTGTCGATGATGGTGATGTTTGTCACATGGTTCGTGTTATCGAAAGTGCTCAAAATTTTGCTCATTTGTATGTTGTCGAATGCGTTGATGATATACATTGGCGTCTAACAACGAAATTAGTTAAAAAAAACGTATCCCAACTTCATAGTACAAAAATCCTTTTCCAACGACAATCTCTCAGGGGTAATGTTTTCACTTTTTTCTTTCCCTAAAAAAACATGAGATCAATATGTACAACAAACAAGCCCGAACTGTGTCCTCGTCGGATATATCAAAAACTGGTTTTGCATTATTAACTCGTTTAAATATAAAATGTTAAAGTTTCGTCTTTCTTATTCGGCCGAAATCTCTCTCAGAATGTTGAAGGAAAAGTCTTCATTTCTTTTCTTTTTTGTGATATTTACCAAACCATAATCCCGATATGACACAAAAACCGATCGGCCCGTAAGATAGGCGACACTCACCTATCTTTAAATGAAGGTGGTCGGTGATATCTTCATCGTCAGTAATAACTTCATGAATAAACATGGTTTGACATAATATTACATTTCCTCGGAGTGAATAAGTGTTTATCCAACCACCAAATGTCGCCTCATGTATAATCTTTAAACGTTGTTCATTTAAATGCTCTATGATCTGCCACATATCTTGTGCCAACCGTTTAAAATTTGCTTTTTCGGGTATCATTTTATTTGGATGATGCAAAACAATTGATATAAGGTAAACATTTTTAATAAGCAAATTATAATTAAAAAATACTTATTATATATAAATAGGTACAATTTTCACACTATTTACATTATTATAAAAAATTCAGCAACATTTTTAATAAAGAAATTAAAATTTTTTTAAACAAATATACATATTACTACAAAATACAATAATATTTTTTTTTTTCAAAATAAATGTGGATATTCTTTAAAAATAAAATAACATTTTATAAAATAAACTAACATTTTCGCATGTTTTTAGATGCATTGGGTTTAACCCAAAAAACATAATTAAAATAATTCACATTTTTAACCATAAAAATGTAATCTAACCAAAATAATAGTAAATTTTAACCGAAAAAAAATACATTTTCGCAGGTTTAAAAATATTTTCGGAAGTTTAAAAAATAAACTTTATTTTCGCAACCAATATAAAAAAAAACGAATTTTTAACAAAAGAAATGTACTTTAACCAAAACATTTTAAATAAATTTTTGGAGGTTTTAAAATATATACTTCATTTTCGCAACAATATAGATATTTTTAAAAATAAATTATGAATTTTTACAAAAAACCATTTTTAGGAACCAACATACATTTAATAACCTATTTTTAATAAAAAAATACGCAGTTTTTTTTTAAATATATTATTTTCGCAGGTTTTGCAAAACCTGCGAAACTTTATCAACCAAACCGATTCTTTTTCTTACGGGTAATTTTTTACACCTAGTAACTACAGGGCATTAACTAAAACAATATCAAAATATAAAAAAAAAACAAAAACAAAACATCTTTACTTGGGTATTTTTCGACTATTTTGAGAGAGAGATAGAGAGAGTTTTGCAACCTTGTCAACTGAAAATGAGAGGTAATGACAAAAATTTAAGTTTTTATACCTAAGGACCTTGAGACTTGGCCTGTGGGCCGAAAACCGAGCCCAAAATTGGAGTTTTCGCAAGTTTTAAGGAGTTTTCGCATATGGTTCCCAAAATCTACGATTAGCTATATTGGTGTTTTGGCTAATTTTTAACAAAAGTTTATAAGATTAGTCTAAATTTATTATTTTTTTTCAACGGAAAAAAGCGAACGGTAGCTGATCAAAACACTAATAAACTTTGTGATATATCGATAACCAAGGCCCTCCTTGTAATTTTACATAATATAATCATTATCTTTAAAAATAAATAAAAGTGAAAAAAAGTCGATAATGGAGATAGCTGATGATTGTAGACTTTAGGGCAAGCATGTGTGGCATCCATCATGATAGAGATGTTGTATGCATCCATGTATACAAGCACCAATAGAGAAAAAAAGGGACTCATCATGCCAATAAAATCCTCATGATAATAACATCCACTCATTTAATCTTATAAACAATAACAACATGATAACATAAAACAAATCTCATTCTCATCATGTTCATCGTACAATATTATCCTTTTTCATCCGATAAAATACCATGTTTCTAAAAAAGAAATTTGTCGTTTTGACACGGAGGTAACATAATTTACGGCAAATTGAACTTATAATAGTTGTTTTAGATAAATTTTATAGTAAATTACACGGATGGTCTATCTGGTTTGGGGTAATTTTCATGTTTGGTCCCTAACTTTTTTTTTAAACTCGGATGATCCTTATTTTATATTTTTATTGCGCGTTTGGTCCCTGGCAGACATTAAATGACCATCCTACCCTTATCTATTTTTTTGGTTTAGTTTATTATTTTTTTTATTAAATAAAATATTTTTTTGTTAGACGAATACCATCACCCTCACTCACCATTGTCGTCGACCACCATCGCCATCACTGCCATTAGCCACCACAATTATCACCACCGCCATCACTACCATCGACCACCACCGCCATTACTGCCGTTGACCACCACCATTATCACCACTACCGTTGACGACCACCACTATCACCAATGCCCAAAAAATCAAAATCCGAAAAACAAACTCAGGGACATTAAACAAAGAAATCAAAACCCAGAAGAGAAAAATCATATCCACAAATCATGAAATTGATGCTCAAACCCATAAATTAAACTTGCTCACAACCAGAAACTATGTAATCGAGCTCAAAACCAAATATTAAAGCCGGAATAATGCCCAGAAATCAAGGGTGAATCAATTTTCAAACCAAAAACCGTGAATGAAATCAAAACCGTAGAAATTATGGATGAAATCAAAATCAAACCATTCAAAATCAAACCTAAACCTCATTTAATTCAAATAGAATAACTTGAATCCAGAAATCGAGTCCAGAAATGGTTGCTTTCTCGTTACTGAATCCATAAATCGAAATCAAACCATTCAAAATCAAACCTAAACCTGATTTAATTCAAATGGAGTGAACTTGAATCCTGAAATGGATGAACTTGTTCGTCTCTAAAGCATAAACTCTATAAAAAGACGACTTATTCGTCTCCAAAGCATAAACTCTATCAACTCTATAAAAACCGTAGAAATTATGGATGAAATTGAAATCAAACCATTCAAAGCCAAACACTTATATCGCAACGATCCTTAACAAAGACGACTTATTCGTCTCCAAAGCATAAACTCTATAAAAATGAATTTTGAGCGCCATACCTCTAACCCCACATCCTCCCAAAGTTAAGTTGCAACTCCAATTCCAACCTATTTTCTAAAAAAGAAACCAAATTAAATCCTTTTTCACGAAGTTGGCAAAAGGATTTTATGATATTCACCTAAGGCCTTGTAACGCCACCTCCAAAACCATGTGAATTGAATCCATTATCCACACCATATTAAGCCTTGATAAACCACACACACAAATACTTCAGTTTCGTAAAAAATCTCCATCTCCATTTAAAAAGTAAGGCACGGTTAAGACCATATAAGCTACCGATACCTAAACTGCGTTGATCTATGCTTCATAAAATCTTTTTTTCACCCAAATCTCCACCCAAACAAAATTTGTTTCGAAGTGGCGCTAGACAAATAATTACATTTGTCTCTGGAAAAAAAAAGCATAAAATAGATGTCGCCAAAATCAACTTTTGTAAAGTCAATCAGTCTCCCACTGAAATAGTTTTCAGTTGGAAGAGACTTTTCTTTTTTTTCAAATGTGAGCACTGATGACTATCCAGTCGAAATGTCTAAAATTGAATGTGAGCACTGATGACTATCCAGTCGAAATGACTAAAACTGATCATGTATGATGTATCTCAAGATTTCAGACTCCACCCGACCTGACTTCCAGTTAGACGAGGTCTTTATAATTAAGAATTAATCTTGCAAGGGAGTACCTGTTTTCCAAGGGTGACCACTGATGACTATACAGTCGACCCAAAACCAACTTTGGTAAAGTCAATTATCCTCCCAACGAAGTGGTTTTTAGTTTGAAGAGGTTTTCAAGGGTGAGCACTAATAATTATCCAGTTGAAGTGTCTAAAAATGATCATGTATGATGTATCTCAAGTTTTCGAACCCAACTCGACCTGACCCGACTACCGGTTAGACGAAGTCTTTATCATTAAGAATTAATCATGCAAAGGAGTACCTGTTTTCCAAGGGTGAACATTGATGACTATCCGGCTGACCCAAAACCAACTTTGGTAAAGTCAATCAGCCTCCCATCGAAGCGGTTTTAAGTTGGAAGAGTTTTTTTTTCAAGGGTGAGCATTAATGACTATCCAGTCGAAATGTCTAAAAGTGATCATGTATGATGTATCTCAAGTTTTCGGACCCAACTCGAGCCGACCCAACTACCAATTAGGCGAGGTCTTTATAATTTAGAATTAATCATCCAAGAGAGTACTTGCATTCCAAATTTTCAATAGACTATTCTAAAAGTCAATTTTCATATTGATCTCACATTATTGTATGAAAATGCAAAACAAGAAATACAAAAAGGTTATAAATTCTATAATGAATGAAAACCTATTATTTCACATATTGTACTAACATATTGCTTAATATAAACTAATGAAATTTATTTAGTTTAATTTGTTTTTCTATAATAAGAAGTTATATATAGTACGTATTTAATTAAATTACATTTAGATTTACTTAAAAATATAGAAAACAGAACTGTGATATAAATTAGAAATTGATTAGACTCAAAAATATGTTGAGAAATTATTTTTGTTATAACTAAAATATGCTACGATTTTTAGCTTGTTGATTTGAAAAGATTTGAAAAGGCTATAAAGAAGTTTTTTCACCATCGTGGATGCTGTCAACAATGTAGTCAAATAAAGGAATGATAAACTTCTATTTTTAGTGAATCATAGAAAAATCAATGGAATTTTAAAGTTTCGAAATTTCAACATGTTATTTTTAGTTAAGTGACATATCTTTGTCATGTGCCAAAACTGGAAATTGGATTATATAACGATATGAGGAAAAGTCAAAGCTACGTTTTGAATATAAAAACAACGTCCTAGAAAATAAAACTGTTTTGAAAATAACTTCTCTTCTAGCAGATATGCCCCAAGTCAAGAAATTGTTGTTAAAAGGTATATAACTACAAAATGCTATGGTAAAACAGACATTTATGTATTATAACTCATATGAACCGAAAAGATTTAGCATGAAAAAATGGTTCCAAAACAGTCGAAAGTAACATTTTATAAAATGGTTACTTTAATAAATTCTAAAAGTAGTTGATAAATTTTTAATCTAAAAAGCTTCCAACGTAACTAAATGTTTTATTGGAACCCTTGTCACGAAATGATGAAAATGTTGTCAAGCAATTAAATCGTATTTTAAACAAGTAAAATGGAATCGAGTTTATAATGTGTTTATTATTATTATTATTATTACTCATCCTTGTTTTTCTCATTTGATTGTCTAGGATCTTTTTGATAATTTATTCGATGAATCTCTTTAATATGTTTAGTTTTATAACTAGTTCATTGTACGCTTAAAAGTCAAACATTCGAGAACCAACGACAAAAGGGAAAGTGTTTTAAACATATGAAATGGATTGGTATTCATTGAAAAGTATGTTGTATTATATTATTAGTATAAAATTTATTCTCTTTAAGATATTATTTTGTTCATATGTAATTTTATATTATTTAGAAAAAAGATGTGTGGTTTTTCATAATAAAAAATTCCAGCAGCCTTCATGCTTTACTGAAAAGTCTAACCAACTCTACGTGAAAAACAGTTCTAAGGTTAACTCATATCATTATGGGTTTTAAATTTTTGGTTTATATGGATTTGTTTGGATGGTAAAAAATTGTATACAAAAACTTATGTTTTAACAAACTCTGCATGTTTGTTGTTGTAAGAGTTTGTATAAGTACAACGTATGTAGACAACAACAAAAAAACGTTTAATGAAAGATGATTTCACGGATCTTCCCCAAAAGATCTAGGTACAAAATGAATTGATGGAAAATACAACATTTGAATGTGTTAATTTGTTAGAAAAATTAAGACATAATAATAATAAGAACCTAAATAATATTTATTCAGGAATCACTTGTAAAATACTTTCCGTAATTTCAATACTATTGTTTAGGGTTACACAAAATCAAATTTTGGATAATTCAATAAATTGCAATATGAATTTCAAGGCAAAATCGGATATTCAAAACACAGAATATGTTGTTTTATGTTATTTGAGACAAAAAAAACTTGCCAAAAAGTTGTTTAAGGGAAAAAATTTGTGTCTGTCAAACCGAAATAATATAAACTTATGACGATGACAATTAAATTAGGTTATTTGGCGGGAAAATTTGTTTCTGTTGGGAACAGATGAGACAACTGGGTTTTGACAGGAAATTAGTGAGCATATATATGTCTGTTATGTATGGATCTTGTTTCGGGCCAGGGCGCTGTCTCATACCCCATTTGGGGCTCTACCCCTTTGACCCTGCTAGGGAGATACCCCTTCGAACCCTATCGTGGGTGCTGCCCCGGACCTAAACATGACAAACGTGTTGTATCGTGTCAGGCTTGTGTCAAGTCAAAATATTAAACAAGTTAAGAGAGTTTGACCCTAACCCGACCCGTTTAATAATCGTGTCGTGTCGTGTCAACCCATTTATTTTCGTGTCGAGTTCGTGTTGGGTTAGCATGTTTAGGGTTAGACCTTGTAAAAATGTAATGAAGTATCATGTTGAAATACTAAACGAGTTGAAAAAGTATAAGTTGGAGGGCCATAAATGAAAAAGGGAAAGACTAAAAAGAGTAAAAGTTGGGATGCCGAAGGGAAAAATTCATTGCAAGTTAAAAGAGAAAAGTGAAAAGAATAGAAGTTGGAGAAGCAGATGAATGATGTCATGAGAACGAGAGAGTGGCCAAGTAGGATTGTGGCTTATATGAGAGAAAATACTTATTATGTGAAGAAGCTAGAGGAAGTCAAATCCAAAACAAAAAATATCTCATGCGTGGTTACATGTGATATAAAAAAAGGCAGTTAGTAGTTGTGGTCATCCAAATTTACCCAAAGAATTAAGAAAACAAACATATAAGTAACGGGTCATGTTCATATCATTTTCGAGTTGAAACTCTCAACCCTAATCTCACTCGTTTAATAATTGTGTCGTGTCATGAGATTATATCAATTATGTGAACGAGAGTGCACTCCATACCACATTAAATATATTAATATTATATTAAAAATATCATTCATCCAATCCAATCACAAGTTTTGGGGTGTTTGTTTAGATGGATTGGTTTATCCAATTTCAATCAACTGACTCAGAACCTAGAGGTGAACAAACCGGAATATTTAAAATAAAAAAAAAAAAACGGATCGGTTTTAAAGCCAGTTCGGTTTGAGTCAACATGGGCAAAACCGGATTGGATAGAAACTGGATCCGTTTCAAACGAAAAATATCCAATCCTATAAAAACCGGCTCGGACCGGATTAAAACCGGTTTTGGTTTGGAAAACCGGTCCTTCTCAAGAGTTTGTTGCTATTTATGGTGTGATTTCTAAAGTTTGTTGCTATTTTTGGTCCTTCTCAAGAGTTTGTTGCTTTTCTGGGCCTTTTCAAAGTGGTTTAATTCAGTTTTTGGGATTTGTATAAACAATAGTGTACTCTCTATGCAAGAATCTACAAAAAAAAAAAAAAAAAAAAAAACTAGTTTTTAAAACCGATTTCACAAATAAAAATGCCAAACCGGTATCAACCAGCGGAGCGGTTTCACTCAAACCAGTTTCATTTTCTAATTGGATCGGTTTGGAAACCGGTTTTTCACCTCTATCCGAACCTACGATTCTATTTTTTTCCTTGGCTTTTATAACAAAAACAAACCCAAGCATTTATTCCGACCACAAACTAAAATAGTGGTTACAGACACAATTAATAGCGGTTATTTATACGTCAAGTTGAATTCTTATATGAAGATAAAGAAAATTTAACATATAATTTATGTAATTCTAAAAGTGTCAAACATAATTTAATTAAAATCCACCCATTCAACATCCAAGTCAACATTAATTAACAAATTTACTTCTCATCAAGGCTATCATCCAGACATCCACTACAGATTAATCAAACCAAAGCCCATATTATTTATTAAAATGTTAGTAAAAACAGCACAAACACCAAATTTTGTTAGTTAAATGTTGGTAAAAAAAAATATACAATTTATGTTATCCAATAATTATATATTTTGATTCCTAAGTCTCTCATTCCTCGTGCATTCTTCCTGATAATAAGTAAAAGTGAGACACAAAAACAACCCTCATCAACAACAAAAAAAAATTTATTATCCTTCAAATAACTAATAAACATACTTATTAAAAAATATAATTAAAAAAAATACTTACTTGAAATTCCTTTAACAGAGAATAACAACGCCTTTTCTCCAAATTCGCTGCAGCATGCTTTTTCTTCAAACCTTCACAAGCTTTCTGTTCTGCTTCTAGTGTTGCTTGCACATTTTTAAGCTTCTACAATATTTTAAAAAAAAAATCCACATCTTCAAATTTTATAAAAAAATTATATAAACTCTTGTGATTATTACCTGTTGAATACTCTTTGAAATTCCATCCATGGAGCTAGTCAATGTTACTCGACCATTTGGACTTTTAAGTGCATCATGTAACTGTTACCAATTTGCATGCAACAAAAAATATATATATTTTACATTAATGATAAAAAAAAAAAGTTAAAAATGTATAATTTTTACCTGTGAACTAATGGAATTTAATAAGGATGTTTCTTTCAGCATCAGTTCTTTTATTTCCAATAAAGCGTTATAAGTAGCATAGTATTTACGAGTTTGCCGAAGCTTTCCCTATACATTAACAAATAAAAAAATAAAGATGAAACGATAGAATGATAATTGCAAGAAATAGCAATGTACTTTCATTTATTTGTTTATTATAGCATCATACAAAACAAATAAATGAAAGTAAGTTGCTATTTCTTGAATTTAGGTAGAAGAAAAAACACATACATACCTGGATATGTACATTAAGTTCTGAAAACCGGCGTTCATACCTGCAACATAGACATAATACTTTTCACATTTAATAAAAATATATTCTGTTGAAATATTTTTAAAAATCTTACTGAATAAGTTCTGATTGTGTTGGAATTTCGTCATGTTGGCGCTTTAATGATATAATTTCCCTTAGCTTTGAGGCAAGTTCCTGAAAAATATTAACAAAACGTGAATTTTTTAAAGTAAACAACACAAAACAAGTAAGAACATAAGTAAACTTTATAAATATATAAGCAATACCATCTTTGCTGAACTTAGTTTCTCAATAGAATTAGTGGAAGAATTATTCACATTCTGAGCAAAATTCCCTTCATGATTATTGCTCTGTATCATCTTCTCCAATTCACTGACCTCCAATTGCAGTCTAGCATGTAACTCACTGTAATTTGATTCAACTTCTTCTTCTTGCTTCTCGAGAACCTAATTTATACATGACAATATACGCAATTAATGATTTGTTTGATTCTGAGAAGCATGGATTTAACTTATCAGTAACTGAAAAGCACAAATGGCAACCTTTAATGTCTCCATAAGTGGAAGTAATGTTTGTGCATTAGCAGTAGCACCTGGCTTCTCGGATCCCTCTTTGAAATTATGCGTCTTCTTCAAAGTTTCATTTATCTGTTGATCCTGAAGAACAATTTGATTAGGTTTCCAATGAGCATAATACAATGAACTCGGAGATCAAATCAATAAGGAAGAAACTGATTTACCAGTTCTGTCATCGCAGCTTTCAATATAACTACTGGATTTTCTACGATCCGTCAATTTCGAGCTGCAGAGGAAAAAATTTATTATCATATGAGGGAGACAAATTTTGTGAAATCTACTAATGCCAAATTGCAATTTTTAAAATAAAACAGCCATAGCAACTTAGATAGAAGAAGCATTACCTATGAAAATATCAGTGGATGTTTCAATCAAACCTAATCGATTTGATACAGCATGCCCTAATTCTTACTGATTTGGGGGATCTTTGTAACTGTTTACCGATACGTGAAGTATGCATTGAATTCCAGAAATAGCGTATCAAGAAAACACACTGAAATGCACTTACAGAGAGAAAGAGAAGAGCCTGGTGGCAAAAGCGGTGGTTATTGGTGGTGGTTAATGGCGGAGATATCAAATTTTATTGTTGAGGGTGTCGCCGGATTGATACCATGGCAAGGGACAACTTGTTTAATTAAACACTTTGCACCCTTGTAGTTTTTGATCATATACACTTTATATCCTCAAAATTTTGCAACATTGTTCCCTTTTTTTTTTCTTTCAGTTTCGTTCGGTTCTTGACTTCTTGTAACCAAAGTTTGAAGTTTAACCAAACTTTGGTTCAAATGGGCCTCTAATAATGTATGTTAACTCATTTTTATTATAACTAAAAACAAATTATTTAAATGTTAATTGCATTGATAAATAAAGTTGGATTCACAAAACCATTAACGGACTGCTTTTATAAAACCCATTATAATTTGATATATTTTTTTTTTGGGTTTAACCTCCAAAAGAATATTTTTCTGAAATATTTTTTAAAAAATGCATTGTGTAAAGTTTCGAATTCTATAAAAAACACTATAGTTCAAAAAAAAATTCGCTTTATCCGCTTGAAATTTTTTTCTAACCATTAAAAGTTTGATTTAAAAAAAAAAACATCTTTAACCTAAGAAATAACCAATAAAATAAAAGTTCAATTCTGAAGCATACAAATATGTCTAAATGAAATTGAAGAAAGGTTTAAACAATAGACTTTTGTAAAGTGAATTTGTGATTTTGATCAAAGGTAAGATGATGTTCGACACAATATGAGATGAAAGCATCTCAAGAATGATTTCTATGAAGTTTTAGGAAGTAACAGATCACATCCACCATGGATTTGAATACCTTAAACATGATATGAGTTGGACTAAAGCCAAAATATTTAACAGTTGGCTTTCTTAAGTCAATTTGTGATTTTCATCATTGTTTTTTAATAAAGTTCTGATCAAAGTTACCAAAAAAAAAAAGTATGGCGTTTCAAAAAGCCAAATGAAGAGTCCATAAATTTAGAGTAAATAAGAAACACTAGTATGAACAAAAAAGTTTCAAAGATAGCAATTTGAATATATTTTTTTGGCTAAACATCCAACCGTATGATTACAACTTCCCAACCAAACAATAACGAGAATAATTAAAAATATTAACAAATAACAACCAAATATCGTTTCTTTTCCAGTTTGTATTGTATTTAGTCGGAATATTTATACAGTATTAGTATCATGGTTATTCTTATCTTTATCTTCATTTTCTTGTCTATATATAGTTCCTTTTCCTTCGTATCCGATAACCTAAACTCATCAATTCAAGACCGGATTGATTGATCGTCTTGCGATTCATTGATTCATTTACTTATATATTGCTATTGATAAAACCTACAAATAATTTCGTTAAAAAGCTCCTGTTAATTTTCTGCTTGTTGGTGTACCTAATGAGATATTAAAACAACAAAATACAGAGAAAGCACAATAAACATATTGTTCCACAAGTAGGGTACAAGTGACATGATACAACATTTTTTAGTTTCTTGTTTTTTAGTATTTTCACTTCCATAGTTTAACTATCTTATCATGACTAGCTGAAGCCACCAAACCCGTTACAGTCGATAACGCCAAACCCGCAATCAATCCTTCATGGGCCGATAAAGTCATAGTCTTGTTCTCTGACATATTCCACAACTCCAACGACTGCCATTCACAAGTTTAAAAAAAAAAAAAAAAATCCATTAAATAAAATAAATCACAAAATTAAATTTATCGTTAAAAACTTACCTGGTAACATCCAATAACCAATAAGGAAGCATAACTAGGATGAAAAACACACGAGTGAAATTTATTCCCGTTACAACTAAGATCATGTACACACTCCCCTTCATTTCCCGCCATTAAAGACCACACGCGAACCGAATCCTCGCTAACCGACGCCAAATACTCCCCACTCGGGTCCCAGCAAACCGAATGAATCGGCTTCGTATGCCCCTTCACGGACCAAAATCGCAAAACTCAGCCATACTCAGGGACCAAAAATGTAAATAATGAAATTATTGATGTAAAATCGAACCGGTAATGAATGTCGACATGCTTGAGTCTCCACGTCGAGAATTGACACGATGTTTTCTGCAGCTGCTGCGAGGAATCTTCCGTGGCGGGGTTGGAATCTTACTTGAGCTGTCGCTCCCTGATGAAAATAAGGATTTTGGTAAAGGTGAAATAGAAGGGAAATGACTAATTTGCCCTTGGGTACCGTACCTTGAATACGCGAGAACAGCTACCGTTGTTTATGCTCCAATACCGTATTTCACCGTCCCCGTCACATGAGCAAATGAGATCGTCTTTGTTCGGGTGGAAATCCAATGACATTACGGATGTGGAATGTCCCATGAATGTACGCAGTGAAAATCCAGGCTACAAGATTTTTATAAAATAAATCAAAATGAAATTTATAATTTCTGTGGAGCATAGATTAAAGAGTAAATTACATAACTGATTTTTTTTATGTCCCAAATGGTTCTCTTGAAAATTTAGTCCTTTTGTAATGTTTTTGGTCCCTGTTCCACGTAAAATGACTACTTTTTGGGCCAAAATCTCGGGGACAAAAAAGTCATTTTACTTGAAACAGAGAATAAAAATGTTACAAGAACCTAAAATAAGGATCAAATCGCAAGAGAAAATTTTTTGGTCCCAAAAATTGCAAAAAATAGGTTACAAAAAGGTTACAAGAACCTCGAATAAGCACCAAAATTGCAAAAATCAGCTATACTCGAGGACCAAAATAGTCATTTTACTTGAAACAGGGACCAAAAACATTACCAAGAACCTCGAATAATCACCAAAATTGTAAGAGAAGACTTTTTAGGAACAAAATTGCAAAAATCAGCTATACTCAGGGACCAAAGATGTAATTTACTCTAGATCAAAAGAAAAAAGGTGGACTAACATTGTCGGCATCCCAGACACGAACGGTTTTGTCAAATGATGACGTGGCAAGGCGAGGCATGCTGGGACTAAACCGCACATCCGTGATCAATGACGAATGTTCTTCAAGAGTTGTTTTTGGTTTTAAAGAATCCGTATACCACAGTACAGCCTGCATATCATGAATTACTTACCACCATAAATATACAATTACTTTTTCAATTTAAATAAAAATTTTACCTTTTTATCATGGCCGCCACTAGCAAGAAGTTTACCGTCCGATGAAAAATGGCAACAAACAACCTTGCTTGCACTAGCACGAACCGAATTCACCTCCGTGAATGTAAACCCTAATTTCCACATCAAACTAAAAAGTCAACCTTGACTTTGACTTTGACTTTGACCACAAAAGTTAGATGTAGACACTAGACAGTCTTACCTTTACTGACATCCATACAACGACCACCAACTGTATCCCGTAAATCCGTATCATCATGAGATAAAAAAGACTCCACATTATCATCAAGTGATCCATCTTCCACAAAACGATCCATGTCAGCCTACAAAATGTTTTTACTTTTGTTATCCGAATGCGAGTTTTTTTTTTAAGGAAAGTGGGGACCACATACCAATTGATTTGATGGGGATGTGAGATTTGTGGGCCCGTCCGGGCGAAACATTAATAGAGATTTTGATGAGGTGTCGTTGTGGGGTAAATTAGGCATTGAGATGACATCACCGGGTGTGTGTGTTGATGGTGTTGATGGTGCGGAACTTGGTGACGGGCCCGCGGTGTTGGCGGTTCCGGAACTATTGGCGGGCCCGGACGATGACACGGGCTGTTTTCTTTTTCTTCCGGTCTGGTTTTTTGAAGCCTTTGAATGGATTAGAAACCATGGTGAGGAACCACTTAAGGTAGTGTTTGGTATGGTGGAATCAAGGAAGGAATGGAATGGAATGGTTCATTCCGAATGTAATGACAAATTCCGTTACCTTGTTCATTCCATCCAACCAAACAAACCCTAATTCACCTATCAAGTAACACCACAAACCAAAAAAATGAGAAAAACTAACCTGATCATTTCCTCTAAATGAATTCGACATGCTCCCATCTCCCACGCTACTTGCACCCACAATTTTCTCTTGTTGCATATTTAAATTCGAATTTTGAGGCTGTGGTGCAGAAAGAGAATGATGAATCTGCTGTTGTTGTTGTTGTTGTTGCTGGTTACCTCCATTCTGTTGTTGTTGTTGTTGCTGTTGTAAGTGCGCCATTTTCAACTACAATCGCAAAACCCTAATAAATTCCCGTAATTATACTGAAAAACCCTAATCGTAGACCAAAAACTGAGTTTTTTCAATCACCTTGAGCAACATATCTGTGTCATTACGGGGTAAAACCGGCATTTGGGACCCAACATTTGGAATATCACCAACAGAGCTAGAAAGACCGCCATCTTTACCCATGCTCATGCTTCTGTTATTTAACAGCATTCTCAATCGCCGGCTTTCATCATTTGCCGATTGTGACGTCATATTCTGTTGCGCTAATAGAAGTTGTTGCTGATGTTGTGGTGACATCATTTGTAACTGATGAAACGGTTGTGATCCTTGCATGAATGACTTCTGCTGTTGCATTAGACCCGATCTCAATTGATCTAAACCCTGTTAAAACTCATAGATTTAGACATTTCCAAGGGTAAATTCGGAAAGTGGAAATTAGAATCATCGATAAATTACCGTGAGTGGCCATCCTTTTAATGTCAAGTTGTTACCCCCTTGATTTGATCCTACAAAATAGGAATTCTGTTAGTTACATGTTGACTAAAAAGTCAACGGATAAAGTCAAAATTACCAGGAATTCCAATTAATGACACTTCAGGACCCGCTGCTCTAGGATTCAAGATTGGATTCATTTCCGTTTTTATTTCCTATTAAAATACATGTCAACATAAATCAAATCAAATCACATTTTTATTTGCTATAAAAAATATGTAACATAAATTAAAGATTTAAATCACATTTTTATAGTATATAACTCACGGGTGCAGAGCCTGGAAGTTGTTGGTTACGGCCCTGGACTTGAGGAGACATACTGCCAGCTGTACCATGCAACACTTGCCTAAAAACACATCAAGAATATTTAATTAAAAATTGAAACAAAATTAATAAAAAGAATTATACAAAAAAAAAAAAAAAATACCCGGAAGGTTGCCCGGCTGCTGCTGCAGCCGATTTTAAAATTGAAGCTTGGTTCGGATCCAAAAGCTGGCCCACATTCTCACCGTATCTCTGTTAAAAATATACAAAACAAATTAACCGAATATAATAAACAGATAAAGTCATAAAGTCAAACATTTGACTTTTTTTAGTTATACCTTCATAGCTGCATCATCTAAAGAATCCCTAGGAAGTGGGACTTTCAATTTCTCCTCATACATTTTTGTAGCAATCGCGTTAACTCCGGGATTTTGTCTCATAAGCGGTTCATTTCCAACAAGTCTGTTTGATGTTCCATTAAGAAGGTGGGTCCCATCTCTCCTTTGTTGTTGTTGTGCTTGTTGTTGTTGTTGTTGTTGTTGTTGTTGCTGTTGTTGTTGTTGAGCCTGGCGTTGCAACATAAGTTGTTGCATTTGCATTTGCTGATGTTGTTGTTGTTGCTGTTGTTGTTGTGGATGTGGCGGTTGTTGTGGTTGTTGTTGTTGTTGTTGTTGTTGTTGTTGCTCTCTTGCTTTGATTAATTGTGTCTGCAATTATCAAAATATGCAGACAGTCAGACGGCTAACCGTTTTGTAACCGCCCGTAACCGCTTTGTAACCAATTTTTAACTACCCAACCGCTTTGTAATGTGTTCTGTGGTTCACTCCGAATTTTGAGTTTGCCTCTCACTCTAGATATGTTTTATTTATTTTATAATAATATAAATAGATTAAAAATATAAAAAGATCTTAAATTAACCTCAATGTAAGAGGCTGCAACTTCTGAGTGTTTCTCATTGGTCCTTGCTATAAAGATGTCCCAAAACACGGACCACCATTCGAATAGAAAGCCACCAGGTGCATCAATAGCTGTAAAAATTACAAAATTTTGGTAATTTTTACTTCCTATGCCAATAAAATTGTAAATTTTAAAATTGGTTCGACAAATTTTTAAAATTATTTGTCAAATGTCTAAAATACCTTTCGACAAAGACAATATATAGATTTTTTGGAGTTAAATTACTAGCATGATTTATTTGCAATGATGAGAAAGAACAAATGGGTGAATTTGAACATGAAAATTTTCAAAAATGGGAACTTTTGTAATTTTTTAATTATGGTTCTTACCAACAGGGTCAGATGAGACTTTTCCTTCTAGTTGAAATGCTTGAGCGGAAGCTTTTAAATCCCTCTTTACTAAGTAGTCATGTATATATACATCTAACCTGTTAAATAAATCGAATTGCAGCTTTATCAGTTGAAAATTATATCAAAATTTGAAGCTTTACACAAAGAAGAACATTTTCAAAGCTAATTAGAGTCCATTGAACTCCAAAACTTCATACAAAAATGGCGTAATCGAGCAAAAAACTCCCAATTTGTACATACCCAAACGATGAACAATAACAGAGGAAATTTGAAGCAATAATACAAGCGCCCAGAAAGCAATTAGTGAAGAACAGTATTAGAACCATACATACACATACAGGTGCGATACAGAAACGATATGGTACAGGAAAGAGATATAATTAAAAATAATAATGATAAAAGCTGTTGTAAGGACAAACCCTAGAAAAACGGGAAGCTGGATAAACAAAAAACCGAATTGGATAAAGAGCGAAAAATTGGGTAAACGAACATATAAGCGATAAAGGGCATAAATCTAACAAGAAACCATGAATACAACACGAGTGATTGGAGAGTAGAGAGAATTTTGTAAGAGACGAAAGAAACTTACATTTTATCAGCTTCCCAGTGAGTCTGAGACATTTTTCTTGAAGCAAAAGGCTCGATAGATACAAATTGTTAGATATTCATGTGATAAAAACCAGGGTTTTTTGTTCTCCGTTAAAACCCTTTCAGCAATTGATGTACAAATTCCAGAATATTTTAGTGGAAAGGGAAGATCCTTGAAGGAAGAAAGAGAGATAAAAAGGGAAATTTCGAAGAGAGAGAAAGAATAGAACAGAAGAAGTAAAAAGAATCTCACGAAGACGATAGAAAATCAAGATGACTGTAATATTTAGATACGCTTCTGAGGATGTGGATTTGATTGTACAAATAAAAATGGAGAAAGAGAGAAGACCAAAGGACCACTTTTTGTAAGAAAAAAAAAAATAGATGTTTTTCTCAAGGGCAATGGCAAATATAGTGACAATTAATACTAATACTAATACATTTGTTTCTTAAAATCATATTGTTTTATAAAATAATATTAAATAAACATTCTATTGATAAGACATGTGTCTAAGGTAGATAGATGTTTATTTAAGGGAATTGCCAAAAATACACCCCTATTTTACTAAAAATACAACCCTATTCAAAGTCAATGGTTTTCTATTTGTTGATATTGCATTGTTTTCTGGAAAAATCAGATATGATTGGTTGAAAATGCTTTGACTTTTATTAAAAGTGTATCTAGGATGTATATTTAATAGCACTATAGATGTTTATTTAAATGTTGTATTATAAATGGTTAATCTACTTAAACCCCTTCTTAAATCTAAAGTGACCCCCTCATCATTACCTACGGGCACGAGAACAAGCGAACAGACATCCTGGCAGTGTCTGACAAGAACAAACAGGTGAAAAGAACATTAGAACGATCGAGAGATCATTCCAAATACTGCGAATTCCATAAATGCTACGGGCACGACACGGCAGAATGTGTTGTGCTAAAGAAAGAGCTTGACCAAAGAATACAACGAGGAAACCTAAATGACATCGCCAAATCAATTCGCCCAAAAAACGGTAGAAATGACGTACTAGCAAAACCCATGGACACGCCACAGAAGGGGCCAGAGATTCTAGTAATATACAACCACCACCGCAGAGCACGAGAACAAACACCAGATGTCGACGAGCAACAGATATCCTTTTCCAGTAGAGACAAGAAGCCAGAAGGGTGGAGTGGCGACGACCCACTCATTATCCAAGCCAGAATACGAGATATCATCATTCACCGCGTACATATCGACAGTGGTAGTGCAGCGGATATCATGTTCGAACATTGTTTCCGCCAGCTGCCGCGGGAATGGAGGGCAGACCTGCGCCCCCCAACGGGAAATCTAACCGGCTTCACAGGCCACAGCATCATACCCACAGGAATGATCTACCTGCCCATCACGATAGATGACGGCCAGCGGAAGAAAACAGTTACACTCGAATTCACAGTGGTACGGACACCATCAGAACACAACATCATCTTGGGAAGACCGGCAGCGCTATACTTTGGCATCGTAGCATCGACACTACACGGTATAATCAAGTTCCCAACGGACGCTGGTGTGGCCTCCGTCCTGGCAACGCCACAAAAGACACTTAAGTGCTACCAGATAATGCTACCCGCAGATATCGATAGCAAACGAAAGCGCCCAAGAGACGAACCCGAGGAAAGCAGAGAGATAATCCACCACGATTATCCAGACCAAAAAATACAAGTCGGAAGCACGCTACCAACAAAGTTACGAAAAAAGGTGATATCCCTACTCCGAAAATATAAACAAGTATTTGCCTGGGAGCCAGCGGACATGGTGAGAGTAGAAAGAACAATCATCGAACACAATCTTAACATCGTACCAGGGAGTAATGTGGTCAAACAAAAACGTCGTGGCCAAGCAGGAGAACGCAACAACGCCATCAATGCAGAAGTAGCCAAGTTAGTAAAAGCAGGTATCGTCCGCGAAGCTTTCTTTCCAACATGGATAGCCAACCCAGTCATGGTAAAGAAAAGCGATGGTAGCTGGAGAATGTGCATTGACTACACCGATTTAAACAAGGCATGCCCGAAAGATTGTTACCCACTCCCCGAGATAGACCAGAAAGTAGAATCGCTGGAGGGATTTAAGTGGAAGTGTTTCCTAGACGCCTATAAGGGCTACCACCAAATTCTCATGCGGCAAGAAGACGAAGACAAAACAGCCTTTTACACAGATCACGGCACCTTTTGTTACCAGAAAATGCCGTTCGGTCTAAAAAACGCGGGGGCAACATACCAAAGACTGGTCGACAAGGCGTTCAAAGACCAGATCGGAAGAAACGTTGAAGTATATGTCGACGACATGGTCATAAAAAGCCGCGCAGAGCAATCCTTGCTACAAGACATTGAAGAAACCCTTAAAATGCTTTCCAAAATCCAAATGAAACTCAACCCGGCCAAATGCACCTTCGGTGTAGAAGAAGGAAAGTTCCTGGGATATTACATCACGCGAGAAGGTATCCAGCCAAACCCGGAGAAGGTAAAAGACTTCGTCGAAATAAAGTCACCAGCATGCTTACGAGAAATACAAGGACTCAGTGGAAAACTCACAGCCCTGGGACGCTTTGTAGCAAAATCAGCAGAAAAAGCCCTTCCGCTGTTCAACACGCTGAGAGGCTGTGTTGACAAAAACAATTTTCGATGGACAGACGAAGCAGAAACAGCTCTGACACATCTAAAAGACGCAATGAAGTCGCTGCCCACACTAGCATGCCCAGTCCCAGGAGAGAAGTTATCCATATACCTAGCGGCGTCACCAGACGCAATAAGCGCAGTTCTAACAGTGGAAAGAGAACACCAACAAAGACCAGTGTATTTTGTTAGCCGGGCACTCCAAGGGCCAGAACTACGCTACCCTCAACTAGAAAAGTTAGTCCTAGCTTTAATCTATGCAGCACGTCGACTGAGGCGTTATTTCCAAGCCCATCATATCGAAGTGCTGACAAGCCAACCAATTCGCCAAATCCTCCTGAAACCAGAGAAATCCGGTCGCCTAGCTAAATGGGCCATCGAACTAGGAGAACATGATATCGATTATAAGCCAAGAACGAGTATCAAGGGCCAAGCACTAGCAGACTTTCTGGCAGAGATGCCAGAGGAAGCTGAAGCAGCCACAAGTCAACGCTCAAAGCAAGAACCAGATACGCCTCAGGAAACATGGATGCTCCACACAGATGGTGCAGCCAGGAAAGAAGGCTCAGGGGCAGGCCTAGTGCTAACAAGCCCAGAAGGCGAAGAAATCACTTACGCACTCAGGTTCGACTTCCAAACGACCAACAATGAGGCAGAATATGAAGCACTGCTCGCCGGAATGCGACTCGCAAAGGAGAACGGAGCAAAACACCTCCTGGCGCATAGTGATTCTTTGTTAGTGACCAACCAAATCAATGGGGCTTACGAACTAAAAGACCAGCGAATGAAGAAATACGTAGAAGAGGTCAACAGAATAGCAAAAACGATGGAATTTTTCACAATCAAACAAATTCCACGCGCAGCTAACAGAAAAGCTGATACGCTGAGCAAACTAGCCTCTACAGCATTCGACCACCTATCCAAAGAAGTCCTAGTAGAAGTCCTGAAAGAAAGAAGCATTGACGGCCGGAAAATAGCACCAATTAGCACAACCACCACCACGTGGATGACACCTTTAATCGACTACTTGACACAAGGCCTCCTTCCAACCGACAACGCCGAGGCACGAAAGGTTAAAGTAAGAGCCCCCCAATATGCAATGCGAAACGACAAACTATACAGACGCGGATATTTAGAGCCCTGGCTAAAATGCATTACCCCGGAGGAAGGAAAGACCGTGTTGGAAGAAATACACGCGGGCGACGCGGGAGCACACGAAGGAGCCAGAGCACTCACCGGAAGAACTCTCAGAGTGGGAGTATACTGGCCAGACATCCATGCAGACGCAATGGAAGTAACAAAGAAATGTGTCGCCTGTCAAACTTTCTCACCGCTCCACCACTTACCAGCGGCCCCCATGAGCAGCATTTCAAGTCCATGGCCCTTTTACCAATGGGGAATTGATATAGTCGGCCCGTTCCCGGAAGCACCGGGCCGAGTAAAGTTCCTCATTGTAGCAGTAGATTACTTCACCAAATGGATTGAGGCAGAAGCCGTCGCCTCAATAACGGGGAAGAACATGATCAAGTTTATGTGGAAGAACATCCTAACCAGATTTGGCACCCCAAAAGTGCTAGTTAGCGACAACGGTTTACAATTTGCGGAAGACCCATTCCGCACATGGTGTGCCGAGAAACTAATCAAACAAAAGTTCACATCCGTTGCACACCCCCAAGCCAACGGTCAGACTGAAGTGTCCAATAGAACATTGGTAGCGGGATTAAAGAAAAGACTGGGGAAAGCGAAAGGTCGCTGGGTGGAAGAACTACCCACGGTACTTTGGTCATACCGTACCACCCCACGAACGTCCACAAAGGAAACGCCATTCAGACTGACGTACGGCACGGAAGCCGTTCTGCCACCGGAAATCTTCATAGGCAGTCTACGCACCACGGAATTTGTGGAAGACAACAACGACCAGGATCTCCGCCTCAATCTAGATATCCTGGAGGAGAAGCGAGAATTAGCTAATATACGACAAGCATGCTACAAGGCAGCAACGGAGAAGTACTACAACGCGCGTGTTCGAGAGAAACGCTTTGGGGTGGGCGACCTGGTCCTCCGAAAAAACGAAGCAAGCCACGCCGAACTGCGAGGCAAACTTGGCCCAACATGGGAAGGCCCGTACAGAGTCACAGAGGCCAACTCAAAAGGATGCTATGTCTTGGAAACCTTGGAAGGCCGGGTGATACCGCGCACATGGAACGTTCAGAATCTCAAACAGTTTCACTACTAGGGAAAATGCCAAATAGGCCGTGCCATCAGCATCTATCCAAAATTGTAACCACCGGATGAACAAAGTAATGAATGACACTGTTGCTTTCACTTATACATGTTACGAATGAATAAATTGTCGACAAGACTCAGCGACTCCTGGTCCTAGTCTTAAAAACCTTAAGGGTGAAATACCCCTTAGCGGACTCAGCGACTCCTGGTCCTAGTCTTAGCAAGGTTATCCAGGTGAAACACCCTGAAGAAGGCTCAGCGACTCCTGGTCCTAGTCTTAAAAACCTTAAGGGTGAAATACCCCTTAGCGGACTCAGCGACTCCTGGTCCTAGTCTTAGCAAGGTTATCCAGGTGAAATACCCTGAAGAAGGCTCAGCGGCTCCTGGTCCTAGTCTTAAAAACTTTAAGGGTGAAATACCCCTTAGCGGACTCAGCGACTCCTGGTCCTAGTCTTAGCAAGGTTATCCAGGTGAAACACCCTGAAGAAGGCTCAGCGGCTCCTGGTCCTAGTCTTAAAAACCTTAAGGGTGAAATACCCCTTAGCGGACTCAGCGACTCCTGGTCCTAGTCTTAGCAAGGTTATCCAGGTGAAACACCCTGAAGAAGGCTCAGCGACTCATGGTCCTAGTCTTAAAAACCTTAAGGGTGAAATACCCCTTAGCGGACTCAGCGACTCCTGGTCCTAGTCTTAGCAAGGTTATCCAGGTGAAACACCCTGAAGAAGGCTCAGCGACTCCTGGTCCTAGTCTTAAAAACCTTAAGGGTGAAATACCCCTTAGCGGACTCAGCGACTTCTGGTCCTAGTCTTAGCAATGTTATCCAGGTGAAACACCCTGAAGTAGGCTCAGCGACTCTTGGCCCTAGTCTCAAAAGCCTTAAGGGCGAAACACTTATACCGGACTTAATGACCTATGGTCTTAAGTCCTATAGACCTTAAAGGGAAAATCCCCTAATAGGCGGAACAACACTCAGTCCTAGCCTTAGCAAAACCACATGGTTAAAACACTTGAGAAAAGACATGCAAACAAGCTCAAACAATCGCATAACGAAGAAAAGGGGCCTACAACAGACACCAAATCAACATCAAACATAACCAAACAACGTCGTCATGGCTCGTAAGCCTTACAAAACAAAGTAAAAATCTTGTCCAAATAGCCTCAAAGGGGCCTTACAAACATTGTTCATCATAAAATACCACCAAATGACAAATAAACGAGACGTCAAGTACCTGCTACGAGCGAGAAGGGCCGGCAACACTGCTTGGATCCAGCAAAGCCTTTAAGTCAGGAACACCGAGCTCCCCAAGTTTGAAGGCCGTAGCATAATCAACATTCATAAACGCATCCACCGCCTCATCTACCTCCAAACCAATGTCAAGAGGGGGCTCCTCCTCTTCTCCCGCAATTTCTTTGCCCGCCTTCATATCCTTTATGGCACGAGCATAACCCTGAGCCTGCCCAGCCGCCACACACACCTCCCGGAGACGGTGCACGCCCATCCCAAAGTCTCGACTTTCCATAACCAAATCGACAACACCTACAATACCATTGGTCAGAAGCCAGGACAAGTCCGTTTCCGCCTCCTCAAGCGCCTGTGTTTTGGCCTGGGCAACACGGTCACGCTCTGCAGCATCTCTCTCAGCGCTTTCAAGCTGGATATGCAAGCCTTCATTCTCAGATTTCACGGTTAACAGAGCACCTTCAAGTTCAGTTTTTTCCCGACCAAGCAAAGACGTTTGTTCCCTCAACTGGATAACCTCTTCCTTAACCGCCTGTAGAGAGGCCACTTGAGATTGAAGATCCCCCAACAAACCTTCATGCTTAACAAGTTCAGCACGAGCAGCATCCAACTCCTGCTGGAGGGAAGAACGATCAGCATTGACAGCCAGCATCTGCTCCAAACGATTTGCACTTTCACCAAAAAAACAAGCACTTTGGGCAGCCGCATATCGGAGGGAACCCACTAAATCGGCCGGGGAATAGCTCCCCATCTCTGAGCGAGTACCCGGAGGAAACACATGCTGCGTAAACTCCAAAGCAGCATGATAATTTGAAAGGCGTGCACCCTCCGATAAAGACCACCCAGGAACAAATATCCCGGCGGAAGCAACATGACCGCCCTCCATAGAACCCAAAGGAGGGGGGGTCCCAAAGCAGCTGTATTCTCACGACGACTAAAACCACTAAAATCTGGATGAGGAGGTTGAGGCCCAACAGGCAGCGATTGATTGCTTTCCCGTGAACTTTCTCTACTGATGTTCTCGGCAACAGGGTGGGTACCTATACGTGCACCCCCACCCTGGTCCATCTCCATGTCCGCACCCTGCGATGTGTCGTCGGTAATGTTAATCACAGGAGACTGGGGGGGAATAAAACCCGACCCCCACCACTACCAGCCAAACGACGAGGACGCAACCGCCTTGGCAACACGACATTCCCAGAACCCTCACCAACAGCAAACAATCCCGCACACCTCTTCACCAAAGCCCCAGAAGAACCACACCGCTCACCAACTTCTGTATCAACAACTCTTCCATCAACAGCCGAAAAAACCAAAGCCCCAGTGCTCACATCTTTCCGCCTCTCCTCCTCCTGCACCGCCGAGGCCCGAGTAATAAAAGCCTCATGACGGAAGGCACGAGAAGGCAGCACCCGATCAACCAATGGAATTTCACGATAATGGAGACTCCCACGATAATTCTTCGCCAGCACATCCGTAAAACGGATGTCATTTTCCCGACCTGTAACAAAGAAAGCCTGTCAAGCATCCCCCATCCTTTTTCATTCCCAAAATAAAAAAAAAAGGGGGGGGGAAGAGGAGAGTAAGATAACAGAGCAACAAAGAGCAGTGCTAACCGTCCACGATGGTAAAGAACTCGGGCATCTTGCCGCGAAGCCGCCAGGAGGTACTCATGCCAGCACCGGCTAGAATATACTCAGGAAGCTCCCCACCAACCACATGGAAAGAACGGAGAACCTTAGCAATAGCTTCTTTCGCAGGGAAGAGAGTGAAAGCACGGTCAGTGATGGGGTCAACACGATGCTTCATGGCACCCACCCGGTGCTCGTTAACCCAAATAAAGTGCTGAGACCAGTTCCGCGCGGTTCCTTTCTGATCAGTAACAAGTGTGGGGCGATCTTGACGAACACAGAAGGTATAATTGTTCCCAGTAGAAGCACGAGTAAACCGAAAGAAATGACGGAAAACATACAAATCAGGTTCTAGGTGAACAGCCCTAGACAGAAGCTCAAAAGCGATAACCTTATTGACACCGTTAGGAACCAGTTGATGCACATGAACGTGGTAATAGTCAAGAACCTCCATGAAAAAATCGGATGTAGGTAAACGATAACCGACCTTGAAATGCTTCAGATACATGCCGATTTTCCCCGCAGGAGGAAAAGAGAAAATAGCTTCGTCGGTGGGAAGTTCCACACCATCTTCCGGCTGGAAGCCGTAACGAGCCACGAGTGAATCATAATACCGAGAGTCAGAACCGATACCTGAAGAAGAACTCATCCTGAAAATGAACAAAGAATAGGGAAGGAGAAGAGCAAGAAATCGACAAAGGGAAAAGGAACCGCAAAGAACCTAACCGACGGAGAAATATGAGGATATAAAGAAGTGGGACAAAGGAAGGCCAAAAGCGGGAGTTTCAAAATTCAAATATAATGATGAATTCAGTCTGAATAAACGGTCACATCAGCATGCCTTACTTAATGCTAGCCCTAGCCACCATCACTAGCTACGCAAATGTAATAACGCCTAAGGCTAGGGAAACTTGATAGCGTGCCATCTGGCAACCGCTAGCGCGTCTTCCAGAACACCCGTGTGCATTCCAAGCTCGCCAGCCGCTGGAAGGCCCTCGCCAGGAAGACCCTTCCAGCCAACGGAGAAATCACCCTGGCGAGACTTCTCCTGGAGAACTCCACTCCAGCTCACTAACGACGTACTCGCTGGAATGACCAGCGTGGACTGTACTTGGCGCCACACTCCTCAACCTACGCATGGCGCCCAGGCCTGACAAAGATCGTGCGCGCCTCATTCGGCCGGTCTGCGCCAATAGGGGTGCGGCGAAGGACAATGGTCGTACTGCCAACGGACGACTTGGTCCCCTCCTGCCACAGCAGAGATCCTGTCGGCCATAGCCAGACAGGGGAAGACGTATAAAAGCCCTTAGAGGGCATCCGGTAAAGGGATCGCACACAAATATACTCTAACCCTCCAATATACACTATACTTGGCCGGAGATCTGACTTAGGCATCGGAGCGTTTTCCCGGGACCTCCTCCCGGAGAACGGCTGACATTGCCATTTCTTTTATGATTGTGGTCGCAGGTCAAACCCAGGACGACCAGAATCATCTGTGAGGCGAGATTCAAGCGATCGAACAACCACTTCGCATCATATATATATATATATATATATATATATATATATATATATATATATATATATATATATATATATATATATATATATATATATATATATATATATATATATATATATATATATATATATATATATATATATTAAATACATTTGGTAATTATTGTGTGAATATAGGACCAATTTTGGACCATTAGATTAAAAGAATGAAAGGCTGTAAATTGAGGGTACACATTATTATCACGGGGTGACATATACTATATAATTAGACTTAATTAATGATAAGGGCAAATATGACATTTCAATAGGAGAGAGAAATAAAATATTACCTACATATAAGGTAACTAAGTCAAAATAATTAATATAAATCAAATCAATTTCAAACCAAATCAGATTTAATTCTAATTTCTGTTAACACCACGATATTTTTGTTAAGTATTAAAATGTTAATCATAGTGTATTTATGATTTAACATGGTGTTCTATGTATTAGAAAGTTAATACTAGAAAAAGGGTAAATTGGTCATTTTACCATAAAAGGGTAATTTGGTCATCTGACCATGTGAAGGACCAATTATGTAAAAATATTGTTTGCTTGTGGCAAAAGTATAAGAAAAGAAAGTTTATATGTGATAAAATGTGAGAAAAGTGCCAAAAGTTCAAGAAATGGAACTTAGGGACTGAATTTGAAAAATCTGGAAGTATAAATAGGAGAGTTGACTCTCCTATGTGGCTGATCATTTGGAGAAGCTACGGGAAGATTTCTGGGATGCGATTCCTGCAGAATTCATGAGGATTGAAGCATGAAATTGGATTAATAGCTTGAAGATTGAAGTTTTCAAGCAATCAAGGTTAGTTCTTTGAAACCCTAACCTAAGTAATTGATGTGTTCTTCACGGGATGGATTGGAAACTGAAATTCCAGTTATCATTCAAGAGGTTCACATGATTTCTAAGCCTCAAACATGTTTGTGTTGTAAGAACACATATCTAATTGAAAGTATGTTGCTATTCTTGAAGATTTGAGAATTTGCTTAAGAACCCTAGAATACATGTTTATATGATCCAGTGGATTCTAATGGGTTCTAATGAGTTCCAGATGTTGCTAGAGATGAAATAAATCAGTAGAAGTGATTATAACTTAGTAATTTCAGTTTTTGGACCAAAATGTCAAAAACTGGAATGTTTGGAAAATGTGGATATGTGTGATTTTTATGGGTTAAAACCAAGGGTTAATTGATAATATTAGTCTTGGAACAAACCCTGATGATTAAGTCATGTATTAAGGGCTTAAAAATGAGAAAATGAGAATTTGTAGCACAAAAATCGCGAAACTGGTCTGCCCCAGCAGCCATCGCGACGCGACAAGCGACACACATCGTGATCGCGACGCGATCCTGCGTCTGCAGGAAATGGAACAAATTTCTCCTGCCTTCTGTTAAGGCTTGGTCCAATTTTGGGACTTGATGTTAGACTTGTCCGTTTGACCTGAAATTTTAAACATAGGTCTAATATTGTAACACCCGGCTTTTAAAACAAAAACACCCCTGAAAAATTTTTCATTTAAAACACAGGTTTCAATACATAAAACCATAACAAGGGGTATATTTTAATAAATACGGGTACAAGTGTATCAAGGAGAGTATAAAATACCATAATCTCCTTTAAAGTCGGGCTGCTACTGACAGCATCTACGAGTCCTACTTCACGAGTCACGGACTCTATCTTGTCCCCTATCAGTATCATGCTAACCTGCAGGGACAGTAACAAACGGTATGAGCTACAAAGCTCAGTGAATAATCAAATCTGCAGATAACACGTATCAAAACACAATTATATAACTGTCTGGATATCGAATCCAAACTCCTAGCCTTACTGGCTGACCATATATACTCTAGGATTTCACATCCTATTCTGTAGCCCTACAGGCTGAATCATAGTGACCTGTAATCAACAAGCCACGTTAGTTATTTGCATCTATAAGCATGTTTAACGATTTCTGTCCCATATTTCTTAGTCACACTGGACTGCATCATATATCATGGCTAACAGCCGTACCCTGTGTCATAGCTATACAAGCTGCACCAAAACATTATCAATATACAATTCATAGCCCGTAGGCCGTACCAGCTGAGTTTGATAACCCGATAACATAGCCAAAAAGCTGCAACATGTACCTGTAACAAAATCATAGCCAAACAGGCTATACCATGTACCTGTAACCAAATCATAGCCAAACAGGCTGCAACAAATATCATAGCCCGAAGGCCACATCGGAGACATAGCCCGAAGGCCGCATCGGAGTCATCGCCCGAAGGCCACATCGGAGACATAGCCCGAAGGCCGCACCGGAGTCATAGCCAACAGGCCGCATCAAATCATAGCCCGAAGGCCGCATCGGAGACATAGCCCGAAGGCCGCACCGGTTGGATATACAATCCAAAAATCATAGCCATATAGGCCGCACCCATTGGATATAAAAAATCCAGAAATCATTGCCCGTAGGCCGTACCCATTGGATATAAAATCCAGAATTAATTATGGCTCACGGATTAGCCACTATTGCCTAGACTCACGGTTCCGTTCTTGTCATCGCAATGACTCACGGTTTATCCGATCTTGTCTCTTCAAACGTATCTTGGAACTATCAGTTCCGTCCCACAATCAGTTTCAACCTGTAACAACTCAATCATCATATATCACATATGGTATCAGTGAGATTACTCACCTGAAGGATTATTACAACTAATTTGTTGTTCCTTGCTTTCCGATACGATCCGTAGAATTTTGTCCCGCACCTATAATTTAATCATTTTCAACATAATTATAGGTTAATACCCATTTCAACTAACTCTAATACACTAGAGTTCAATAAAACATTGTTACAAACAATGCCTAGTTAATAAACTTTCCGTTTACTAACTTTATATGAATTTTACTATTCACCGGGACATTCGGATCGGTCTACAGTGCCCCCGAGGGGTCGGAAACTCAATCTAAAAATTTTCCCAAACTTTTCAGACCATAACGAGCCTATGGTCCAAATTTGAGCTAAAACGGACAAGCAACGCAAAAGATAGCGTTTCAAAGTTCCTGTCTGAGGGGCGCACCCCGCCCAGGCATGGGCGCACTGCGCCTGGGCGCACCCCGCCAGGCTTTTGGGCGCACCGCGCCTATCGCCTGCAGGTCTCTCCTGTCCAGCCGCGATTTATGCACTGTAGCAAGCAGTTTTGGTCCATTAAGGCCTTAATCAGGTCCTTAATCGATTGGGGTTTGTTCTAGGACTAAAACCTTATACCTTGACAAGGTTTTCCACCATCCAAAACAACCAAATCAATCAAAATGAAGAATTAGGGTTCTTAGTTCTAACAACCCCAAACTTCAAATTCATCACTAATAGCAACCTACTTCCACTTTCTTTAGTTAAGTCCTCATTCTAATGACTTAAGGGAAGTATTACATCAACTTAAACACATAATCATCACTGCAAATGCAGTTTTGAGTTGCTACACAACCCATCAAGAAATAACAAGCTAGAGCTTGAAGAACTAACCTTTCAAGCTTAGGAATCAACAATTACAAGCCTTGATTCCAATTCCTTGCATCAATTCCTTCAATACTTGCTGAAATCGTGCCCTCCTTGCTCTCAAGAATCATTCCCGTAACTGAACATTGGCCAGTCAACAAGAGAGTCAACTCTCTCATTTATACCACAAATTTTTGCAAATTTGGTCCCTAAGTTCATTTTCTTGAACTTTGACCACAATAACCAAGTTTTATTACAATAAAACTTCCATTTCTTACATTTTGGCCACAACCAACAATATTTTTACATAATTGGTCGTTGACTTGGTCAAATGACCAAAATACCCTTTTTCGGTAAAACGACCAAAAATCAGTTTTTATAACATTTTAAGTCCAAAACTTAAAATATTATTTCAAACCAAATACTTTTCTGTCCAAAAGACCATTTTACCCTTACAAGGTAAAATGACCAATTTACCCTTTTATAATAATTATAAAAAGAGTATCTTGGCGTTACAAATTCTCCCCTCCTTCAAAAGATTTCGTCCCCGAAATCATACAAACAAACGAGGGTAACTCTTTCTCGTTACAATTCCGGTTTCTCATATCACATGGAAACCTTTATGGTATTGCCTAAGCACTTAACCATACTAAACTTCGTATCTCGTGGTTACATCACCACACGCATATCACTCATCCGGTTGTCCCGGGTACCATAATCACTTATCTTCCTCATTTCACATGAGGGATTCGTTAACATCTATCAGTCTATGTTCTCAGAACCCTGAGACCCAGAGAAAACTTTACAATCATCTTGAAGTTCATCAAGGATATTCAATCAACACACCGCAATTTCTTGCGTTTGGGATATACAGAAAGGTCCAATCAACAAGGACTCAACTTTCCTTTTTGTCCCACATCGATTACTAGTCCTTCTGAAGGGTTACTTTGAGTTCCACTATCTTCCCTTACTTGGGGTTTCAATCGTTTTACTCGACAATCCGCATACTACTCTTGTCGATCTTGGTCTATTTCCAAACTTTCTCGAACTTGTCAAATCTTTTCTTCTGTTTGAGATACAATCTCAGGTTTAATCAACGGCTTCACCCCAACTTCTATCTAGCAAATCGGCGTACATCACGGTAGTCTATGCAATACCTCCTACGAGTCAATAAAACACTAGTATAATACCTATACTAATCTACAACTTCTACCACGAATAGACGGTCATCTAGTTTTCCACTAGGGTCTGTTATGCCGATTTCAGGCATAATTCCTAAGGTTTGCATCATTATTTCACCTCATCAATCCATCTAGGATTCGCATACAGTACTTACTAGTACTTTTGAGCTAAAAACTTTAAGAATTAATGCTAAATTCAGCAAATAATTCTTGTATCTCGATCCGATACAGTCGTCACCTGTAGTGCACGTCAACAATTTTCTTTATCTTTGTAGTTTTTCACTACTTTTCCACTCTTAATTTCTTCTTAGTCAGTATAAACATACACTGATTTCATCAATCAACCTGCAATTCACCCATATGGTGTCATACCCATACGGTATTTGCAAAGACTTTACTACAAAGTCTATGATATTTTTCGTCCCATTTCATTTTTGGGACCGACAGTCCACATACTTCTAATGATTTGACTGTAGTTACACACAAGTCAAACACTTTTCACATGTCTTTCTTCAGCCCCGGCCGCCAACACATAGGTTTTATCGACCTATACAGTTTGGTATCGCCCCGGGTATGCTGCATATCTGATACAAAATGCATCTTTTCAAGATGATTTTTATATTTCACTTGGCTTTGGAACTCACATTTACAACCGTCACGGGAGTTAAATCACTGTGATATTCCAACCAACCTCCGCTACTTTTCAATCATTTCTTCACTTTTCACTTTTTCAGACTTGCACACATCTTCCTGTGCTACCCGAATCAACTCAGGTAATCAATTTGCCACGTTCATACACGTGAATGTAACCTACAAAGGTTACTCTTTCTAATCCAAGGCATCTGTAACCACATACGCCTCTCTGAGATGGTACAAGATTTCATACCCGAAATCTCTAAGTAATCCATCTATCTTTGCTATCTCATCTTCCGTTTCTTTTGATCAATTAAGTATTTCAACTTTTATGATCTTATTGCTATAAGTTTTACACCATACAAGTAGTGTTTCCAAAGCTTAAACGCCACGTTCATAATTGCTACCGCAATCTCATGCATTCACAGTCAACGTTGGATACCTTTCAATGATCCAATCCATCTTCTCTACTTAGCATCATTGCTAATGTTAGAGGTTCACACAAGGTTCATTCCAAACCTTTACAACATATCTGTGGTCTTTCTACCACTCAGACTTTACACTTTTCTTGGTCAACTTTAGTCAGCTAACCAGCAATCAAGGAGCAGTTTTCTACAACTCTCCTATAGTAACCCGCCAAATCCAAGGAACTACAATGTCAGTCGGATTCCTCAGGCGGTTCCAGTTTTACCACATCATCTATCCCACTGGATTTATTTCATCATCTTTGGCAGTATTATCATGCCCAAGGAGTTGAAACTTCTTTTAACCAAATTTTCATACTTGGAGAATTTACATATCACTGAACTCAGTGAAGTAACTCCAGTATCTGGTACAATGTACCTCATATTTAATCTGGTTTCGAGAATATCACATTCTCAGTAGTCAATGGACATACACATTAACTTATCTTTCTTCTTTTCAAGCAGATAGGGCTCCATCTGATGACACTACAGTCACATAAGATCCCAATTTAAAAACAATTTCTTCCAATTGTTTTACCACTCTGCCATCTCTGTAGAGGCCAATTAATACAGAGCCTAGATAACAGGAACGGCTCCCAATACCAGCTTAATCATAAGCTCTTCTTGCCAATCTGGCAGAAATCTTGGAAGTTCTTTTCAAAAGAATCATCCGAAAATTATTTAAAGTAGTACACTACTTTCACCACTTTATTAAGCTTGGCCCATACCACGTATGCCAACTACAACATCATTCCTTTACTAACTCTTTTCCGAGTTTAAGCAAAGAAGCTAACCGGTATTCTCAACAACGGTCATTCACCATGGATTTTCATCTGTTCATTTCTGCTTTCTGAACCATCATGTTCATATTTCTACAAATCATGTTAGCATAATTCATTGCTAACCAATTCATAAGCACAATTGCTTCAGATTCACTGGTAGTCATCGGCTTCAGATTCATAGGGAAAAGGGTCCCGTAAATCCTAGGCAGACTACTTTCCAGGTGTTCAATATCTTGAACATACTTGCTATCTACAATAGCTATTTCAAATATTTCATCCAAAATCATTGATGAAAAATTCAAACAAAACATCGAATCATCGATCCAAA
Organism: Cichorium intybus; assembly: GCA_023525715.1. NCBI lineage: Eukaryota > Viridiplantae > Streptophyta > Magnoliopsida > Asterales > Asteraceae > Cichorium > Cichorium intybus. The sequence goes on from CM042009.1 coordinate 142,224,445, forward strand.
GCATAGCTTCATGGATCAAATATAACATACACGAGTTATATTCAGAACAATGACATTTGCGACTATATCAGTCTCCTCACGAGCTTCTCCCACAATCTACTGGGATGCTCATGGTACCATGGGTCCTTTTCGACCATTCGTTCCTTCTTTCTTTCCTGGGTTCATCACCCGTCACTCCACATTCAGCACGTGAGTATTTCAATAAGAAGTGATCTATAGTTCCACACTGGAACCACTTCCGTCCCATACAACAAGCTCGAGCAATCTGCTCCTATCATCTGCAATTTCAGCATGTCACGGTAGAGTCTCAACTCTACAATTTTCCTTAGTGCCTTTCCTGCACTGATCACTATACATAGTGGCTCTGTTTTGGTCCTTTCCCTATAAGGTTGGACCCAATTTGTGACAACTTCTTCTGAGAAGTCCACTGCTTTTCACGTAGTCTCAACTACTGTTCTTTCACCTTGAATATCAACCAAGGTAAGCAACCGATTTCTTTATCTGACCACATCAGCTACTATTGCTTGTCATGCGTATTTTTTCGCTACTTGTCTCGTTGCCCCTCGTTCAATGGAGCCTTGAGAAAGGGCTGGTTCGCCTCTTTAAGCTGCACGCCCTAAATTCCTCCCAGTAATACCCGCTGCTCATACTTCTTATACGTTAGAAGTCAGCAATAGTTAGGTTATATATGCATAATAACAACTATATACACCTAACAGTTCATCATGTCTACTGTTTCAGGGTTTAAGTCCAGGAATCTACTCTATAGACACCTAGTTCACTTAAACCTCGGCTCTGATACCAACTTGTAACACCCGGCTTTTAAAACAAAAACACCCCTGAAAAAATTTTCATTTAAAACACAGGTTTCAATACATAAAACCATAACAAGGGGTATATTTTAATAAATACGGGTACAAGTGTATCAAGGAGAGTATAAAATACCATAATCTCCTTTAAAGCCGGGCTGCTACTGACAGCATCTACGAGTCCTACTTCACGAGTCACGGACTCTATCTTGTCCCCTATCAGTATCATGCTAACCTGCAGGGACAGTAACAAACGGTATGAGCTACAAAGCTCAGTGAATAATCAAATCTGCAGATAACACGTATCAAAACACAATTATATAACTGTCTGGATATCGAATCCAAACTCCTAGCCTTACTGGCTGACCATATATACTCTAGGATTTCACATCCTATTCTGTAGCCCTACAGGCTGAATCATAGTGACCTGTAATCAACAAGCCACGTTAGTTATTTGCATCTATAAGCATGTTTAACGATTTCTGTCCCATATTTCTTAGTCACACTGGACTGCATCATATATCATGGCTAACAGCCGTACCCTGTGTCATAGCTATACAAGCTGCACCAAAACATTATCAATATACAATTCATAGCCCGTAGGCCGTACCAGCTGAGTTTGATAACCCGATAACATAGCCAAAAAGCTGCAACATGTACCTGTAACAAAATCATAGCCAAACAGGCTATACCATGTACCTGTAACCAAATCATAGCCAAACAGGCTGCAACAAATATCATAGCCCGAAGGCCACATCGGAGACATAGCCCGAAGGCCGCATCGGAGTCATCGCCCGAAGGCCACATCGGAGACATAGCCCGAAGGCCGCACCGGAGTCATAGCCAACAGGCCGCATCAAATCATAGCCCGAAGGCCGCATCGGAGACATAGCCCGAAGGCCGCACCGGTTGGATATACAATCCAAAAATCATAGCCATATAGGCCGCACCCATTGGATATAAAAAATCCAGAAATCATTGCCCGTAGGCCGTACCCATTGGATATAAAATCCAGAATTAATTATGGCTCACGGATTAGCCACTATTGCCTAGACTCACGGTTCCGTTCTTGTCATCGCAATGACTCACGGTTTATCCGATCTTGTCTCTTCAAACGTATCTTGGAACTATCAGTTCCGTCCCACAATCAGTTTCAACCTGTAACAACTCAATCATCATATATCACATATGGTATCAGTGAGATTACTCACCTGAAGGATTATTACAACTAATTTGTTGTTCCTTGCTTTCCGATACGATCCGTAGAATTTTGTCCCGCACCTATAATTTAATCATTTTCAACATAATTATAGGTTAATACCCATTTCAACTAACTCTAATACACTAGAGTTCAATAAAACATTGTTACAAACAATGCCTAGTTAATAAACTTTCCGTTTACTAACTTTATATGAATTTTACTATTCACCGGGACATTCGGATCGGTCTACAGTGCCCCCGAGGGGTCGGAAACTCAATCTAAAAATTTTCCCAAACTTTTCAGACCATAACGAGCCTATGGTCCAAATTTGAGCTAAAACGGACAAGCAACGCAAAAGATAGCGTTTCAAAGTTCCTGTCTGAGGGGCGCACCCCGCCCAGGCATGGGCGCACTGCGCCTGGGCGCACCCCGCCAGGCTTTTGGGCGCACCGCGCCTATCGCCTGCAGGTCTCTCCTGTCCAGCCGCGATTTATGCACTGTAGCAAGCAGTTTTGGTCCATTAAGGCCTTAATCAGGTCCTTAATCGATTGGGGTTTGTTCTAGGACTAAAACCTTATACCTTGACAAGGTTTTCCACCATCCAAAACAACCAAATCAATCAAAATGAAGAATTAGGGTTCTTAGTTCTAACAACCCCAAACTTCAAATTCATCACTAATAGCAACCTACTTCCACTTTCTTTAGTTAAGTCCTCATTCTAATGACTTAAGGGAAGTATTACATCAACTTAAACACATAATCATCACTGCAAATGCAGTTTTGAGTTGCTACACAACCCATCAAGAAATAACAAGCTAGAGCTTGAAGAACTAACCTTTCAAGCTTAGGAATCAACAATTACAAGCCTTGATTCCAATTCCTTGCATCAATTCCTTCAATACTTGCTGAAATCGTGCCCTCCTTGCTCTCAAGAATCATTCCCGTAACTGAACATTGGCCAGTCAACAAGAGAGTCAACTCTCTCATTTATACCACAAATTTTTGCAAATTTGGTCCCTAAGTTCATTTTCTTGAACTTTGACCACAATAACCAAGTTTTATTACAATAAAACTTCCATTTCTTACATTTTGGCCACAACCAACAATATTTTTACATAATTGGTCGTTGACTTGGTCAAATGACCAAAATACCCTTTTTCGGTAAAACGACCAAAAATCAGTTTTTATAACATTTTAAGTCCAAAACTTAAAATATTATTTCAAACCAAATACTTTTCTGTCCAAAAGACCATTTTACCCTTACAAGGTAAAATGACCAATTTACCCTTTTATAATAATTATAAAAAGAGTATCTTGGCGTTACAAATATGGTATGAAACTTCTTAGAAAATTGTCGGAGTACGTATACGACCTCCCGAAAGTACTGTAGCAAAATACGTGTATTTTGGGAAAATGTATAATTTGTAAAAAGATGGTAAGTAAAAGTTATCATCTAGAAATGGTCCCCAATTATATTATATTGGACTCTCGTGTATTAGAGTCAATTGAAATGGTTGTTAACCTATTATCATTTGGTATATAAATGAATATATAGGTATGGGACAAATGGTTGTGGTGCATGCAAATGCAAGAAACAACCGGAATTAAATGCAGCAAGTATCCAGGTGAGTAATCTCACTAATATCATATATGATATGTGTTTATTGAACTGTTGCAGATTGAAACAGATTCGGGGGACGAAACTCGATAGTTTACAGATGCGTTGAAAGACAATACCAGATAAGCCGTGAGTCTACGATAGACAAGAACGGAGCTGTGAGTCAACCTTTGAAAAGACAATACCGGATAATCCGTGAGTCATTGTAATGGCAAGAACGGAGCCGTGAGTCTAGGCAAAAGCGGGACAAAATGGTGCGGCCACTTGTGGCTATGATATTGGATGTTATATCCAACTGGTGCGGCCTATATGGCTATGATATTGGATGTTATATCCAACTGGTGCGGCCTATATGGCTATGATATTGGATGCTATATCCAACTGGTGCGGCCTATACGGCTATGATATTGTTATATAAAAATGGTGCGGCCTTATGGCTATGATATCGGGTTATTGAGCCCAGCTGGTGCGGCCTTCGTGCTATGATTTATATATTAAAACTGTTTTGGTGCATCTTATTTAGCTATGACTCGTGGTGCGGCTTAAATAGCCATGATATACGGTGCAGTCCATTGTGACTAAGAAACATGGGACAGAAATGGTTAGACATGATTATATGTGCAAATAACTGACGTGGCTTGATAATTGCAAGTTATTATGATTCAGCCTGTAAGGCTACAAATTAGGATGTGAAATCCTAAGAGATATGTGGTCAGCCAGTAAGGCTAGGAGTTTGGATTCGATATCCAGACAGATATATGAATGTATTTTTATACATGTTATTTGCAGATACGATTACTCACTGAGCTTTATAGCTCATGTTATTTGTTAAATGTCCCTGCAGGTTAGCATGATCCTGATAAGGGGAAAGATAGAGTCCGTGACTAGAGAAGTGGGACTTGTAGATGCTGTCAGTAGCAGCCCGGCTTCAAAGGAGACTATGGTATTTATACTCTCCTTGATACACTTGTACCCGTTTTTAATACAATGTACCCCTCTTGTTATGGTTTTATGTATTGAAACCTTTGTTTTAAATGAAAAATTTTCAGGGGTGTTTTTGTTTTAAAAGCCGGGTGTTACAGGTCATCTTTTCAAGTGAAAAAATCTTGAAAAATATAAGCATTCTTGAAGAATTCAAGCATCTGGATCGTCTTTAAAACTAAAGAATTCTTGAAGAATGTAAGCATTCTTGAAGAATTCGCGCATGTGTTCACCTACAATCGATTACAAGTCCGATCCCCTAATTTCTGAATCGCGTTTAGAACTAAAGAATTCTTGAAAAATGTAAGAATTCTTGAAGAATTCTTGTTGTCTCTTGCTGCACCATATACTTCTCATCCTTGGATTATTCTTGAGGAATTCTTGAAGAATGCAAGAATTCTTGAAGAATTTTTTTTTAACAGTAGAATCGGTAAAAAAGACTTACGATAAAAAAAATTGAACTTGAAAACCTTGACCAACACCTTCATAGGCACCCTTTGAAAGCATGAAATTAACATCATCAGTAGTTTCCTGCTCACTAGAAGAATCGCTTGAAGGCTTAGAGGCTGAAAATTGGATTCCAATAACAGATTCATCCATAACAGTTTTACCCAATTCGGATTGATCTAAAAAGACTTGAACATCAGCACCAATTCCTTCTTGAATACCCTTGGAACCTGTGAAAAAAGAAGCAACACTTGTTTCCTGAAATTTTCGATCTCCATCTGAATCCATTAATTCTACAGCAACATTAGAGTTCAAACCATCCCCTTTAATTAGGTAATCAAACCCATCGTCTGTTACCCCTGCACCTTACCGTTTTCATCCAGATTTCCCAATATAGAAGTTAATCTTTCTTTTTTCAGTCTTCATTCTTAAAGAATGCTTTAGTTTCAGTCTTTCATTCTTAAAGAATGCTTTTGTTTTTCGGTATTCATTCTTGAAGAATGCTCAGATCTTGTATATTTCAGCAAACCCGCGGTTGCCGGATTTCTGCGGCGACGACGACGATCGTATATATCAGCAATCCCGGTGCTGCCAAATTCAATCATGTTTAATTTTAGTAACAGTTTGGAAGATAAAGAGTATTGTCAATTATATTATGTGTTCTTCAAAAAAGCCCCTGATGTTTTTTACAAAAGAGTATTTTTATGGTAAAAATTTTACTTGCTTCTTTTATATAGGACATAAAAATTTGACGCAGTTACTATAGGAAGCAAAATCTTGAATTTTGTAAAATGTGTTTGCTTCTTTTCGGTCTTCTTTTATATACGACATAGAAATTTGATTGCTTCTTTTATGATAAAATTTGCCTTTAATTATTATGGGAAGCTAATTTTGAGTTTACTTGTCTTATTAAGAGCGTATAGGACTATGGTATAGAAGATCATATAAAGAAATTGAAAGGATATTAAAAACATTATTTGCCTCAAAAATCAGAAATTATACGTCTGATTGGATGCAAAAACTTGGCGCAATCACTTTCCTTGAAACAATTTTAGAATTATCAGCAGCAAGAGCATTAGAGCTTAGTCATATGGTCAACACCGATAACTGAGGGTAAAATTGGGGGAAAAGAAGTGTAGAGTACCTTGGGACCTTAGTCCTCACCGATTTAGAACGCGGACTCTGAACTATTTAACAGTGGACGTGATTCTTCTTTCGTTGTGTCAAAAAGACCACCGCCGGCAGCGATGGTGTATTCCGGCGACGAAGACGACGACGATCGATTGTACAAAGCATCTATCGGTAATGGTAGGTAGGGTTTGATAGAGGTGCTCGTATAAAAAGGGAAGAAGGGGAGAGAGAGAGAGAGATAAATTTGGAATTTCCTAAATAAGTGGTTAAAATTAAAATTAAAATTAATTAACTATTATGTAAATTTTACCATCATACCCTTTAAAAATGAGTGGACCAAATTTAGTTCTACAATTACACAATACTTAGAAAATGTATTTGAACCTATATATATATATATATATATATATATATATATATATATATATATATATATATATATATATATATATATATATATATATATATATATATAATGTATTTGAACCTATATATATATATATATATATATATATATATATATATATATATCTATATATATATATATATATATATATATATATATATATATATATATATATATATCTAAAAATAAATGTTATCATTAGCTAATTATTATGTCTTTTAGATAATCATAACAATATTTTTTATTTTTATAATTCTAATAATAATAATAATAATAATTAGGTAATGATAAACTCTTTTTTACATTATTTTTTTATAAATGCAATGAAAGCTTAATAAAATAATGCATAAAATTTAAAGTTTAATATAGAAATTACATAATATTTTAAAAAATAATTTATATTTTAATACATAAAATATTTTAAGTTGCCGCTAAAAAAACGTCGCATCTATTGATGTCGCCGCTAATGTTCGTTGCCGCTAAAAAAGACGGTAAAAAGACGCCGCTGAAAAGTTTTCGCTAAAAAACGTCGTTATTGCTCAAAAGTGCCGGCAATACATTTCGTCCTTAATGTGGGTATGTCACACCTATTGATGTCGCCGCTAATGTGTAACGCCCGATTTCTCATACAAAGTACACCAAAAAATTTTCAAACAATAATACATCAAAATGGGCATACTTGTACTCAAACCAAGGATCAAGATGTTATCAACATGAATATTTACACAAAAGGTCATTACAATTTCAACCAGGAATTACAAATAAATCTAATTCAACTAAAGGACAAAGCTCTAAACATGTCCGTCTCTTTTTATCACATGTCTTAATCATAACAATTCTCGTACCTGTAACAATTAAACTCAAGGACTCTTTAAGTCAACCACTTTATCACATACTCTACTCTTATACTCAATATAGATTGCAACTCATTCTTGTCATCCACAGATAACATAATCACTCCAACTCTATTCCAGCTCAATAGCCCTCATGGCTATACAATTAGACTCAAAACTCTTTAATGTGACTACACAAACATCTACTCAGTTTATACAATAAATATGCATGTTCAACTCAATTGTTGTTATTCACAGATAACAATTTACTCCATAATTAGATTACAACAATAACAACCTAACACATATATATTTATAAACTCGGTTTACCACAAGGTAAAATTCTACTCAAGTACATAAAAGTACTCACCTGATAACGACTTAGTATTTGGAACCCTCGAATTACGCGTATCGGGCTCCTGTTTACTAGACTTGGTTATTTCACCATAGTCTAAATCAATCCTCCAATATCCACAATCAACTCAATCACATCTATCTCAAAGATATATATAAATCAAAAGAGGAAACAAAAGAGTATAAATGGTAATATTAACTCAATACTTACCGAAACCCCCAAATTCGCGGTTCTACTAATTCAACCGTAGAAGCTCGACAATATTCTCACAAATAACTCTAAAGGCATCCACTAACAATCTACTAACAACATATATAGCAATATATAGCTAAAACATGAAAATGAAAGTTAGGGTTTCAAAACCCCAAAATCAAGAAATCACTCACCTCGACAAATTAGGAAGCAAGAACACGTTTACGGGTTTAGATCCACACTTCTACATGTTTCCCCACGAACCTCTAGGCTTGATTTCACTCAAAATCGCCATTTGGAGCTCTGAATATCGAAATGGGTCTATTTTTCCCGAAAAGTGCATTTTCTGCACTTTATATAGTGCTGTCAGGCCTACACGACCCGTGTAGACTCACACGCCCTGTGTCGGGCTGTTCTACACGACCCGTGTAGACTCACACGCCCCGTGTAGGTCTGTTTTGGCTTTCAGACTCCTTTTGAACACTCTACACGACCCGTGTAGAGGTACACGACCCGTGTGACTCTGGAAGGCTTACTGTTTGGTTTCTAAAGGTTTTCTACACGACCCATGTGACCATACACGACCCGTGTAGCTCTGTTTTGGCATTTTTCAAGTCCAAACTTCTCCCAAATGGGTTTTTAATCACCCAAACTCATACAACAAGCTAACTAATCTTAATCACACCAAGATTAACTCGAAATCTCTATAATTTAAAAACACGGTATTACAAGTTCTTACCCCCTTCAAAAGATTCCGTCCTCGGAATCTCTTGGAACAGGTATGGTTTATACAACCACCTTACCACCGTAATTTCACATTCCGTATGACAATGATATTATCCTCTCGCCAGCTCATATGACATGTACATACTGTCGCATCTCATTTACTCATAATATAGGTAATACCCGCCATCATCCTCACGAGATGATCTCTGTTGTGATATTGGCTATCATCACTGCTACATAGGACAATACTCACTCTTTCAGGCCACACACGTTGCTATGGTATTATTGACACCAAGCTATCTCACCTCACCCTTCAATTGATACTCCAACCATTATCATTATTTGCCATCTGTCCACAATGATTTCAAATCTCCATGAAACGGTTAATTCTAACTCAATAAGAAAATTTGGTCTCATCACTTTCACATTAATTGTCTCTGAGTTTACTCCTCCAATAATAACTCACAGTTATTGAATCCTCCTATTTGCACATCCTAATTGACTAGGGTAGAAGAAACACTCATACAACATAAAACACACAGACATTCAAATGTCTCACTCACATCATACGACTCATCAACCCAATGATAACATAAAAAATATTAGAAACTATCTCGTGTTTCACTCATGCCTCCTCAAAATCTCATCTATCTCTACTTTCACTTCAGCACATATATTAGGTGTTCACCCAATATACTGTTAACAATCTCTCGCCAAAATGGCTACTCTTCATCTCAGTTCAACAACATACCTCATGTTGTTTCTCTCGATGTACTCACTTATTATATCATCTCTTATGTGGATAATCCACATGATATTCTCAATAAATTATTTACTCTATTAAACTCGATAATTTATTATCAAATAAATTCTCAACACAACCGCATAAATTCTGACCACCTCTTCGTCATTATCACATCAATCTCTAATTCATCTGAATGACACAAATAAGTCATACATACGGCTCACCGTAATCTCTGCACACGACTCAAATAATAACATCTAACACCGCAATCTCTACGGTGAGATCATGTCTCATCACCCGACTGACTCGTTAATCTCAAGAAATAATTCAAGATTATTATAACAAAATCTATTATCTATCGTCTTATACGAATAAATAGTTTTATCATCTCGACATTCACACATTTCCCTTATTGGCAGTAATTGGTTTGATTGCTAAGGAACGAATCCTATCAATCACAATCACGATTACTTTCCTCTTCTTTTTAACTCATATCTTCTTATTATGTATTTATAAAATTTTATCTCATTCAATATGAAAGAAACCTCACACATTCTCAACACGACCAAATAACAAATTCTCTTACTCACAGCAACATTTCTCAACAGTATTACTCACTGTATTATCTCACAGTACTCTCATACTGCTACACTACCTCTGATTCGTCCTCTTTTTAACCCATAAAGTCTCAAACTGTATAGGTTCACATCTATACCATACATATCCACACTCAAGGATAGTGCAGTCTCAACACTCTATATCACTACACAGTACATACTTGTTTACACACAAGCACAACATTATAACACCACTCTGCCTCAGCTCTTGGTACCCTGTACCATCCTTTGTCTCATCATTCAACACTGTTTTATAGTACCTCGTATTGTTCTCCAAACTCGTCATTCTTCGCTATCTCACGGTACTTCGTACCGTCCTCTAATCAGATCATGGTACCTCGTACCATTCTCCGATTTTAATCCATCTTCTATTTGACTCTAGTGGGTCTCCGCTACGGTCTCAAGCCATATAGACTCACTATCACTCCTCCTTTTGTCTGAGTCACAACAGTCTTCACTACTCTAACCACAAGGTACTCGTTATGTGGTTCCACAGAAGTATATGATCTCAACCTCAACTAGTCAATACATGGCCCCACAGGATGTGTGGTCTCAACCACGTTTACTCAATATGTAACCCCACTGAATATGTGGTCTCAATCACATTTACTCAATATGTGACCCCACTGAATATGTGGTCTCAATCACATTTACTCAATATGTGATCCCACTGAATATGTGATCTCAATCACATTTAGTCAATATGTGACCCCACTGAATATGTGGTCTCAATCACATTTACTCAATATGTGACCCCACTGAATATGTGGTCTCAATCACATTTACTCAATATGTGACCCCACTGAATATGTGGTCTCAATCACATTTACTCAATATGTGACCCCACTGAATGTGTGGTCTCAATCACATTTATTAGGTAATTAACCCAATCTCTAGGCCAATTAGGCCTATTTGAACCACTCTAGGTTCTCTTAATTATAACCACAAGATACTCTTTATGTGGTTATTCGAGTGTCCTCTGACAACTCTGTCACAAATATCTCATTATGTGACAACTCTAAACTACACAATTCATCTCTCAGCATGTCAACTCATAATCAGTTATTGTGTGCAATCAACTACACACTCATTATCTTTCTTAACTCATACTCTTTTGGCTATCTCAACCATTCATTGTGATCATTCATAAGTACTAGTTATGTGGCCCCACACAACATGTGGTCTCAACCACACAGTACTCGTACACAGAAATCTCGTCACATCTGTGAAACAACAAGTAATATATATATATACACCATATCATACTTTATATATTTCTTACCATGTATATGCTCATTTTACACATTTCTCCATGGTTGCTAAGTACTCGTCAAGCAACCACTTATAATCTCGGTTATACATAATTACAAAGCACTCGTTATGTGATATGTAAATCTTACCTCAAATAGACATGAGATTCTCATCTCAATGCCAATTACTACACTTTATAACCAAAATTTTCTAACACATGTACTTTCAATTGATCTTTTATGTGTCCAAACATTTCACACATATTCTACTACATGTATTATTAACAATTAAACATTTCCAACACGTTACAACTAACATGTTAAGTAAAATTACTTACATACCTCATAGCAACAAATCTTATCTTCTCATTAGCTGAAACTCGCATACTTCGGATCTCAACTCTTGAGTGTACTCGGCTACACTCACATGTCTCAACTCCTAGCTCATGCTCAACTTATGCTCATACTCTTTCTCATTATCTGTTGAAATTTCGCCTCATTCGGAACCTCATCTCATCATTAGCTGGAATCTCGCAATCAGCTGCAATCTCATCTCAATTAGTATCTCATCTCGCATTCAGTTGACATCTCATTATCAACTGAAGTTCTTGTCTCCTCGTTAGCTGATATCTCATATCGGCTAAAATCTCATCTCATCATCCACTATTGGTCCAACCAGCTCTGACCAATTCATCAAATCGTCCTCATCTGTCTCCATATCTATATTCACACACAGAATATAACAAATAATAATTATAACAGAAAAGTTATACTCAACTAATACGCTCACATCTGTAGCAATATCTTTTCCAAGCATGTGATAGGGGGTCTTTCTCTTCTCGGTTTAAGTCTAGGACTCTACACTCAAAGACCTAGTTCACTTAAACCATGCTCTGATACCAACTTGTAACGCCCGGTTTCTCATACAAAGTACACCCAAAATTTTTCAAACAATAATACATCAAAATGGGCATACTTGTACTCAAACCAAGGATCAAGATGTTATCAACATGAATATTTACACAAAAGGTCCTTACAATTTCAACCAGGAATTACAAATAAATCTAATTCAACTAAAGGACAAAGCTCTAAACATGTCCGTCTCTTTTTATCACATGTCTTAATCATAACAATTCTCGTACATGTAACAATTAAACTCAAGGACTCTTTAAGTCAACCACTTTATCACATACTCTACTCTTATACTCAATATAGATTGCAACTCATTCTTGTCATCCACAGATAACATAATCACTCCAACTCTATTCCAGCTCAATAGCCCTCATGGCTATACAATTAGACTCAAAACTCTTTAATGTGACTACACAAACATCTACTCAGTTTATACAATAAATATGCATGTTCAACTCAGTTGTTGTTATTCACAGATAACAATTTACTCCATAATTAGATTACAACAATAACAACCTAACACATATATATTTATAAACTCGGTTTACCACAAGGTAAAATTCTACTCAAGTACATAAAAGTACTCACCTGATAACGACTTAGTATTTGGAACCCTCGAATTACGCGTATCGGGCTCCTGTTTACTAGACTTGGTTATTTCACCATAGTCTAAATCAATCCTCCAATATCCACAATCAACTCAATTACATCTATCTCAAAGATATATATAAATCAAAAGAGGAAACAAAAGAGTATAAATGGTAATATTAACTCAATACTTACCGAACCCCCCAAATTCGCGGTTCTACTAATTCAACCGTAGAAGCTCGACAATATTCTCACAAATAACTCTAAAGGCATCCACTAACAATCTACTAACAACATATATAGCAATATATAACTAAAACATGAAAATAAAAGTTAGGGTTTCAAAACCCCAAAATCAAGAAATCACTCACCTCGACAAATTAGGAAGCAAGAACACGTTTACGGGTTTAGATCCACACTTCTACATGTTTCCCCACGAACCTCTAGGCTTGATTTCACTCAAAATCGCCATTTGGAGCTCTGAATATCGAAATGGGTCTATTTTTCCCGAAAAGTGCATTTTCTACACTTTATATAGTGCTGTCAGGCCTACACGACCCGTGTAGACTCACACGCCCCGTGTCGGGCTGTTCTACACGACCCGTGTAGACTCACACGCCCCGTGTAGGTCTGTTTTGGCTTTCGGACTCCTTTTGAACACTCTACACGACCCGTGTGACTCTGGAAGGCTTACTGTTTGGTTTCTAAAGGTTTTCTACACGACCCATGTGACCATACACGACCCGTGTAGCTCTGTTTTGGCATTTTTCATGTCCAAACTTCACCCAAATGGGTTTTTAATCACCCAAACTCATACAACAAGCTAACTAATCTTAATCACACCAAGATTAACTCGAAATCTCTATAATTTAAAAACACGGTATTACATAATGTTTGTCTCATCTCCGGTGATGACATGTCATCGATAGTACTTTTCGTCGGTAATGAGTTCAACGTATCACCGCTAATATTTTTTTTAAATAGTAAAACAAGACTACTCTTTGTCGAAAACGTAAAACTACTAAAATATGACTCTAACAATCAAATACAAATTTCAATCGGCCGAATATATATTGATAAATAAATTTATTAGGTGATAGTTTTATAGAATGATAAACTTGATAATTTAATTTACGTTTAATATATTTAAAATTTTAATAAAAAAATTGATGTTAAAAAATGATGTTTTAAATAGAAAAGAAGGTAATTTATTTCAAGACAATGACATATAATACGTAACTTATTGTTAAGTACTTTCAAATACTAAATAAAAATTATAAATAACTGAATAAGTATGACACACGTTATTATTATTATTATTATTATTATTATTATTATTATTATTATTATTATTATCGTTGAGTTTCTCTGGATCGGGTTTTGCAGGACGTAAATATTGGTTGCAAATGTCCGACACTGTTATTCTCATCGCTAATAGATATCGTGTTATCCTTATTTTTCTAAGCAATTGTGGTTCTTTAACGTGGCTACCACTTCGGTATGGCCCGCAAGACATCCCAAATCCTGCATATGTCTTTATTGCCCACGTTTATGGTAATCATTATGTGATGGTTGATTTACAAGGAGCGTATCTAATGCCTCCTATTTTGTCCAGACTTGTGCGTACGTACAGATCATAACATTATGTTGAATGGGAAAAATTGTATGTTGCTCGAATAAATGTTTATGCTTGCTATCCAGATAACGCACCACGCAATTGTAATATTGGACCATTACTATCTCTGATTAATAAAGACAAACTTTGCTTTAGTATTATTATTTATTTTGTTATTTTTTTATACAATCGTTCGAATTTGACATAACCGTTTTAATATAATTTTATAAATTCATAAACGTCGTTCGTTGTGTCATAATTACTTAATAAAAAACTATTGTTTTATTGTTATTAAAACGTTAAAACTATAAAAGCTAAATTTATTACTATTGTTTTTCTAATAATAATAATAATAATAATAATAAAACAAATCAAATATTATTTGTAAAAGTAAAAAAGAAAAAAAAAAGAAAAAAAAGACAACAAAAAGACAAAATAGTTAAAAAGACAAAAAAAAAAAAAACACAACAAAAAACAAAATTTCAAATTAGGGAGTACAAATAGACTATAATAAATTTTGCCGTTAAAAAAAATGGGTATGTATAGAATAACCCTTTATTTAATAGGTAATCTTAAATGAACCCCTACATCAAATGAAATATGTGTGTATGTGTGTATGTGTGTGTGTTTGACTTTACACACACATATCCCATCAAGAGGTTTTTTTTACCAACACCCTTATTTAATATGTAAGAGTACAGAGAGATTCATTTAGGTTATACGGTGTCGAGTAAGTATTGTCGGCAGCATCCGACGTGACTTGTCCATGTAGGCGGCAACATTGTCCCGCAATAGCAGCATTGACAAAAAAAAAAAAGAAAAAAAACTCATCCGCACAAACATGTAGCTACTCTCTCTCTCTCTCTTTTCTATGGCACCCACCCCTCAACTCAATCTTCCTTCTATATATCTTCTCCTTTGTTGATGGCACCCACACCGTTTAACCTTAGCACCACCCATCTTATATATTCTTTACTATTGTTTTGCGTGCATAAGCTTATAAACTAGCTTTTTTTTTTGAGCTTATTGTAATTTAGTGTTTGGTAAGACGACAAAAGGAGCTTATTGTAGCTCATAAACTAGCTGATAAAAATGATGTTTGGTAAAAACTAGCTGGTGGCTAACAAACTAGCTTATAAAAAATTATGTATGGTAAAAACTAGCTGATAAGTTACCTGAGGAATTAAAATGTCATAA
The DNA here is from genome assembly GCA_023525715.1 of Cichorium intybus. Classification (NCBI taxonomy): domain Eukaryota; kingdom Viridiplantae; phylum Streptophyta; class Magnoliopsida; order Asterales; family Asteraceae; genus Cichorium; species Cichorium intybus. Next base: position 142,240,068 of record CM042009.1, read on the forward strand.
ATTTGTATGTAAAAAAATAAGTTATTTATAAATATTGAAGGTATATTTGGATAAACTTTAAAAAAGTTCAATGAGCTCGTTGAAACATTAGTCTAAGTATCTTTTTAAAAAGCTCTCTTATAAGCTAGTTTTTGACTTATCAAACACAACAACTTAAAAAGTTTGAAAAATAAGACGTACCAAACATAACTGATAGCTTATTGATAAGTTATCTTATAGGCTAAGAGCTAGCTTTTCAGTTAGCACATCAAACACAGTCTAATTCATACCAATGTTAAAATACTAAATGAATATCCATGTGTTGCATCGAATATAAATACATAAAGTTACTAATTAATAAATAAATATAATTAAAAATAATTATATTGCTTTTTAAAGAATAAATATTAATTTGTATGTTAAGTGATTCAAAAAGATAATAATTATTTTTAATATATGATAAGTTAGACATAAATTATATAATCTAAATTGTTACTAAGCTGATATAAAATATTATAATTATTTTAAATATATGATAATATAGACATATATTAAAACAATATCATCTCGATGTCTTATACTCGCATATTATGCATGAAAAAATAATAATTTCGATCTATTGTTATTTTTAATTATTATTATGGTTAGTTAATTTTAATAAACATATTTTAGAATAATAACATTTATTCAGCGATTATGCATAAATAAACTTAAATATAACTTTTTATTAATATAATTTTAATTGTTGTTATGGTTAATTATTTTTAGTTTTTGTTTTTGTATATATTTTATCATTGATTTTTTATCAATGATTTCAAATTTGTCCAAAAAGTACTATTGCTACTGGCATTTTGTGGGTTTATCCCGTTAACACTTGACGTGACATGTCATGTAGTTGCTAACCTGAAATTTTGGCTAAACATTTTATATATACATAGTACTAACAAGAGAGAAAACATGTGGTACTTGTGATCAAACTCGCGATCTTATAAAGCGAAGGCATCTACTTTACCATCAAATCAAGGTGCATTTTTGTAATTAAACATTCACTGATTTCATATAAAAGTAAGCAGACAATAGTCGAACCAATACCTCCTCTAACTTGGTAAGGTCTTTACTACAAGGTCAACCCTTGTTGAAATTGATAACACCCTTTTGTATATATTGTATGCTCTCTTCAAACGTACTTTATGTATCTTTACATACTATTATGTATAAATACATATAAAACATATGTTTATATAAATAAAGTATATTTACAAATAAATATGTATTTTTTGCGTATGAATACATATCTCTACATTTGAAACCATATAAATACATAATTTTGCATTTAAACATCACATTTTTATACATTAATATATTTTTCATATTTAAACCGTACTTTTTACGATAAATGTAGTAGTTATAAATATTTTGCATATAAATATTTGATTTTAATGTATAAATACGGTTAGATGTAAAAAACATGTATTTGTGTATAAAAATGTAGGTTTTAAATGTAAAATACTTATTTATATGGTTTCAAATGTAAAAGTATGTATTTACATGTGAAAAATCCATATTTATTTGTAAAAATATTGTATTTATATGTAAAAAGTATGTTTTGTAGGTATGTATGCATAGTTGTGGTACAAATACGTAAAAAGGCATAAAATACGTATGAAAAGGGTATACAGTATATACGAAAGGAGGGGTATTAATTCCAACAAGAATGGTTTGCCAAATGGTAAAGACCTTATCATGTTAGAAGAGGTATTAGATTCAACTACTGTTAACCTATTTTTCAGTTTTCCTTAGAAAAATGTATATATTATATGCTATTAGTGAATGCTTAATTACAACAATGAGCCATGGCTTAGTGGTAAAGTTGGCACCTTTTGCTTCCTACGATAACGAGTTTGATCCCAATAGTTTTCTCTCTTTTTGGTAATATGTACAAGACAAAGTTCCATAACTAAATTTGTAGAACCCAGGTCAGCAGCCACATGGCATTCCACGTCAAGTCGTAACCAGATAAACCCACAAAATGCCTATTGCAATAGTATTTACTGAACAAATTTCGAAGATTATTGCCAAATCGTTTACAAAGAATAAGTTCAATGACAATATGTCTACAACCAAAAGTTCATGATCCTCCTAAGTTATTATGACATTATTAAAAAGAGAATAAATGGCGATGTTTGGTTTCAAACTCGTGACCTCAATGAAGGGAGGTGTTAGTTTTACCGCTAAGCCATTGCGTGTTTTCAATTGTCAGCACCTGCTAATACAATATATTGTTATCCACTAGTACAACATATTGTTATAAGGTCTACTAACTTTTAAAAGCAAAATAAAAACATGAGAGATAAGAATCGATCATGGTCTCTTCCATAGTTCCATAGTTGGGTGAGGGCTTTACCATTAAGTTAAGCCTTATGATTAATATTAAAATCATCCTTATTATTTATGTATTTATAGGTATAAATAAATATAAAACATATTGTTATATATAAATAAAGTAATTTTACATTAAATATAGTTTTTACATTTAAACCATACTTATATGTATAAATATATACTTTTCACATTTAATTGTATTCCTACATACAAAAATGTATTTTTTACATTTAAAAATATGTTTTATAAATTATAATGCATAGATAATACGTAAACATATTTATTTATACATAAAATTATAGTTTTTAATATAAAAATACAGGTTTATATATATAATAAGTTAATAACACATATTTATATGCAAACAATACAATTTTTTTTTTTTGTAAAAACACTTCATTTATACATAACGATATGTTTTATATTTATACATATTAATATGTTAATATACATATTTATACTAAAAGATATTATCCTATGTATCATGAGCATATATCATATACAAAAAGGGTGATATTAATTTCAACTACAACACATGACCCAGTTGTAAGGCCCTCATTAGACTAGGAAGACACCCTGATTCGATTCTTGTCTCCCCCATTTTGGTTTTCCTTTAAATTTTATTAGACTTTGTGACAATATATTATATAACAAATATTGAAAGTCGAAGACATGTCTTGGCGCAGTGGTAGAGCTTGTGCCACCTTTCCTTAAGGTCACAAGTTCAAAACCAAGCAGTAACATTTCTTAATTTTTAATAAAATATTGTAAAATGTGTACATAACCTATAGTTTGATGATAAATGTGTATAAAAAAATTTCAATTGCCATATATATACAAATAAGGTCACAAATTTAGGTCAACAATTATGTTTCATGTCACGTCAAGTAATAATCAGGTAAATATAAAGCTAAAAGAGTTTAGTTGTATTTTTGAACAAAATTAAAAGATTATTGGTAAATTATATCCAAAAAAAATTATTGATAAAATATGTACAAAACTTAAATTCATTATTCTTACAAGTCATTATTCTTACGGGATAACAAATACATTAACAATTTAAATTTACAAATAATTTTTTTTATTAAAAATATATAACTTTTTTTTACATATTTTATTCTAAATTAGAGGTATGTTTGTTTGCATTGATCTAAAATTTAAATTACTTAATTAGAAGTATTGATGAAAATATATATTGTTAAAAATAATTTAGTTATTGTTGTTCACAATGAAAATATCTTTTATACTAAGCTAAAAATTGATATAAAACACTCTCAATAGTAGAATGAAAGTTGTCAACTTATACTAAACATAATAATTAAATAAACATTATAAATAATAATTAATATTAGGGGTGTGAATAGGTGGTTTGATTCAGTTAGTGGCCAAAACTGAACCATAACCATTACAATCAGTTAATGCATTTTAGTAGCCATTGGTTATGGTTAATATTGATTATGGTTAGCGGTTTTAATCGGTTAATGATTTTGGTTAATGGTTGATAATGGTTAACCATAATTATATAAAAATTTAAAGTTCGTTTATTTATAACTTTCTGTGCTTTTTACGAATTTAATAGTTAAACTGTCTCAAAAGTCAAAATAATGATATTAACCATTAAGGTTAGTATCGACTTTTAATATTTTACAATTGTACACTAGAATCCATGCAAGCGTTAAAAAACGATTTGATTTACTTTTAAAATTTTATTACATTTATCATATGATATTATTTTTTTCATCACAAAAAGGAACCAAATTTTTTTTTAGTATCATCCATTCCACAACTAACATTAGTGAATAGTACATCGCTTGTATTCAAATTAGTTTATTTTTAGTTTTTATAGACTTATTAGTTTCATAATGAGTATGTATCGAGTCTTGATCTAAAATTTTTAAGGATTAGATTAAGGGCATGTATGTATGTATGTGTGTGTGTGTGTGTGTGTGTGTGTGTGTGTGTATATATATATATATATATATATATATATATATATATATATATATATATATATATATATATTTCAAATATATATTTATTAATTGGTTCGATTCAATTATATACGGTTCGGTTTTACAGAAAAACCAAAACCGAACCATTATGATTCGGTTAATAAAAATCATAAACTGCACCACCTTTTTATTAATGGTTCGGTTTTAATGGTTTGGTTATATCGGTTATATCAGTTATGGTTCGGTTTTTCGGTTATTATACTCACACCTAATTAATATTTTATGGAATAAATTTATATAAAATAGAATGTTTAAGAAAAATATTTATATTGAACTCAAATAAAAATATACCATCTCCTACTAATATACATACATATATATATATATATATATATATATATATATATATATATATATATATATATATATATATATATATATATGTATGTATGTGTGAAAAAAGATTCAGTCCAAAACTGACTAAGGACAACAACAATATATAAGAATTAGCAACAATCTTCATCTAATATACACACACTATGGATGATATAAGGGTCTAACACGGTCCATAAATGATACTATGGATATTTACGTGGAATGCTATAATTGGATGGTTTTACAAAATATATTATTGTAATAAGCACAAAAAGTACGATGTCATATTAAGGGAAATTTGAAAATATGGTAAGTTAGTAAACTAATTTTGATACTCCTCTCATATTTAATTGCCATCCTAATCTTCATTACTAATCTTCTATTAGTCCTAATCCATTGGAAAATCCATCTACTCTTTCCAATAACCTGTTCTCTTTAATGCCCCCAAACAATTTTAAGAACCCTTTTAAGCAAAAAAATATACGAAAGTGACAGTTCGATTGTGATGGAAATATGCGGTAATTTATCAAAAGCTTCTCAAACGGATATAAGTACCCACCGACTACCATTAAAGCATTGTTCAACAAACTCTCTATGAAAGCAGCAATAGAAATGAAAGTATTATGACATAATAAACAAATAAGTAAATTACTTTTATATATTTTGTGTTTAGCTTAAAAATAGAGCATTAAGTGCCTTCTTTATAAGTAACAAACTGAAGGATTTGATCATAATAACAAAAAAATTTGCAAAGTGGAAGACTTAACAAGATCAAATCATAAGTTCATATAAAAAGCAAGCACGAATCATACAATTCATAGCAATTGTTGTAACTTAAAGGAAGAATCATAATTCATCCTTTGTTTTGATGTAAAGAACCAAACTATAATCCTTCTAATGATTCACACCCAAGAACACTAGAAAACCAGACTGACAGAGGCTCCACTAGGAAGGAAGCAAGAGATCACAAACCCTTAGAAGGGTTTATGATATTCGCCAAAAGGAAGGGAGAAGGAGGAGTTCGCGGCTCCATTGTGGGAGAAGGGATGCTTAGGGTTTGATCCCTAAGCCTCTATTTATAGTAGAGACTCTCTAGGGTTTTAAACTTAAGGGGCCTCCTTACACTTCATCCCCTAGATTGTTTCTATTAATTAAACTCTTTTATTAATTAATATCCAGTCCTTGTAATATTTAGAAAATTCGGACATGGATCACTCATCAAAATGCTAGGTTCTTCTAGTGGAGAAGATGAAGAAGATATACATCAAAGGACTCTACAATTACGTTCTAAGCTCACTTATTCACTAGTTCTTCATTCAATACTTCAAAAAATCCATCGAATCTTCAAAATCACCATTCACTACCCCATAGTCTGATGTGGTTCGTCCAAAATGAGAAGATGAAAGTGAAATGGATTATATGTTCAAAAATTTGGCTTAATGACAGATATGGTCCCTCACATAAAGTTTTAATCCTTTATCCTCAAATAACACTAGTAAGTTCCATAATTTCTCACTTAAACTTACAAATGATATTATTAACATTATTATTCCCTGGCTGGCCAAAACATGGTAAAACCCAAGTTTATTAACTTTGTCACTTTTGGTCTTTCATACTTGAATATCCCTATATAACATCTATGTATCTTTCTAACTTAGGAGTTTTACTTTAAACCACTAAATATGAATTTATTAATAAATAAATCCCTAAAAATTAGTCAAATTAAAGTCACAATCAAGTTTGGCAACTTTAGTCAATTGTTCACCAACATATACAAAAGGACATCTATTTACGTTTTGAACTTAGAAACTCAAGTAAAACTAACCATATATATATATATATATATATATATATATATATATATATATATATATATATATATATATATATATATATATATATATATATATATATATATATATATATATATATATATATATATATATATGTGTGTGTGTGTGTTTGTGTACTACGCCACAGACATCGACATATATACCCTTAATAAGCACCAAATATGTAATTAGGTATTTTATAATGATGATTACAATTTATTCCTTTCTAAAAAGTCTTCATACATATTAAACATTACTTATTAGTGATTGCATGAAGTTCATTACGATGATAAAAGTTTGAAGTAAAAGAGCCTTCTTACTACATAGTACTTAATTTCTAACATGTTATATCTAATATGAACCATACTCGTACTGAAGGCCGATCTTTGCCCACCATTGCTTGCCAATACCTTTTGCAATTTCAACAGCATCACATGCAACTCCATAAAGGCCTCGTTTAGAAAACCCTACCATGTACAATCCATTTTCACCTTTCCAACCATCGCGCAATAGGGTTTTTTGCACTCCTTTCTCAGTAGAAACGTCTGTTACCTGAATTTTAAAATAACCACATTGGAAATGTTAATGTAAACATATTTACAACAGTAAAATTTTTAAATCATATGAAATGGTGGTTAAAAATATCCCCATGGGAACATATCTATATAGGCAACACCGATGTCAGGGCCTATAACAAGGACTTTTTCGTTCATATAAACTTCTTTCTTGCAGAGTGTAATGACTTATATCTATCGTAATCGTATTCTTTTGCTTGTATGAATGAAATCATATTTCAAAAACTCACTTAAAAGAGGAAGATAAGAAGATCAAACTTGATGACAGTACCACCTCATAATATGAAAAGGCTAGAGATGACAATCATCTAAATAAGCACCCATACAATTTTGCATTCCTTTTGTGGGGTTCTTCCTGTGCAATTCTTGAAAGTGTTGTAATATATGTATATATATATATATATATATATATATATATATATATATATATATATATATATATATATATATATATATATATATATATATATATATATATATATATATATATATATATATATATATATATATATATATATTAAATGGTTCATGTATTCTTAACCGTTCAAATTAAGAGGTAACATTTGTATGAAATACTCTGAATCGTTCAAAGCCTCTTAATCAAATTACCATCCGTTTATATAATGAAATATCATGTATGAATCTTCATATTTTATTGTGTTATAAGCTCATTTGCGCTGTGTTCCCGAGTCTCATTTAAGGAGAGAAAGGGAAAGAAGTGGATGAAAGTGAAAGGAAAAAGATTTTTCTTATGTTCCTTAGTTTTTTTACGGAAGGAAATGGAAAGAAGAGAAAGGAAGAGGAGGGATAATATTCCCTCCGAACTTTCCTTCCGATTTGGAAGGATTCAGAGAGAAAGGAAATGATCGTTAAAAATAACACTTAATTTATATTTCTTTTCTCTTCCTTTCCACTCGGGAACACAAAAAACATCTTTCTTTCCTTTAATTTTCTTTCGACTCGGGAACGCGAAAATATAACTTACTTTTCTTTTCTCTTCCATTCTTTTCTCTCCTTAATTTCTTTTCTCTTCTTTTCTCTCCGTACTAAAACTCGGGAACACAGCGTTGATGCTCGTTGTGTATGTTTTCTAATGTAATTGTTTATTTAAAAGACCCCCAAATAATTGTTAGTATAACTAATTACAAGAATAAATAAGAAACCTTTGCAACATATATATAAGATATCATCATAAAACACCTATTTTAAATGATTTTCACATTTAAATCATATGATATAAAATACTATTTCAACAACTATCTTGAAATTTAAAAGTAAGTTACATGTGGAAAAACAAATCTCCAATTAATTTCTATTCCATGACACGCCCTTTCAAAACCAACATAAGATGTATTGCGTACCTTATAATCAAATAATGTTATAATTATTTAAAATAGAAGTTGACTTTTAGTAATTAGATTTTTCGATTGATTATAATATATAATTTAAGTAATTACACGATTTTTATAAAAAATGTATATTTAAAAGAATAGAAATCAACCGAAATAAGATGTGTGATTTGTCTAAATTCTAAAAGTTAAATAGCAACTAGGGCTGTAAACGAACCAAACGTTCGACAAACCGTTCGTGAAATGTTCGGTAGTAAGTTCGTTTATGTTCGTTTATTTAATAAATGGACGAACATGAACACAATTTCTTGTTCGTTTAGTTAACCGAACGAACATGAAAAATTGTCTCGTTCGTTCAATGATGTTCGTGAACGTTCGTTTATGTTGTTCGTTTACGTTCGTTTATATTTGTTCATTTAAGTTCAATTTATGTTCATATATGTTTAATTGTGTTTGATTACATTACAATATTATATGTTTGTTTATATTATTCATATATGTTTAATTATGTTTGTTTATCTCTGTTCGTTTATGTTTGTTCGTTTATGTTCGTTTAGCATGTTCACGAACATAAACGAACGAACATGAACAAAATAATTGTTGAACAAACGAACATGAACAAGAAAACTCGTTCGTTTAACTGTTCGTGTTCGTTCACTTGTTCGGGTAACTTAATTGAACGAACATGAATAAGTCCTCGTTCGTGTTCATTCGGTTCGTTTACAGCCCTAATAGCAACGGTTTATAATTTCGACGTTCAACATTGTAAAGTCAAAGTAAGTCAAATTTCATGAGATCATCCCATGCATACCTTGAGCCAAGATGACAGATTGCTCTTGTATCCAGTTGCCAACACTATACCATCACACTCAAGCTCTTGGCCGTCCATGAATACGACTCCATTTTTAGTAATTTCCCTCACTGCTTGTTCAACCACCTACAAACATTTCAATAAGTTACAAATATTTCAAACGAACTTTTGGTAGAATGTAAAGACACCATAAAATACGGTACCTTGATGTTACCGGTTTTGACTTTGGATAAAGCTCCAATATCAACAACGGGTGTTCTTCCGGTGGCCATTTTGAGCTCAAGCGGACCAGTTTTTGGCCTTCGAAGGCCAAATTTTTCCGTGTCTCCAAGAGTGTAATTGGTTATGGACAAAAGTAACTTGTCCACCAGCTTAACAGGTAACCATTTTAGAAGTGCCATAGCTACTCCAAATGTTGAGAATCCAAATATCTCTCTAGGCACAATATGCACCTGAAAATTGCGTTAAATTGCAAGAAATTTTAGGTTCTATTGGGTTTTCAAGATTAAAGTTTGTAATATAATATAGTAAATTATCAACTAAAACAGTAATGATATATAGTAAGTATAAGTTAAAGAACTTACAGAATTTCTAACCACCATAATAGGGATTGCATTGTGATTGCAAAGATCCAAGCTAATCTCCATGCCAGAATTTCCACAGCCAATTACCACAACCCTCATCTGTTTAAACTCGTTTCCATTCTTATAGTCACTTGCATGCAGAAGACGCCCCTCGAAAGTCTGCAGCCCTGGAATCTCCGGGACAAAGGGCTCAGCATTCTCGCCGGTTGCCACCACCAGCCACCGTGATTCATACCCACTGTCTTCTGTTTCCACCCTCCAAACTCCACGCTCAAAATCAAATCTAGCACTCTCCACCGGCTGGTTGAAAATTGGCTTGATATCGAAGTGGTGTGCATAAGCCAGTATGTAAGCAACGAACTGGTCTTTGGTGGGATATTTTGGGACACTGTTGGGAAACCTTAACAATGGAAGCTCACAGAATTGTTTGGGGAGATGAAGCTTAACTGCGTCGTATGTTTTATGTTGCCACAGAGATGCTATGCAATCATTTCTCTCAAGAACAAGAGAAGGGATGCCATTTTCTTTCAGGCAAGCTGCCACTGCTATACCAGATGGTCCAGCTCCTACAATGATTGGTCCATCAACTTTAATAGACACATCATCTTTTCCGATCAAACCCATCCGAGATTTTTAAGAAAAGCGAAGCCCACAAAAGAAATGAAGCAGAAACGATGAAAAGAAGCTTATTTCAACAATAAACTTATGAAAGCTCTTTCCTTTATCTTTGTTTAAATACTCTCGTTCGTGTATTAAATAAAACGCTACATTTACTCGTCTTTCAACACTTGGAGTTCACAAAACTCCTGACGTCAGAGTCTTAGGAGTTAGTCGGGACTTAGTTTTCTGACCATTTCTCGATGCAGAGAGATTTTATGACAAGTGAAATGAAGAGAGAGAGAGAGAGAGAGAGAGAGAGAGAGAGAGAGAGAGAGAGAGAGATTGAGGTTTTAAGAATGTAGGAGTGAAAGATAAGGAAAGGAGTTGTTTCTATTCATCAAGGCTCTTTCTTCACAGGCTTTTCTGCGCAGAAGGAGGGGGTTCGTTGGTTTATAGAGAGAGAAGAGTTGAGTTCAATGATGGGGGCAAATGGGAGGGTGAAGCTATAATTACATTTTGGTGGCTTATCATTTGTGATTTACTATGTGTGTGATTTTGAGTTGAACTTATACAGACCGATTCGTACTTGATTTGTCGTGTTAGGGGGATTATTATGGCAGCACAAAAAACGTTGGTATTTAGCGACGATGGCTGTAGGAGTGTAGGGCGACTACTTGTTGCCGCTATATACAACCCTATATCGACATACGTAGTCGTTGAATGGTTTACAAAATTGTTTGAAAATTTAGCTATCATCTACAACATATATCGTCACTGTAGGGTAGATACAACAACGACATGCCGTCGTTGTGGTATTAGAAATACTAATTAGTAGAAAAGACCTACGGCGACCTGTTTTACTATTCTTTTCTCTTTTCAATTTAAATGTTTACTACGACATGTTATGCGACGAGATGTGAAAAAATATCACTGTAGCGCGCGACAAATCAGCGATGACCTTTTGGGCAACAGGGACTCATTGGCAGCGACTAGACTAGCTTTAGCAACTACTTATCCTCATTGAGCATCTACATGTGGTAGTGTTGCTTTATTTGGATAGAGAAGTATATACCCAAATGGGGGATAAAGTTGTATTAGTGAGAAGCTCGGCGGAAGTTGAATTAGGATTGAGACAATCGTTAACTATGGTGCGGCCATTATTATAGCTGCGGAAGTACGTTGGATATTTATGCTACTTTGCAAGTAAATGAACTACTCGTTAAAGTCAAATCTATATATCTATTAGGTTACAAATCCGTGTGATACATGGGTAACACTTAAAAAAACCTATATAATAAGAAAAACATTTCATTTTATCATATCACACACAAATACACAAAGACATACACATAGAAAAATGAAAGTAATGAAAGTATAATGTTATATTACACAAATTAATGAAAGTACGATGCTATAAAACAAATGAATGAAAGTATTCTTTTCGTTTGCCTATTTTCAATCGATTGTACTCATGAGAGTGAGGACAGTTTTCAGTTATTGGGTCAACCTTAATTTGAGTTGTTGTATACACACTTTCACAAAATAAGTAAAACCATGGACCAAAATTTAATATTGGTTATATACACACTCACACAAAATAGTAAAATCATGCAATGCATTAATAAGTAACTATAAAAGTAAATTTTTTTAAATAAAGTTTTTTTTTCAATTTGAGAGTCAAATACATACATACACAAGTTACAAACACAGACAATTACACAAAGAATCACATAGACACTCGAACATACACATAACATCACATACAATTTAAAAAATATATATTATTTTTAAAACAAATGAATGAAAATAAGTAAAATCATGAAAGTAGGATGCACACCATGAATGTTGACTTATACACAAAAATATGTACATGAAAGTACATTGTCATGGGATAAAATGCATATAATAGCAATGTACAATGTCATGGAGCAAAAATTGACATATGTGTTAATCGGGTTATATACACACTATCATTGACCAAAAGTTATAAAATATATTATTTTAATAAATCAATGACCAAAATTGCAAAAAAAAAAATAAAAAATTATAAATTATTTTTTATCAAATCAATTTTTGGTTTTGTTCATTTGTTTTATAACAAAAAGGAATGACAGTATAATGTTATATTACACATGTTAATGAAGTAGGATGTTATAAAACAAAGAATGAACATATTATTTATATTTGGGTATGTCTTCTATAAAACAAATGAATGAAAATATTATTTACATTTGGGTAAATTTGGGTCCTGGTCTGTTCAATTGAACTCATGAGACTGTGGATGGGTTTTTCATACATAGCCATACAGAAAATATATTGATGAAAGTAGGATGCGATAAATCAAATGAATGAAAGTATTATTTCCATACACAAAGATATACACACAAAAGTTATACAAACTGAGGAAATGTGTGCAAGCAAAAGAAAATATACTTATCGATGAAATGCACACAACAAACACACACGCTTCAAATCAGATGCTATAAAACAAACAAATGCTATATTACCATGGTATTGTTTTGTTTCTTTGTTATTGTTTATGTAACTGATGAATACATCCAAGCAAAATAGTATCTTGAAATTTTTTATGGCTCATGGTTTTAGAAGAAAATGTGTACGAATTGTGATTTATTTAAATGTCAGAAATTATTTATCCCATCTTTTATGTGATTCACCATGTTTTTAACAGTTTTATTTTGAATGTTTCATATTAAAGGAAGAAATTTGGATTTTAAATTTGTATAGATTTTTTTTACTAAGATTGCATATCTACCTATTCTAATAAAAGAATGCCAAAAATGTCAAATGTCTTTTTTCTAGATTCCATTTATGCCATGTGTCACTTTCTCCTCTATTCCTAGAAATTTCCCCCGCCTAAATAAATCAATCATCCGCTTTTTAATGCGATATATGCAATCTTTAGGTCATTAAATAATATTATTCAAAATAACTAAAAAAGAGTAATAAATCATAAAATTCTAAAGACTTAATTTTAAAGGAACATAATCTATTTCACCATTTGTTTATATATATATATATATATATATATATATATATATATATATATATATATATATATATATATATATATATATATATATATATATATATATATATATATATATATATATATATATATATATATATATATATTGTAACACCCCATTACAAATATTTACATTTTAAACCCAATTTAGATTTACAAAATATGGGTTTAACAAAAACTTTAAACATAATTACAAAATATTGTTATGTTGGGGTATTACAAGTCTAATACATCACCATGGTATAGCCACTACTAATAGTGTCCCAAAAGAAAAGCTTCAAATATTCTAAAGTCTTCTAGTTCTTAATCTCCATCACTTGAGTACATAGCATTTAAACAAATACAAATATACGTGAGACATAAAGTCTCGTGAGCAACATGAGTTTTTGACCCAAATAATTTTAATATAAAACAAACTATCAAACATTTTTATAATAGTCAAACATAATACAAAAGCTTTCTTAATAAAACATAGACCAATTGTAATTCATGATTCATTTATTAATATTTGGTTTCATACGGGTTTCCCCGTATCTTCCCTCCCCGGAATAGAACTAATCTATCCGTGAGCGCGTGCTAGTTTTTCTTCCATTCATGGAATAGAACAAATCTATCCATAAGGGCGTGCTAAGACAACTACTTCGCGAATGGAGGTACCATCCCAGTAGTGTCTTTTGACCTCCCCTCATTTGGGTGAGATCCATGTCCGGACATATATCACATTTCTTACATTTAGTTCGTGTTTTAATTCATCAACATCCATTCATTACAAATTGGTCATAACAATAATATCATTTATCATATAGAAAGCATAATTCCTTTAACATAAAACAACTTGAGAAAAACTTTTCTCTTAAAACCTTTTGACCAAAACAATGTTTATATAATAACAAATTATTAGCTATGTACTCATAAAATCCACATGTTACTCACCTTGTAGAAGAAGTGACTAGCTAAGTTCCAAAGGCCTCCTTGCCCTTACCTTGTTCCCCAATGACTTGATCACCTCCTATTAAACATATATACAATTCAATAACACTAATAAACATTTATGTATTTTAGATTATGCAAGAAATATCTAAGTGTTCGATTCCCCTTTCCTTTTTCCTTGTTTATCTATTGCTTGATCCGTACTTTTACACATTGTTTGGGTAATGATATGAACTTATATTTTCATGTTCTCATGCCACATTAAACACATACTAAAGGTTAGGGGGTCAAGCTACTCAATTAAAGTCATATTGTAAGTGAATTATACAATTCCAGGTCACACGGGTCGTGTGGAAATCACACGGGTCGTGTGGAATTTCTAGACCTTACTGTCGAATTTCACACGGGGCGTGTGAAAATCACACGGGGTCGTGTGGAATTTTTGTACTCATTTCCTTCTTGTCTGATCAAATCCACACGGGGGCGTGCCAGAATCACACGGGGGCGTGTGACGCTGCAGACCCACCCCATTTTCTGCACAACTTTCAATCTTTTGTATGTTTGGTTCCAATTCATTTTCGATTCAATTGAGGGTTAAAACATGATATTTAGAGTACTAATAAGCCTCTTATATAACCCTTATTACTCCACAAACATTAGAATCAAACAAATCTTCAAAACCCCAAATTCTAGGGTTCATGCACACATTTGTAAATTCCTTTGCTTATAATACTTTCTACAGGTGGAAATCGAGTTCCAATGATGATTAGAACATGGTTTAGAGGTTAGAAACTTAGAATAACCCTCACTAAACATCTGAAATTCGTTTTCATCCATTTGATACTACTCAAAATGGTTAAACTAACTTACAAGGATGAGATACTAACCTTTGATGGCTTGGAAATCACAATCTCTAATTTGATTTCTGCGATTTCTTCTTCAATCCTTCCAAGTTCTTCAATTCTCTCTCTCTCTCTCTCTGATGAAGATAGTTCACGACTCCAAATAGAGAGGACTAGAAGTCTCTCTCAATTTATACCTCTACACTTTACTCAAATGATAATTTGGCCATTCTAATCTAGTTTTGTTCACTTTTGGTCCAAACTCTTAACATATCATTTAAGATTTTCTTTTCTTACAGTTTTTCCACAAACACAAAAATATTATTACACAATAGGTCCTTCATATGTTCAAAAGACCAAATTACCCTTTTAAAATATCTTACTATAAAAATTCAAATATAACTCACATTGGCAAAATAGTTGGTTATTACAATTATCTCCCCCTAATTAGGATTCCGTCCTCGGAATCAAATCATAATTAGTAAAGCTGGGGTACCTCTTCTTCATTTCTTCCAAAGTTTCCCAAGTGAAATTCGATCCCAAAGAGTGCTTCCATTTGACCAATACAAGGTCAATCTCTTTGTTCCTTAGCTTTTTAGTCTTTATCTCTAACATTGCTTCCGGTTCTTCAATTAGTTTGCTTGGAGTCTCTACCCTTAAGTCTTCTAAGGGAATAGTTAATTCTTCTTTTCCAAAATACTTCTTTAAGTAGCATACATGAAAGGTATCATGTATTCCTCTCAATTCTTGGGGCAATTCCAACTTGAATGCTTGAACTCCAATTTTCTTCAAAATTTTAAACGGACCAATATACCTTGGACTTAATTTTCCCCTCTTGCCAAATCTCACAACGCCTTTCCATGGTGACACCTTAAGCATCACCAAATCACATTCCTTTAAATCATAAGGTCTCTTTTTCAAACTTGCATAACTTCTTTGTCGATCCTGTGCCGCCTTCATGTTTGCTTGAATTATACTAATCTTCTCATTTGTTATTCTAACGATTTCTGGACCAGTGAGCCTAGTTTCACCCGCTTCCAACCAACATAAGGGTGTTCTACACTTTCTACCATATAATGCCTCGAAGGGTGGCATTCCAATGCTTGAATGGTAGCTGTTGTTGTAAGCAAATTCAACTAATGGTAGGTGTTCGTCCTAACTACCACCAAAATCAATAGCGCAAGACCTTAACATATCTTCAACGGTTTGAATAGTACGCTCACTTTGTCCATCCGTTTGAGGATGATAAGCCGTACTCATTTTGATTCTTGATCCAAATTTTTCTTGTAGAGCTTCCCAAAAATTTGAAGTAAATCTTGCGTCCCTATCCGATACTATGGACAACGGTGCTCCATGAAGTCTTATTACTTCATCGATATAAAGTTGAGCCAACTTTTCAAGTGGCGTAGTCTCTTTGATAGCAAGAAATAGGGCATTCTTTGTCAGTCGATCAACTATGACCCAAATACTATCATGCCCATTTCGGGTCCTTGGTAGGCCAACGATAAAGTCCATTGTCATATCTTCCCACTTTCCCGCCGGTATTTGTAGCGATTGAGCACTACCATAAGGTACTTGATGTTCCGCCTTGACTTGAGCACACGTAGCACACCTTGAAATGTACTTTGCTATTCTCTTCTTCATTCCCGGCCACCAATAGTGTCGTTTTAAGTCTTGATAAGTTTTTGAGCTACCCGGATGAATAGAGTACTTAGACTTATGAGAATCATCCAGTATCATCTTTCTATGCCCACCAAACTTTGGCACCTAAATTCGATTTTTAAAAGTCTTCAACCCTTGACTATTTTCTTCAAACTCTTGCTTTTTACCCAATCTTTCATTCTTTAAGTTATCACTTGACAAAGCTTCTCGTTGGGCTTCTTTGATTCTTCCAATTATACTAGACACTAAATCTATCCTCATCAATCTTCCTTTAATCTTCTTCTCGTGAATCTTCCGACTTAGGGCATCCGCTACAACATTGGCCTTCCCCGGGTGATATATGATTTCACAATCATAATCACTAATAAGCTCGAGCCATCTACTTTGCCTCAAGTTGAGTTCTTTTTGCGTGAATACGTATTGGAGACTTTTGTGATCGGTATATAGCTTACACTTAGTTCCATACAAGTAGTGTCTCCAAATTTTCAATGCAAAAACTATGGCGGCAAGTTCCAAATCATGACTAGTATACCTCGTCTCGGGATCCTTCAATTGACGAGAAGCATATGCGATCACTTTTCCTCTTTGCATCAATACACATCCTAGTCCTTTACCCGAAGCATCGCTGTAGACAACAAAATCTTCAGTTCCCTCGGGTAAAGCAAGGATAGGGGCATTACACAGTTTTTCCTTCAATGTCATAAACGCCTTCTCTTGATCCATTCCCCATTCAAACTTCACTTGTTTTCTATTTAGCTTAGTGAGTGGCACCGCAATACGAGAAAAGTCTTGAATGAACCTTCGATAATACCCGGCGAGTCCAAGAAAACTTCTTACTTCCGTAGGAGTCGTTGGAGCTTCCCATTTCATTACCGCTTCCACTTTTGCCGGGTCTACTTTAATACCTTGCGTAGAGACCACATGACCAAGAAATTGGACTTCCCTTAACCAAAATTCGCACTTAGAAAACTTCGCGTATAATTGTTCTTTCTTCAACACTTCTAGAATCATTTGGAGATGACGCTTATGGTCTTCCTCACTTTTCGAATAAATGAGAATATCATCAATAAAAACAATGACGAAATCATCAAGAAATGGTTTGCAAACTCGATTCATTAGATCCATAAAGACAGCAGGGGCATTAGTAAGACCGAATGACATTACAAGAAATTCGTAATGACCATATCGGGTGCGAAAGGCTGTCTTCTCAACATCACAATCTTTTACTCGAACTTGGTGATACCCGGACCGCAAATCGATTTTTGAGAAGTAATCAGCACCTTGCAGCTGATCAAAAAGATCATCTATTCTGGGCAACGGATAACGATTTTTAATGGTAATTTTATTAAGCTCTCGATAGTCGATACACATGCGCATCGAACCATCCTTCTTCTTGACGAATAACACCGGTGCACCCCACGGGGAAGAACTTGGCCTAATAAAACCCTTATCAAGCAATTCTTGTAACTGAGACATTAATTCGCGCATTTCGGTCGGGGCTAGACAATATGGAGCACGAGCAATAGGAGTTGCTCCCGGAATAAGATCGATATGAAATTCAACTTGCTTTTCGGGCGGCAAACCGGGTAAGTCGTCGGGAAATACTTCCGGGTAATCACGCAGCACTTCAATGTCACGAATAGATTTCTTTTCTTTTTCATTAGTCATGACGTAAGCAAGAAAGGAACAACACCCTTTCAAAAGACATTTTCGAGTCTTAACCGCACTAATGAGACTAGGTACATGGTTGCGCTTATCACCATAAACGTACACCTTACTCCCATCGGGAATCCGAATCGACACAATCTTCTTCCCACAAGAAATTTTTGCATCATTCGCCCCAAGCCAATCCATGCCGATTACAATATCGAAAGATTTTACTCCAATTGGAAGAAGATTCAACGAAAATTTCCTATCATTTATGCTGAGTTCACAATCTCGGTATATATGTTCTACTTCCACAAATTTACCACTTGGTATCTCCACTTCATATAACGTATTTAACGATTCTAAGGGTACATTGAGTTTGAGTCCAAACTCATAAGATACAAACGAGTACGAAGAACCAGAATCAAATAAAACGTATGCAGGTAACGAGTTGACAAGTAATGTACCTGAAACCACATCATGCGTTTCTTTCGCTTCCTCTCGGGTAAGTTGAAAGGCGCGAGACTTCACTTTTTGTGGCTCCGTCTTCTTTTGAGCCGTGGACATGAGTGTTTCTCCACCCTTCTTTAGACAATTAAAACTATAATGGCCCTTCTCATGGCATGAATAGCATTCAACTTCACTTGCAGGCTTTAATTTACACTCTTTTGATTTGTGACCGAATCGACCACAATTATAACATGCTCCAGATCCGCCACGACAATCTCCTATATGATCTTTCCCACACTTATCACACTTTCTTGAACCTCCTTGCTTTGATTGGTTAGAACTAGACTTCCCCTTTTTGTTTGAGCCACCTCCACCACCGCTAAACTTGCGTTTATCACCAAAAGCTTGTCTTTCTAATGCCCGTCTCTTTCCCACGTCTTCCATATTCCGAGCCGCAATAATTGCATCATCAAGTGTTTCAGCTCACTTAACTTCAAGTTCATATTCCGCCGGTAAGCCCCTAGCGTATCGGTTAATTCGTGAACGGGCGGTAGGGTAAGATTCTCCCACGAATGGTAACATATCACAGAATTTCTTTGTATACTCATCAACGGATGAGTTGTCCTTCTTTAAAGCTATAAAGTCTTCTTGAAGCTTCTCTATATTCCTCACAGGACAAAACTTGTTCTTGAGACGTGAAATAAACTCGTCCTATGACCACTTGTATACCACATTCTTCCCTAAAGTTTCATACAATGTGTTCCACCAAACCAACGCGTCATCTTTTAGAAGGCGAGAAGCATAGTACACCTTATCATTTTCATGACATTTGCTAACCTCCAAGACTTGCTCGGTTTCCCGGATCCACCTCATTGTGACCTTTGGTTTGAAACTACCGAGATATTCAGTAGGTTTGCACGTAAGGAAAGACTTAAAAGAACACCTCTTTTTAGGTTCCGATCCCACGCTCCCATCCTCCTTTGAAGACTCCCCACTCGTCGGCATCCATGAAACATCTTGTGAAGAGTGGGTGTGTGGCTTTCCGAGTCGGTTATCGATTATCTTATTAACATCCTCCTTCATTTCTTTCCTCAAATTATCAATGAGGTTCTGAATTGCTTCAATTGTTACAGGTTGTTGTGGTGCTTGGGGGTTCGACTCAACTCCCGCATTAACCGCATTATTGACGGGTACACTTCCATGGGAAGAAGTGTGGCTTGCTTCTTGCCCGTCAATTGGAGGATTTTGACCACCTCCTTCCATTTACTATATAAGATAAATGGAATTTTTGTTTAATACACATTTTTTTCATTTAATAACAAAAGCGGTAGCATGTTATCTCCCTAAGTAATCTTCCTAGTATAAGGTTCATCTAGACTTAAAATTTCTAACTTACAACTATAATCCTATAATTTATGTATACCTATAACTTCCTAAGGTACACTAAGTTCCTACCTTAATAGTTTAAGCCTAGGATGGATTTCCAACCTAATTCGCTTAAACCATGGCTCTGATACCAAATTTGTAACACCCCATTACAAATATTTACATTTTTAACCCAATTTAGATTTACAAAATATGGGTTTAACAAAAACTTTAAACATAATTACAAAATATTGTTATGTTGGGGTATTACAAGTCTAATACATCACCATGGTATAGCCACTACTAATAGTGTCCCAAAAGAAAAGCTTCAAATCTTCTAAAGTCTTCTAGTACTTAATCTCCATCACCTGAGTACATAGAATTTAAACAAAAACAAATATACGTGAGACATAAAGTCTCGTGAGCAACATGGGTTTTAGACCCAAATAATTTTAATACAAAACAAACTATAAAACATTTTTATAATAGTCAAACATAATACAAAAGCTTTCTTAATAAAACATAGACCAATTGTAATTCATGATTCATTTATTAATATTTGGTTTCATACGGGTTTCCCCGTATCTTCCCTCCCCGGAATAGAACTAATCTATCCGTGAGCGCGTGCTAGTTTTTCTTCCCTTCATGGAATAAAACAAATCTATCCATAAGGGCGTGCTAAGACAACTACTTCACGAATGGAGGTACCATCCCAGTAATGTCTTTTGACCTCCCCTCATTGGGGTGAGATCCATGTCCGGACATATATCACATTTCTTACATTTAGTTCGTGTTTTAATTCATCAACATCCATTCATTACAAATTGGTCATAACAATAATATCATTTATCATATAGAAAGCATAATTCCTTTAACATAAAACAACTTGAGAAAAACTTTTCTCTTAAAACCTTTTGACCAAAACAATGTTTATATAATAAAAAATTATTAGCTATGTACTCATAAAATCCACATGTTACTCACCTTGTAGAAGAAGTGACTAGCTAAGTTCCAAAGGCCTCCTTGCCCTTACCTTGTTCCCCAATGACTTGATCACCTCCTATTAAACATATATACAATTCAATAACACTAATAAACATTTATGTATTTTAGATTATGCAAGAAATATCTAAGTGTTCGATTCCCCTTTCCTTTTTCCTTGTTTATATATTGCTTGATCCGCACTTTTACACATTGTTTGGATAATGATATGAACTTATATTTTCATGTTCACATGCCACATTAAACACATACTAAAGGTTAGGGGGTCAAGCTACTCAATTAAAGTCATATTGTAAGTGAATTTTACAATTCCAGGTCACACGGGTCGTGTGGAAATCACACGGGTCGTGTGGAATTTCTAGACCTTACAGTCGAATTTCACACGGGGCGTGTGAAAATCACACGGGGTCGTGTGGAATTTTTGTACTCATTTCCTTCTTGTCTGATCAAATCCACACGGGGGCGTGCCTGACACGCCTAGGTCGTCGTGCGGTCAAAAATAAAGAAAACCTAACACACACACTAGTATAGTGGTAGTCAGGGTCGATCCACAGGAGCTTCGTGGTTAGACTAAATGACAGATTACCAACTAGTAGTGTCACACTACAGTCGGAGGACCTAGTTTCTAAGTGCTCAACTACCCAAAAGCAATAACCAAACAAAGTCAAGCC
The DNA here is from genome assembly GCA_023525715.1 of Cichorium intybus. Classification (NCBI taxonomy): domain Eukaryota; kingdom Viridiplantae; phylum Streptophyta; class Magnoliopsida; order Asterales; family Asteraceae; genus Cichorium; species Cichorium intybus. Next base: position 142,262,122 of record CM042009.1, read on the forward strand.
AAGCATAAGCTCAAACTAACCTAGTCACTTTCTGAAATCAGAAGTGCATCTCTGAATCAGAAGCAAACAAAGGCATCCAAACCAAACAAGGCATAACCTAACTAATAACTGGGGTTCTGACTGAACAGCTACTAGCTAAAGTTCAATGCCCAAAACTAACCTAATTGGCTACTGATTTCAGCAAAGGAAAGCAGTTCCAAACAAGGCCAAAACAAGATCCAAACACAATTCAAACAATCAAAACACAAACAAATATCCAAAATACCGATATACCAATAATACTCATAACCAAAAGATTCTCATTCATCAATTCAGATCCAAACATCAAAACAGTAACTAAATAATACTAAAACATAAACCTAAGCTTAATATCAATGGTTGTCACTCCTAAAGATACAAACCAAAGCTTACAAATATCTAACTAATTGAAAATAAAATCCAAAACATGAAAATACCAATTGAGAAGTTGCTGGAACGAAATCTTGGAGTCAAAGAGCTTCATGGTCGATTTTACACCCGGTCTTTGCTAGGGTTTTCGGCTGGAATTGCCTCTATTTATAGTTGCAAATTTCCCGCAGCCGCGCCGCGCAAATGAAGAATCCGCAGCGCGCGTACTTATCAGATCCCATTTGTTCGTCATTTGTGAAGGGTTTCTATGCAATCAATGAACACAAAATAACCTAAGGTTCACATGCAACCCTAATATTGATCTATGTTTTCTTCTATGAAGATTAGAACTAAGAACCTAAAAGATACAATTCAATTCTAAAGAAGAATTAAGAAAAACCAACCTTTGATCTTATGATCCTTTTAAGCAGCAGCAAAATTATCCTGCCTCAGATGAAAGTCACACCCAGGGGATGGAAGAATCAGTCCAGCAGAGTAAATCCAGAGAGAAAATGGCGTGAATATGAGGTGCCAGGGGGTTCCTTTTATAGCCTCCAAGGGTTACACCTGAAACCCTAAGGAGCCTCCAATTGGACAAGGCTTTTGACCACTTGGACCAGGCTTACCAAACCCTAATTAGGGTTTCGCCAAACCCTTGGAGGAGCCTCCAAGTTGGCGCCACTTTTGGTCCCTGGTTTTCCTGGCCAGTTATTCAACTATTGAATAAATGCCATACCAGTCCCTGCACCTTTTTAATTAATTAATTTAATCTCCAAATTAAATCCAATTAATTCTAGATTAAATCTCAATTAATTAATATAGTTTCTAATTAATATATTAGCACTTAAATATATTAATAAACTATATATATATTTTCTATTGATTTATTATACAATTAATAAATCAACTATTCTCTCTACTGAACTATCTTTCCTCCACCCATGAGGGCAACCCAAATGGACTTTGCTTTTAACCATAAGATAAAAGTTCAATTACAAGTCATGGCTTAGACACCTAATCCAACAGTCTCCCACTTGGATAAGTCTATGACTTTAATTGTCTGAACTCTGACCCAGTCAGTTCTGTCCAAAGATAAGTGATCTGATGATCCTCCGTCCAACAAGATATTTTCAGACTCAAGACATGGATAAAATCAATCTGGTCTGATTCACTGTTCCTCGATTTCCGATTTGCATATGACTCTTAGACTACCAATTTAGTCCCGGTTGGCCAACCATTTTAGTCAACTTCAAAATCATCGAGAGGCCTACAGATATCTGTTTCCCGTTAGGGTCAAGGGACGAATAAACTTCGACTCATATACTTATGTCTTTTACCAGACAAATCACTCACAACAATACGTTTTATAACACCGAGTTACCGATGCGTTTTCATATTATCAATGAACAACCGTCTAATAAGTCATAACTCATATGTCTTAGCTTAAAGATCAAAAGATATTATCGTCTCAACATTGCTCGTGATGTAATCCATGAAGCAATCCATTGAGCGCGGGTTTATCCAATACTCAAATCTCCATTTCCAAGTACTCACGAATGGTTCAGCAATCCAATTGCAATGTCTAACTCCTTAGACAATCTATTACCAATTCATGACAGTCTTACTTCACACTTACTCCCTTAAAGTGTAATCGACTGTGGATATTTGAATAATCCAATTATTCAGGAAGTAAAACATGCAAAATGAAACACAATGATAAAGTACTGACAAGAGTAGTGAACCATAATAAATCTCTATTATTAAATCACAAGAGTCAAATACAATACATTGTTACAAGTTTCGAATCTATCTAATTACTAAAACTTATATCATCTCTTAATCCAATGCTCCTAGCATGCTGATTATGCTTAATCCTACTCAGAGCCTTTGTCAAGGGATCTGCAGGATTATCTTCCGATGATACCCTCTTTACAAGGAGGTGACCTTCTTCTACCCTATGCCTGATGTAGTGGTACTTTCTGTCGATATGTCTGGACTTTCCATGATCTCGCGGTTCCTTTGTCAAGGCGACCGCACCTTCATTATCGCAGAACAGTTCCAAGGGCTCCTGAATACTCGGGACTACTCCAAGGTCACCGATAAAGTTCTTCAGCCAAGCCGCTTCCTTTGACGCTTCACTTGCTGCTATGTACTCTGATTCGCACGTGGAATCAGCCACTGTTTCTTGCTTGGAACTTTTCCAAGTAACTGCTCCACCGTTCAAAAGGAATACCCAGCCCGACTGAGACCGACCACTGTCTCTATCCGTCTGAAAGCTGGCATCTGTATATCCTTCAACTCTCAAGGTATCACTGCCACCGAGGACTAACACCATGTTCTTTGTCCTTCGCAGATACTTGAGTATATTTTTCACAGCTATCCAATGCGCCCTTCCAGGGTTACCCTGGTACCGACTGACCATGCTTAAAGCAAAAGCCACGTCAGGGCGAGTACACGTCATAGCGTACATGATCGATCCCACAGCTGAAGCGTATGGTACTCGACTCATCTCAGCTATTTCCTCGTCTGTACTCGGACTTTGAGTCTTACTCAGCTTCGCATTACTTTGAATAGGCAGCTCTCCCTTCTTGGAATTTTCCATACTAAACCTCTTTAGTACCTTATCCAAGTATGTACCCTGACTGAGTCCAATCAGTCTCTTCTTCCTATCTCTCAATATTCTAATCCCAAGAATATAGGCAGCCTCTCCTAGGTCCTTCATGGCGAAACATTTCCCAAGCCAAGCCTTAACATCTTGCAAGGTTGGAATATCGTTTCCCATGAGCAGTATGTCATCGACATACAGCACCAGAAAGGTGACTATACTCCCACTAGCCTTGACATATACGCAGGACTCATCCTCGCTCCTAAAGAAGCCAAACTCTTTGACTTTCTCATGGAAACAAAGATTCCAGCTGCGAGAAGCTTGCTTCAATCCGTAGATTGATCTCTCAAGCTTACACACCTTATTAGGATACTTTGCATCGACAAAACCCTCTGGCTGATTCATGTAAACATCCTCAGTCAGCTTCCCATTAAGGAAAGCGGTTTTGACGTCCATCTGCCAAATTTCATAGTCATGAAATGCAGCTATGGCCAGCATAATCCTAATAGACTTTATCTTAGCTACTGGTGAGAAGGTCTCGTCATAATCAACCCCTGGGGTTTGAGTAAAACCCTTCGCAACTAGTCTTGCCTTGAAAGTGTGTACCTTTCCGTCCATGTCTGTCTTCTTCTTGAAGATCCATTTGCACCCGACTGTCTTTCGACCCGGTACATTGTCAACCAAGTTCCAAACTTGATTGTCATACATGGACTTGATCTCGCTATCCATGGCCTCTTTCCACTTGGCAGACTCAGGGCCCGCCACTGCTTCCTGGTAGTTAGCTGGTTCATCCAAATTTATCAGTGTCCTATCACTGACAAAAGTGTCCCCATCCGAAGTTATATGGAACCCATAAAACTCGGGTGGCATGCTAACCCTACCGGAACGCCTAAGAGGTAAGGATACATCTGTCGGTCCAACAGGAACTTCATCCTCATGTTGGTTGCTAGTTTCTCCTAAGGTTGCGTCATCTGATGACTCTTGAATTTCTTCCAGATCAATGGTACTCCCACTGTCCTCTTTAAATACGAGCTCTCTCTCTCGAAAGACTGCTCGTCTAGCTACAAAGACCACGTCCTCGCTCGGTCTGTAGAATAGATATCCAAAGGACTGTTTGGGATAACCAATGAAGAAACACCTTTCGCTTCTGTCTGCGAGTTTGTCTTGAGTCTCTCGTCTAACGAAAGCCTCACAACCCCAGACCTTGATATGTGCCAACGAGGGAGCTTTCCCCGTCCACATCTCATGAGGTGTTTTCGCAACCTTCTTAGTTGGGACAAGATTGAGGATATGGGCGGCAGTCTCTAAGGCATACCCCCAGAAGTGAATGGGAAGTGAAGCTCGACTCATCATGGAACGAACCATGTCCAACAGGGTTCGGTTGCGCCTCTCTGCAACACCGTTCAACTGTGGTGTCCTGGGAGGTGTCAACTGCGAAACTATTCCGCATTCCTTTAGATAGTCTAGGAACTCGATACTTAGATACTCTCCGCCTCTGTCGGATCTGAGCATCTTTATCTTCCTGCCTAATTGATTCTCTACTTCGTTCTTAAACTCTTTGAACTTTTCAAAGGTGTCCGACTTGTGCTTGATCAAGTAGATGTAACCGTATCTACTAAAATCGTCGGTAAAAGTCACGTAGAACCGCGTGCCATCCTTTGTGGTTGATCTGAATGGACCACACACATCCGTGTGAATAATGTCCAATAGACCCTCACCTCTTTCAAAAGACCCTTTGAAAGGTGATTTAGTCATCTTGCCCAACAGACAAGATTCGCATACATCATCCGACTTGAGGTCGAATGATTCCAATACTCCATCCTTTTGGAGTTGGGCGATGCGTTTCTTGCTGATGTGCCCGAGCCGACTATGCCACAGACATGCCTTTTCCACGTCACTAGTAGAATCAATATAATTTACACTTTGTCCTAGATTGTCAACACATTTCACAGTTTCATACACACCATTACAAGGATAAGCAGTAAAATTCAAAATACCATTTTTGAAAACAGAAATAGATCCAATATTATTATCAAAAGAAAAACGAAATCCTTGTCTGAATAATGCGTGAAATGAAATAATATTTCTTGCCATTTCTGGCGAATAGCAACAATCTAATAAATCTAAACAAACTTCACTACTAAGCACTAAACTATAAACTCCAATCTTGGTAACAGGGGACGATCTCCTATTGCCCATGATCAAGTTCAGTCTACCGTGCTCCACCTCCCTGCTTTCCTTTAGGCCCTGCATATCAGAACAAATGTGAAAACCACATCCTGTATCAAGGACCCAAGAATTAGAAGATGGTGAGTTTTTAGAGATAGTGTATATACCTGCTGTCGATGGCTTTACTTTCCCATCCTTGACATCCTGCAAGTATTTGGGGCAGCTTCTCTTCCAATGGCCCTTTTCTTTGCAGTAGAAACAGTTTGCTTCATCGGGGTTGGCCACACAAGGAATTTGGGAAGTCTTGGTTCTCGAGCCATTACTGGATGACCCGGCCTGAACCTTTTCCCTCCAATTTTGCTTAGGAGGGCCCTTCCTTTTCTTTCCTTTGCCACTTCCAATGGCTAGAACGGGCTGATTAACCGAGGGTACACTTTTACCCTTCATCCCGTCTTCAGCTACTCGAAGCATGCGATGCAACTCAGTCATATTAGCCTGATTGTTGTTCAAATGATAAGCCAGCCTGAACTGGTCATAAGAACTCGGCAACGAGTTAAGCACTATGTCAACGGCCAACTGTTCCGGTACAGGCATCGCAAGCTTTCTAAGCCGCTCCACGTAACCTTGCATTCTTTGCACATGAGCGCAGATGGACTCTCCATCTTTGGGTTTGCTGTTCGTGAAGTCCTTGACCACTTCGCACCTCTCGATGCGCTCTTGCTTGCGGAACTTTTCTGCAAGCTCCTTGTGCATCTCATAGGGCCAGTAGTCTTCGTATATTCTCTGCAATTCGGGGTTCATTGTGGCGATCATGATGCAGGCCACTTTGGTTGCATCATCAGTATGTTTTTGGTACGAGGCAATTTCCTCGGGAGTAGCAGTTTCGGGGTCGACATCGACAAGCTCGGTCTCGAGAACATACTCTTTGTTCTCATACCTCAGAGCCATCTTGATGTTTCTAATCCAGTCATTATAGTTTGTCCCGTTCAATTGAACCCTGGAACATAGTGAGAGGATTGAGGGAACACTGGAGTTTGATTGGGGAGCGGATTGATCAGCAGAAGACATCTATAAAAGAAGGTAAGTTTAATTAGATACTTGTCGGTCCTTATAATAACCCAATATAAAATAAGGCTAGGATCCAACTATAACAATTTGCAACATAGAAGAGGGATGCCGTAATCTATAAGCAAATTTTATAAAGGTAGGCGAATGACGATTCAGCCGATTCCACCGCGGAAAAATAATCTTATTATAAATGGAATTCCTAGTTTCTTATGAGATTTATTGAACTGTTCAATAGCATGTTTAATCTCGGATATGCCCCACCGTTTGTGACTGGGATGCCGAGGATCACAAACCGGGTGTGAATAACCATGCAAATTAGCTTGGTGCTCTCGGGATCCATTATCATCTCAAATTGATGTGCCGGTAAACCACACACGCTCCATCAACAATGATAACACCCGAGACACCCATTGCCACTCTTTATGAACCCCTATTGGTGTGCCGGTAAGCCACACACGCTCCACCAACGTTTCATAAAGTGCAATGTGCAATTTCATGGGGTAGCATCAAATTCACATTTTCCTAAAGTAACTAGATTGGGATTTGTTTTAGGGTTCTAGTACTTTCAATTATAGCATTATACTTTTAAGAGGCTTAGCGGTTCTATCATACCCGTTCAGCTAACGACACTCGACTGACCAGGAGAGCGGTGGGTAAGAGTAGATACCCATTAGACTAACATTTTATAGTCAGTCGCCTTATACCCTCTTTATAGGACAGTTTTGTGAATGAGGCTTACTAGCGGTAGACTAACCAATTTTCTTATATGTATTAAATTAACTTTTAATCATAAATACATATAAGATATATTTTAATCTTATTAAAATATTTTTAGAATTAATTAAATTCTAATTTTCTCAAATTATTCTAATTTTCTTGAAAATTTTAATTAATTCTTAAAGCAGATTTAATTTGCCTTTAATTAATCAATTAATTAAATTAATTAAATCTAATGTAGATATTACCAAATTAATCAAATTAATTTATCTACAATGGTCCTAGTGATTCTCGAAATCAACAAGCCAGGCAAGCAAAGTTCAGGTTATTTTATAAGATCTTATTACCAAAAATAACAACATACTATTATGGCAAGTAAATCAAGCAATCAAGGGGGACCATTAGGGCATGGCGGCTAGGGTTAGGAAACCCTAGCCAAGCCGTCAACATTCAAGGCCACCAAGGGTGGATTTTCGCAAAAAAACACCAAGGCCAAGATCATGCAAGCAGTTCATAATCAAATCACAAGAAAACAAGCTAGCTCTGATACCACTGAAGGGTTTCTATGCAATCAATGAACACAAAATAACCTAAGGTTCACATGCAACCCTAATATTGATCTATGTTTTCTTCTATGAAGATTAGAACTAAGAACCTAAAAGATACAATTCAATTCTAAAGAAGAATTAAGAAAAACCAACCTTTGATCTTATGATCCTTTTAAGCAGCAGCAAAATTATCCTGCCTCAGATGAAAGTCACACCCAGGGGATGGAAGAATCAGTCCAGCAGAGTAAATCCAGAGAGAAAATGGCGTGAATATGAGGTGCCAGGGGGTTCCTTTTATAGCCTCCAAGGGTTACACCTGAAACCCTAAGGAGCCTCCAATTGGACAAGGCTTTTGACCACTTGGACCAGGCTTACCAAACCCTAATTAGGGTTTCGCCAAACCCTTGGAGGAGCCTCCAAGTTGGCGCCACTTTTGGTCCCTGGTTTTCCTGGCCAGTTATTCAACTATTGAATAAATGCCATACCAGTCCCTGCACCTTTTTAATTAATTAATTTAATCTCCAAATTAAATCCAATTAATTCTAGATTAAATCTCAATTAATTAATATAGTTTCTAATTAATATATTAGCACTTAAATATATTAATAAACTATATATATATTTTCTATTGATTTATTATACAATTAATAAATCAACTATTCTCTCTACTGAACTATCTTTCCTCCACCCATGAGGGCAACCCAAATGGACTTTGCTTTTAACCATAAGATAAAAGTTCAATTACAAGTCATGGCTTAGACACCTAATCCAACAATTTGAATGTGTTACACCGCCTTAAGCCCGCGTCGCGCGTTTCATAGATCTGCGGCGCGCGTACGTATTTCCTTGATTTTTCATTCTTTTCCAAACTTCTTCCTTTTGCACGCTTTTAGTCCCTGTTTCCATTCTTTTCTTCCAAACAAGTCCTGGCACAAAAAGTGAGAATACCCAGACATATCTGATATAATTTCATCAAGAACAGGGCTCAACAACGCCTAAAATACTTGATATCACTAGGCGTTGTCAAACACCCCACACTTGTGCCTTGCTTGTCCCCAAGCAAGAGAGTTTTTAACAAATTATAATAAAGACTCAAACAATTTTTGACTGTGTTTAGTTTCAAAGTTTATTGCTCTATGAGTTAGAGTGGAGTAGTTCGCGAAAACATAATTGAATTGTTCTTTGGAATTCGTGGCTTTCTAGAGAACCCTTGATTACAAACTTTCTGTTCACAATGACGTGTACTTACTCATTCAGATTCTAAAGGCCATTAAGGAATTGTCTATGACTTTCGATGTTGTCCGTGTAACGAGCTTTCAGAAATACCATCCCAGACCAGACGATCTTAGGTGGTAAGGTGCATAAGTCCCACCCATTTTAGACTTACCGGCTCGAACAACAAAGGCCACAGATTGACATTTCCTTCCTAAACTCCAATCCTAAAACAGCTCAATCTTCTAAACTCGTAAAACTCAACTTATTTGACTAACTAATAGCATGATCACAACTATATAGTATTTCTTGAAAAATACCAGTGCTATCACAATCACAAACCATTCGTTTCAAAATTGCAATTTAATAAAAATTTTGAAAAATATTGCTAAAAATTGAAAAATTGATCATTTCTGCAAAAATTTCAAAAAAATTCTCTTTCGACCGTGCACACCCCACACTTAAAACCGTATAACGTCCCCGTTGTACAAAAATTATTTCAAAACAAGGGAGAAAGAGTTACCCCTTTTGGACGATATATTGCTTGGTGCTCAGTATCACATGTATAATTGCGAACAAATGGATCCCTGATTTCGTATGCTGGAGTTGTAGCGCTACAGTGAACACGCCGGTGGTCGAGACAAGTGGAGGGGGCACGGTGACCCCACACTTGTCTGAGACAACTCCTTCCCAATTTGATATAACATGCATAACTCAACAAACAAATTAAAAGCAAACATAACAAATAATATAAACAAAATACAGATAGCGGTGTCATAAGTTTTGTACATATATCCCAAAAAATAAAAAGAAAGAAAAAGTAAGAAAAAATACATCAATCATCACCAGGTGGCCTGGAGGGTCCAACCTCATGATCGTGGGCCCTGGCTAGGTGATATTGCCTCATTTATACATATAATTCGGACAATATCGAGTGCCTAAGCACGTGTTTTTGGTATAATATCAAGATAAAAGGTACTTATATGTTTAAATTACCAAAACACAGGAAAAATTGCTGTATAATGAAGAAGGAGCTGGATTCAAGCTTTAAAATGAGGAAAAAGGAGTAAAAGAACTATCGGGAAAGTAAGAGCCAAAAAAGAGCGTATTTTGGGCGAAAAACCGAAGAAATAATTCCAACAGACCTTAGATCGCGACCCTATCTCACCTTAGATCGCGACCCGACCTGCTGACCATTGCGTGACAAGATGCTGACAAAAGGATCGCGACAAAGGGCTCAAAATCGCGACCTTACAGAGATCGCGACGCGACCTCCACATGGATCGCGACGCGACCCACCAACCACAGTCCACGGTCCACATTGTCGGAGTCGTAGCCAAATGAGAAACGCAAGTCAAGCTGGCTCGCGACGCGAAGGTCCCTGGACAGCACTATAAATAGAAGCCTTCTCTTATTGTTTGATCATCCAACACCAACCCATAAACACCTACACCCCTTTACCAACACCAAACTCGGGAGTTTGCCCACTGCAACTGCCAGAAGGCTTGGAGGAGACGGTACGGTGCGTATGGAATCGAGAGCTTGAAGAATGTTCGGCCGGGACTTCATTCGGTTTGCTTTATATATGTTTAGCATTCTACTATGATTTCGTAGGCCGTATTCTTCAGATCATGTTATATTTATCTGCATTATTTATTACTTAGATTTGAATACTATCTAGTTATGATTTGATTGTTATTTATCGGATATTGAACGTTTTATATTTTATCTTGCATAATTTATTTGACTATCATATATGTTAAGGAACCTTCCTTTTTGACTTATTGCTGAGTTATTTTAGTCTAGAGGACCAATCTGACTATATGACTTTCATCATAACTGTGCTATGACCATTAGACAGATATGACTAGTGATGGACCAAATCCTAGGGTTAAGTCACGAAGGTAGGAACTTATATATGTATGACAAGTTTGTACTAGAGGACCAATCTGTACAAACCATTTTGGTTTTCATGACCATTGAGATCAAAAACTCGAATGAATCTTGTATGATACGAACCAATACATGATTATTTGGAATATGTAATTGCATGACCATTGCCATTAATGACCTTATAAACATAGGATTAGGTAGTTGGACCAAAACATCTAATCACTCTAGAAATCGATATTTAGCTTTCAATATCCATTGCACTAATAGCATATCAAACATAACTAGATGGTTGAATCGAATCTAAGTATAAACGTTTACTTTTATGTTTTGTAATTTATATTTATATTTTTCGATTCTAATAAACTTTTGCGTTGTCTCTTGACACGAGTCAATGCATTCTCTCAAAACCCCCCTTCCTTTTTAATTACTGTTTGCTTGAATAATTGTTAATTAATAATTGATTTTCTTAACTTTAAAATATCCGTTTTCCCTTGGGTTCGACAACCCGGATTTACCAATACTATACTACAACCGATTAGGTCCACTTGCCTAATTGTGTTGTTCTATTCATACATGGTATATCCCTGTTCAAGAAATGTAAAACTAATGTGAAAACCAATTGCTAATATCATATATACGCTCGTAACATGATACCAAGTTTTTGGTACCGTTTTCTGGGTATTTTATATGTATGTTTGAAAACACATCAAATTTTTGGCGCCGTTGCCGGGGAATTCGGTTTTACTTTTTTGTATAGAAAATTAAATTATTAGTTAATATTTGTGTGATTGAAAATTTGTTTTTGTGTATTATGTATTTTTATTGACATATCACTAATCATAAAATGGATATTTGCACACCTTAAGCATATTTTAAGTGTGGGGTGAATATTTCGGGAAAAATGAAGTGACAAAACTTTGAAGTCTTTTCCACTCACGCAATGCGACGTGTATGCCATCCGGACGTGACGCGTCGACAATCCGGATCGCGTTGAGAAAGTGACAACTTCAAGTTACGTGACACGTAAACGTGCATAACGCGTAAACAACCGAGGCAGATGCTGGTCGTGCATAATGATACATGGTTTTTCAGGCTAAAAATCAGCCACTACTGAGAAGGGGGACGCTTCTTTAAAGTGGAGGCAGCGATACTGACGACGGTCAAAAGTCGCACAGCCAGGACAACACACCACAACCGCAACCCAGTAGCCACGGCTTTGAAACTTCAGGGAGCACAAAATGAGTGATATTTTTTCTTTTATTGTTATTACTTTTATTTTTTATTTAATTTTTGTGTGTTTATTGTGTGTGAATAATATTTGTCTGAGTGATATGTATGCAGATTTGCTAAGATTCAATGCTGGCAGCATGTTCAACGAATTCTTTTCTGTGGAAAGAGCCTCATATATGACGTCGACCGGTACCCAAGGGGAGTCTGTTCCATTTTGCTCCCTTTACTGTTTTGAATTATATATACAATAAAATTATTGTATAAAATAAGTGTAGGGTAAGAGCGTCATACTGCAATAATTAACTAAGCCAAATTAAATTTTTTATCTTAAACATCTATTCCAAAATTGAACGCTAAAAAGATAATTGTTAAGAAAAATGTTTTGAAAATAAATTCGTAGGTTACATTTAATCTTAGGTATGTATTTTTAGTTTTTCATTGTTTTATATAAAATTTAGTTCTATGAAGGACAAGTTTTCTGCTTGGTAGTTGCAAAATGTTTTGCATAAATAATGAAATAGACCCGTTGAAAATTTATCAGTTGTTAAAAATTGAGTTTTTGCCAAAAGAGATTGAGTCAGTTTCCCTACTTGCAAAATGCACGAATTATATGCTGTTACTAAATTGAGGAAAATAAGCCTCGATAAATGAACTTAAAATGAGAAAATTTCTCAAGAAATTTGATGTGCTAAAAAGCAGAAGTCAAGTAATGTTACACCATAATTTTGAGACTCAGAAAGGAAAATTCAATCAGTGGCCTTTGATATTCGAGCAAGTAAACATAAAATGGGTGGCCTTCGGGCATTTATGCACCTTATTACCTAAAACCAACTGGTTTGGGATAATATTGCCGAAAGCTCGCTACATAGGTGTCATCGAAAGTCATGGAATTTCCTTAGTGGCCTTTGGAATTTGAATTAGTAGACTCTGTACAGTCTTGAGTCGAAAATTCGTAATTAAGAGTTCCATCGAAAGTCACGAGTTTCAAAGGTGCGAAAAAATAGAAATAATAACTAAACTTGATAAATTTAGTCCAGCATGATATTTATTTTAAATATGGGAAATTCGACAAAAAGTCTTGAGGTGGAAGAATCTTTAAAGGGTGTATTCGATGTTATGTAAAAATGAGTATTTATCAATCTAAAGACTTGTCGTTTATAGAAAGAGAGTTATGTAAAGTTTTGAAAAGTTAGAGATATGTACATAAGGCTAGGTATAATCTACTATGTTCATTCTTAATTCATTATTCTTAACATCGGTAATAAACGCTAGATCTGTGATAGCGTATGGAAAGTTGTTTGGACATCAAGTTTCTCGGCTTGGTTTTAAATTGTAGTTTGCTTGAGGACAAGCAAAGTCCAAGTGTAGGGTATTTTGATATTGCCTCATTTATACATATAATTCGGACAATATCGAGTGCCTAAACACGTGTTTTTGGTATAATATCAAGATAAAAGGTACTTATATGTTTAAATTACCAAAACACAGGAAAAATTGCTGTATAATGAAGAAGGAGCTGGATTCAAGCTTTAAAATGAGGAAAAAGGAGTAAAAGAACTATCGGGAAAGTAAGAGCCAAAAACTCGAATGAATCTTGTATGATACGAACCAATACATGATTATTTGGAATATGTAATTGCATGACCATTGCCATTAATGACCTTATAAACATAGGATTAGGTAGTTGGACCAAAACATCTAATCACTCTAGAAATCGATATTTAGCTTTCAATATCCATTGCACTAATAGCATATCAAACATAACTAGATGGTTGAATCGAATCTAAGTATAAACGTTTACTTTTATGTTTTGTAATTTATATTTATATTTTTCGATTCTAATAAACTTTTGCGTTGTCTCTTGACACGAGTCAATGCATTCTCTCAAAACCCCCCCTCCTTTTTAATTATTGTTTGCTTGAATAATTGTTAATTAATAATTGATTTTCTTAACTTTAAAATATCCGTTTTCCCTTGGGTTCGACAACCCGGATTTACCAATGCTATACTACAACCGATTAGGTCCACTTGCCTAATTGTGTTGTTCTATTCATACATGGTATATCCCTGTTCAAGAAATGTAAAACTAATGTGAAAACCAATTGCTAATATCATATATACGCTCGTAACATACCAAGTTTTTGGTACCGTTTTCTGGGTATTTTATATGTATGTTTGAAAACACATCACTAGGAATGGTCGGGGGTGCTGGCCCTGCTGAGTGGCCAAATCTAGGAGTACCTCCCCGATCCATGCCAACTGGTCCTCGATCCGAGCGACTCTGACCTCCAATCGGTGGAGGGCGGATGGGTCATCCTGCTGTTGCTGCGGCTGTGATGCTGGCTCGGCGGGTGACTCCCTCCTCTGTCGTCTCCGGCCTGGCTGGGCATATGCCGGCTGGGGGTCCTGGCGTGGCTCGGTAGGTGCTCGGATGAACTGCCCCGGGCGCTGCTGCTCAATGAGCCGCATCCTCTCCAGAGTGTGTGCTGTCGTGCGAGATGGAGGCAGCGCGGTCAAAGAAGCGGCCACGGCGGCAGTAAGGATCCCATATGAACGGGCCAGGCGGGTAATGAAATACCCCCGGGCCAATGGACTGCTAGTGGAGGCTCCCGTCGAGTGAGTGGAGAGAGCAACTGCGAGGGCGTAGGGGAGGTGGAGGAATCGGGACGGGTCGAGGAGAGCCCAGAAGAATGTCATGTCCTCCCCGGACACCTTCTCGGCCCCATCCCGCTGCATGATGGAGGTGGAGACGATACGGTGCATGAGGCGGTGGAGTGGGTCGCAGAGGTGGCTCTCCCTCGAGGTCCCCGCCTCGTAGATAACGTTGGACAGTGGTGTCCAAATCTCTATGTTGCTGGACCTCTCCGGCTGCCCCTGAATACACGCCCCGAAGAACTGCGTGAACTGGCGATGCTGGAGGTCCGCTGGAGTGTATAACCCGACTCTCCTCCCAAACTCCCGGAGGTTGCACTCCCTCTGTGCACCTCCCAATCGAAATCGTATAATCCTGGAACGTGGGTCTGACGCCCGAGGTGCAAAGTGGATGGTGGATAGAAACTCTAATAGCAGCTCGGTGTAGACAACGTCCTCCTCGGTGGCCATGATCCTGTCCCAGCCCCGGCATGTGAATGACGCCTCCTCATGAGTCCAGGTGCGATGTAGAAATGGCTCGATCGCACCCCAGAGTCCGGCGTCCCTCAAGATATCCCTATCGATGACTGTTGCCTCGAGAACCCGACGACCAGTCAGTGCATCTCTCCGCGAAACATACTCCGCTGAGCTGGCCAGTCCCTCTGGGAATTGGAGGAAAGGGTGATCTAATCTGAACATCATCTGCACAAAAAGACACATAGCCACAAAAGACAAATTTTTTTTGCAAAATTAGTCCTTTTCTTCCCCACCGCACCGCGGCGCGGCCCAAGAGGAAGGCACGTCGCGGCGAGCGGCTGTTTGCAAAACCCCGAATCAAACTTGTAATTTAACCTGCTAAAACTCGATCCAATCATACCACAAGGTAGCTTAAGTGCCGACTAACTCATCTAGGGTCTCCATTAGTTAGCATTGGCGATTCTAAGTTTTGAACTTTTCTGGACAAATCACTAAAATTAACTACCTAATTGCTAGTTTTAACAACTAATAGATAGTTAGAATAGCGTACCTTGGTGGTAGAAACAAAATGAGCAAGAAAAAACGCGAGAGAAATTCGTCGATCATAGCTCCGAGTCGTGTGAGGTGTGTGTTGAGTCGCAGCTTACCTTAATATAGAAAAAAATCGACTGATCGTTCCCCGCGTCGCGCATTTGCACTTTGCGCGTCGCGCGTGTCACGAAATCAACCCCTGCGCATCGGGTTGGTTTACGACTCCGCGTTGCGTAATTCAAAAACCCGCGGCGCGGTCTTCAAAATTTTAAAAACTTCTCACACGACCCCACACTTATTTTAAACCACTAATACCTGCAAAAAGATTGATGTATTTTCCTAATTAATTCTAAGAATTATAAAACCTAACCTATGACACTATGGGTTGCCTCCCAACAAGCGCTAAGTTTAACGTCTTCTGCCAGACGTGTTGTTCCTTCTACATCTACGGTGGATCGTATGCCATTTGTTTCTGCTGCATTTCTACTTCCACCATCCCCTTACTGATTCCATACTCCAGTTTCCCCGGGTCAAATGGTTTGCCGATTCCTCTGCTGCTGCCCGATTGTCGTTTTCTGATTATTTCGTGTGAATGCTTAGAAGTAACTTTAAATCTCCAAGCTCGGTCTTTCCTTCGGTATCTCTTCAAGATTACCGGCTTAACGTGGAGCACGCCCAATGCTTTTCCCAGTAATTGTTTTGTAAATTTCATTTTGCTTGCGTCTCGCGTGCTATCTTCAGTTTGCAATTTTGGCTTGCAGTACCAATAAAGGTTTTCCAATCGAATGGGATCGGAAGGCAACATATCGGGATGCTTCCATATATCCTCATTGATGGTATTGATCACATCTAATTTTCCATTCATGAATGGATCATGAGTAGCGATAAAATCATGTTTATTGTTTTCAAAGACCAACTCGTCGGCATCATCTTCTTGATCATCGTCCAACAGGTGGATCGAGATCAAGAGTGGGCGACAGGTTTGATCTGATGGTGGTATAAAGTCACCCATCACCAGATCCTTACTTTCAAATTTCTCAAAATTTTCAAAAATTTCAGGAATTGTTGGGCTGGGGTCTGTACTGTCACTTACAACCTCCTCCTCAACATCCTCATCAACCAAATTATCTGGTGATGGTACAGATTCATACATCACCAGATCAACATTATCAACATTCTCAAAAACATCAAAAACATCAAAAGTTGTTGAGTTAGAGGTAGCATTGTCACCTACAACCTCTTCCTCAACAACATTTTCGACCCTCTAAGTGGTCTCTTGACTTTCCCACGGTGCATGCCCTTCCATCACATATTCGGGTTATGCAAGTTCACACACATTATCATTGGTATAAAAATCACTCGCCTCTGGTTCTGGCGAAGGTGGTGAACATTTCCAACTTTCCTCTAACCTATCTAAAGAAGCTTGCAATCTTACAAGAGCATCAGCCTGGTCCTTCTGCTCTTGGTGAGTGTTATACCAGAGTACCCAAAGTTGGGCCCAAGTTACAGAATTTTCAGGTTGAGATGACTCCTCGGTCCGCCATCCATTGTCATCGGGTGATCCATTGTCTGCCGGATTTTCATAATCTTCATAATACTGATCCGGGTACATGTAATCACCCATTATAAAGATGTACACATACCAAAAATCAGCAAATCAAACATCAAAAATCAGAAGCTAAGTCCTACAAATCACCTAATCTAAGCGCACAGCTCCCCGGCAACGGCGCCAAAATTTGACACGCCTAGGTCGTCGTGCGGTCAAAAATAAAGAAAACCTAACACACACACTAGTATAGTGGTAGTCAGGGTCGATCCACAGGAGCTTCGTGGTTAGACTAAATGACAGATTACCAACTAGTAGTGTCACGCTACAGTCGGAGGACCTAGTTTCTAAGTGCTCAACTACCCAAAAGCAATAACCAAACAAAGTCAAGCCAAGCATAAGCTAAACTCAACTCAAACTAACCTAGTCACTTTCTGAAATCAGAAGTGCATCTCTGAATCAGAAGCAAACAAAGGCATCCAAACCAAACAAGGCATAACCTAACTAATAACTAGGGTTCTGACTGAACAGCTACTAGCTAAAGTTCAATGCCCAAAACTAACCTAATTGGCTACTGATTTCAGCAAAGGAAAGCAGTTCCAAACAAGGCCAAAACAAGATCCAAACACAATTCAAACAATCAAAACACAAACAAATATCCAAAATACCGAAATACCAATAATACTCATAACCAAATGATTCTCATTCATCAGTTCAGATCCAAACATCAAAACAGTAAGTAAATAATACTAAAACATAAACCTAAGCTTAATATCAATGGTTGTCACTCCCAAAGATATAAACCAAAGCTTACAAATATCTAACTAATTGAAAATAAAATCCAAAACATGAAAATACCAATTGAGAAGTTGCTGGAACGAAATCTTGGAGTCAAAGAGCTTCAAGGTCGATTTTACACCCGGTCTTTGCTAGGGTTTTCGGCTGGAATTGCCTCTATTTATAGTTGCAAATTTCCCGCAGCCGCGCCGCGCAAATGAAGAATCCGCGGCGCGCGTACTTATCAGATCCCGTTTTTTCGTCATTTGAATGTGTTACACCGCCTTAAGCCCGCGTCGCGCGTTTCATACATCCGCGGCGCGCGTACGTATTTCCTTGATTTTTCATTCTTTTCCAAACTTCTTCCTTTTGCACGCTTTTAGTCCCTGTTTCCATTCTTTTCTTCCAAACAAGTCATGGCACAAAAAGTGAGAATACCCAGACATATCTGATATAATTTCATCAAGAACAGGGCTCAACAACGCCTAAAATACTTGATATCACTAGGCATTGTCAAACACCCCACACTTGTGCCTTGCTTGTCCCCAAGCAAGAGAGTTTTTAACAAATTATAATAAAGACTCAAACAATTTTTGACTGTGTTTAGTTTCAAAGTTTATTGCTCTATGAGTTAGAGTGGAATAGTTCGCGAAAACATAATTGAATTGTTCTTTGGAATTCGTGGCTTTCTAGAGAACCCTTGATTACAAACTTTCTGTTCACAATGAAGTGTACTTACTCATTCAGATTCTAAAGGCCATTAAGGAATTGTCTATGACTTTCGATGTTGTCCGTGTAACGAGCTTTCAGAAATACCATCCCAGACCAGACGATCTTAGGTGGTAAGGTGCATAAGTCCCACCCATTTTAGACTTACCGGCTCGAACAACAAAGGCCACAGATTGACATTTCCTTCCTAAACTCCAATCCTAAAACAGCTCAATCTTCTAAACTCGTAAAACTCAACTTATTTGACTAATTAATAGCATGATCATTACTATATAATATTTCTTGAAAAATACCAGTGCTATCACAATCACAAACCATTCGTTTCAAAATTGCAATTTATTAAAAATTTTGAAAAATATTGCTAAAAATTGAAAAATTGATCATTTCTGCAAAAATTTCAAAAAAATTCTCTTTCGAACGTCCACATCCCACACTTAAAACCGTACAACATCCCCGTTGTACAAAAATTATTTCAAAACAAGGGAGAAAGAGTTATCCCTTTTGGACGATATATTGGTTGGTGCTGAGTATCACAGGTATAATTGCGAACAAATGGATCCCTGATTTCGTATGCTGGAGTTGTAGCGCTACAGTGAACACGCCGGTGGTCGAGACAAGTGGAGGGGGCACGGTGACCCCACACTTGTCTGAGACAACTCCTTCCCAATTTGATATAACATGCATAACTCAACAAACAAATTAAAAGCAAACATAACAAATAATATAAACAAAATACAGATAGTGGTGTCATAAGTTTTGTACATATATCCCAAAAAATAAAAAGAAAGAAAAAGTAAGAACAAATACATCAATCATCACCAGGTGGCCTGGAGGGTCCAGCCTCATGATCGTAGGCCCTGGCTAGGAATGGTCGGGGGTGCTGGCCCTGCTGAGTGGCCAAATCTAGGAGTACCTCCCCGATCCATGCCAACTGGTCCTCGATCCGAGCGACTCTGACCTCCAATCGGTGGAGGGCGGATGGGTCATCCTGCTGTTGCTGCGGCTGTGATGCTGGCTCGGCGGGTGACTCCCTCCTCTGTCGCCTCCGGCCTGGCTGGGCATATGCCGGCTGGGGGTCCTGGCGTGGCTCGGTAGGTGCTCGGATGAACTGTCCCGGGCGCTGCTGCTCAATGAGCCGCATCCTCTCCAGAGTGTGTGCTGTCGTGCGAGATGGAGGCAGCGTGGTCAAAGAAGCGGCCACGGCGGCAGTAAGGATCCCATATGAACGGGCCAGGCGGGTAATGAAATACCCCCGGGCCAATGAACTGCTAGTGGAGGCTCCCGTCGAGTGAGTGGAGAGAGCAACTGCGAGGGCTTATGGGTGGTGGAGGAATCGGGACGGGTCGAGGAGAGCCCAGAAGAATGTCATGTCCTCCCCGGACACCTTCTCGGCCCCATCCCGCTGCATGATGGAGGTGGAGACGATACGGTGCATGAGGCGGTGGAGTGGGTCGCAGAGGTGGCTCTCCCTCGAGGTCCCCGCCTCGTAGATAACGTTGGACAGTGGTGTCCAAATCTCTATGTTGCTGGACCTCTCCGGCTGCCCCTGGATACACGCCCCGAAGAACTGCGTGAACTGGCGATGCTGGAGGTCCGCTGGAGTGTATAATCCGACTCTCCTCCCAAACTCCCGGAGGTTGCACTCCCTCTGTGCACCTCCCAATCGAAATCGTATAATCCTGGAACGTGGGTCTGACGCCCGAGGTGCGAAGTGGATGGTGGATAGAAACTCCAATAGCAGCTCGGTGTAGACAACGTCCTCCTCGGTGGCCATGATCCTGTCCCAGCCCCGGCATGTGAATGACGCCTCCTCATGAGTCCAGGTGCGATGTAGAAATGACTCGATCGCACCCCAGAGTCCGGCGTTGTAACACCAAATACTTGTGATAAGTATTTGAAAGTTTATTCTAATAAAAAGGGGTAAATTGGTCATTTTACCTTAGAAGGGTAATTTGGTCTTTTGGACAGAAAAGGATTTGTTTTGTAATAATATTTTGAGTTTTGGACTTAAAATGTTATAAAAATCTGATTTTTGTCATAAATTGTGTTAATTGTGGCAAAAGTTTAATATATGCAACTTCAAGGACTAAATTGCAAATTCTGGAGGTATAAAAGGAGAGACTTGTGTAGATTTTTGAGCTTACGGGAGAAAATTTTTCTGCACAAATTCTGCAAAGTTTGAAGAGTTCTTGAAGGATTTAGCTTGAAAATCGGATTATAGCCTTGGAATTGAAGAATTTGAAGCTTTGGAAGTAAGTATCTCAAGTTCTAGCTTATATGTTCTTGATGAGTTTTATAGAAACTGAAATTTGTAATTTCAGTTATGATTATGTGGTTTATAATGGTTTAATACTTCCAATAAGTCATGCTAAAAGGACTTAATTCAAGATTATGGAAGTAGATTGCTATTTTGTTGAATTTGAAGATTTGGGGTTTTTGGAACTAAGAACCCTAATTCTTCCTTTTGATTGATTGAGTTGTTTTTAATGGTTGAAAACCTTGTATTAATGTAAGGTTTTAGCCTAGAAATGAACCCCAATCGATTAAGAACAGCATTAAGGACTTAAAATGTCAAAACTGCGTGCTACAGTGCACAAATCGCGACTGATCAGGAGACTGCCCAGGCGCTAGGCGCAGTGCGCCCAGGTTCCTGGAGGGGTGCGCCCAGGCGCAGTGCGCCCAATCCCTGGCGCAGTGCGCCCACCAGACGGGGGGGTTCAAAACGCTAACTTTTGTTTGGCTTGTCCGATTTACCTCAAACTTGAACCATAAGTCCCTAATGGTTTGAAAAGTCTGGGAAAAATATTAAATTGAGTGTTCGACTCCTCGGGGGCACTGTAGATCAATACGAATGCCTCGGTAAATAGTAAAACTCATGAAAAGATGGTAAATGGAAAGTTTATCATCTAGGCATTGTTTATAGTTGCATAATATTGGACTCTTATGTATTAGAGTCAATTGAAATGATTATTAACCTATTATCATTTGATATGAAATGGATAAATAGGTATGGGACAAAATGGTTGTGGTGCACGCAAAGGCAAGAAACAACCGGGATTTAAATGCAGCTAGCATCCAAGTGAGTAATCTCACTTATATCATATATGATATGTGTTGATTGACCTATTACAGGTTGAAACTGTTTTGGGGGACGGAATTGATGGTTCAAAGATACATTTGAAAAGACAATACCAGATAAGCCGTGAGTCTGAGAAAGACAAGAACGGAGCTGTGAGTCAATAAACAGATAAACCGTGATACGACAATACCAGATAAGCCGTGAGTCTATGATAGACAAGAACGGAGCTGTGAGTCAGTAATGCGACTATACCAGATAAGCCGTGAGTCTGCGATAGACAAGAACGGAGCTGTGAGTCCACTTTAATTAGGCAATACCGGATAAGCCGTGAGTCATTGCGATGACAAGAACGGAGCCGTGAGTCTAGGCAATAGCGGGTAAACCCGTGAGCCATAATTGATTGTGAAATAAGCTGTTAATAGATGGTGCGGCCACTTGTGGCTATGATACTGGATGTTATATCCAACTGGTGCGGCCTATATGGCTATGATATTATTATATGGAAATGGTGCGGCCTTATGGCTATGATTCCGGGTTGTTGAACTCAAACTGGTGCGGCCTTCGGGCTATGATTTATATGCTGAAATTGCTTTGGTGCGGCTTGTATAGCCATGACAGATGATGCGACTTATATAGTCATGAGATATGGTATAGTCAAATATGACTAAGAAAGATGGGACAGAAATGGTATAGAATGGGTTTGATTGGTATGCAAATAACGGATTAGATATGATAAAGTGTGCAATTAACTGATGTGATTTGAAAATCACATGATATCACGTTTCAGCCGGTAAGGCTGTGCAGTAGGATGTGAAATCCTAAGATATATATATATACATATATATATATATATATATATATATATATATATATATATATATATATATATATATATATATATATATATATATATATATATATATATATATATATATATATATATATATATATATATATATATATATATATGATCAGCCGGTAAGGCTAGTAGTCTGGGTCCGATATCCAGACAGATATACACATTTGGCCGGAAAAGGCTATAAAATGGAATTTGATAATGAAAGATGAAAAAATAGATATATGTATCATATATAAAGAATCATATATGGATGTATTTATTGTACACGTTATTTGCAGATATGATTACTCACTGAGCTTTATAGCTCACATTATTTGTTAATGTCCCTGCAGGTTAGCATTATTCGGATAAGAAAAAAGATAGAGTCCATGACTAGAGAAGTGGGACTCTAAGATGCTGTTAGTAGCAGCCCGGCTTCAAAGGAGATTATTGTATTTTATACTCTCCTTGATACACTTGTACCCATTTTTAAATAAAATATACCCCTTTTGTACTGGTTTTATGTATTAAAACCTGTGTTTTAAATGAAAAATTTTCAGGGGTGTTTTGTTTTAAAAGCCGGGTGTTACAGGCGTCCCTCAAGATATCCCTGTCGATGACTGTTGCCTCGAGAACCCGGCGACCAGTCAGTGCATCTCTCCGCGAAACATACTCCGCTGAGCTGGCCAGTCCCTCTGGGAACTGGAGGAAAGGGTGATATAATCTGAACATCATCTGCACAAAAAGACACATAGCCACAAAAGACAAAATATTTTTGCAAAATTAGTCCTTTTCTTCCCCACCGCACCGTGGCGCGGCCCAAGAGGAAGGTGCGTCGCGGCGAGCGGCTGTTTGCAAAACCCCGAATCAAACTCGTAATTTAACCTGCTAAAACTCGATCCAATCATACCACAAGGTAGCCTAAGTGCCGACTAACTCATCTAGGGTCTCCATTAGTTAGCATTGGCAATTCTAAGTTTTGAACTTTTCTGGACAAATCACTAAAATTAACTACCTAATTGCTAGTTTTAACAACTAATAGATAGTTAGAATAGCGTACCTTGGTGGTAGAAACAAAATGAGCAAGAAAAAACGCGAGAGAAATTCGTCGATCAGAGCTCCGAGTCGTGTGAGGTGTGTGTTGAGTCGCAGCTTACCTTAATATAGAAGAAAATCGACTGATCGTTCCCCGCGTCGCGCATTTGCACTTTGCGCGTCGCTCGTGTCACCAAATCAACCCCTGCGCATCGGGTTGGTTTACGACTCCGCGTTGCGTAATTCAAAAACCCGCGGCGCGGTCTTCAAAATTTTAAAAACTTCTCACACGACCCCACACTTATTTTAAACCACTAATACCTGCAAAAAGATTGATGTATTTTCCTAATTAATTCTAAGAATTATAAAACCTAACCTATGACACTATGGGTTGCCTCCCAACAAGCGCTAAGTTTAACGTCTTCAGCCAGACGTGTTGTTCCTTCTACATCTACGGTGGATCGTATGCCATTTGTTTCTGCTGCATTTCTACTTCCACCATCCCCTTACTGATTCCATACTCCAGTTTCCCCGGGTCAAATGGTTTGCCGATTCCTCTGCTGCTGCCCGATTGTCGTTTTCTGATTATTTCGTGTGAATGCTTAGAAGTAACTTTAAATCTCCAAGCTCGGTCTTTCCTTCGGTATCTCTTCAAGATTACCGGCTTAACGTGGAGCACGCCCAGTGCTTTTCTCAGTAATTGTTTTGTAAATTTCATTTTGCTTGCGTCTCACGTGCTATCTTCAGTTTGCAATTTTGGCTTGCAGTACCAATAAAGGTTTTCCAATCGAATGGGATCAGAAGGCAACATATCGGGATGCTTCCATATATCCTCATTGATGGTATTGATCACATCTAATTTTCCATTCATGAATGGATCATGAGTAGCGATAAAATCATGTTTATTGTTTTCAAAGACCAACTCGTCGGCATCATCTTCTTGATCATCGTCCAACAGGTGGATCGAGATCAAGAGTGGGCGACTGGTTTGATCTGATGGTGGTATAAAGTCACCCATCACCAGATCCTTACTTTCAAATTTATCAAAATTTTCAAAAATTTCAGGAATTGTTGGGCTGGGGTCTGTACTGTCACTTACAGCCTCCTCCTCAACATCCTCATCAACCAAATTATCTGGTGATGGTACAGATTCATACATCACCAGATCAACATTATCAACATTCTCAAAAACATCAAAAACATCAAAAGTTGTTGAGTTAGAGGTAGCATTGTCACCTACAACCTCTTCCTCAACAACATTTTCGACCCTCTCAGTGGTCTCTTGACTTTCCCACGGTGCATGCCCTTCCATCACATATTCGGGTGATGCAAGTTCACACACATTATCATTGGTATAAAAATCACTCGCCTCCGGTTCTGGCGAAGGTGGTGAACATTTCTAACTTTCCTCTAACCTATCTAAAGAAGCTTGCAATCTTACAAGAGCATCAGCCTGGTCCTTCTGCTCTTGGTGAGTGTTATACCAGAGTACCCAAAGTTAGGCCCAAGTTACAGAATTTTCAGGTTGAGATGACTCCTCGGTCCGCCATCCATTGTCATCGGGTGATCCATTGTAGCAATCATCCTCGTAATAGGTGTCTACCGGATTTTCATAATCTTCATAATACTGATCCGGGTACATGTAATCACCCATCATAAAGATGTACACATACCAAAAATCAGCAAATCAAACATCAAAAATCAGAAGCTAAGTCCTACAAATCACCTAATCTAAGCGCACAGCTCCCCGGCAACGGCGCCAAAATTTGACACGCCTAGGTCGTCGTGCGGTCAAAAATAAAGAAAACCTAACACACACACTAGTATAGTGGTAGTCAGGGTCGATCCACAGGAGCTTCGTGGTTAGACTAAATGACAGATTACCAACTAGTAGTGTCACGCTACAGTCGGAGGACCTAGTTTCTAAGTGCTCAACTACCCAAAAGCAATAACAAAACAAAGTCAAGCCAAGCATAAGCTAAACTCAACTCAAACTAACCTAGTCACTTTCTGAAATCAGAAGTGCATCTCTGAATCAGAAGCAAACAAAGGCATCCAAACCAAACAAGGCATAACCTAACTAATAACTAGGGTTCTGACTGAACAGCTACTAGCTAAAGTTCAATGCCCAAAACTAACCTAATTGGCTACTGATTTCAGCAAAGGAAAGCAGTTCCAAACAAGGCCAAAACAAGATCCAAACACAATTCAAACAATCAAAACACAAACAAATATCCAAAATACCGAAATACCAATAATACTCATAACCAAATGATTCTCATTCATCAGTTCAGATCCAAACATCAAAACAGTAACTAAATAATACTAAAACATAAACCTAAGCTTAATATCAATGGTTGTCACTCCCAAAGATACAAACCAAAGCTTACAAATATCTAACTAATTGAAAATAAAATCCAAAACATGAAAATACCAATTGAGAAGTTGCTGGAACGAAATCTTGGAGTCGAAGAGCTTCAAGGTCGATTTTACACCCGGTCTTTGCTAGGGTTTTCGGCTGGAATTGCCTCTATTTATAGTTGCAAATTTCCCGCAGCCGCGCCGCGCAAATGAAGAATCCGCGGCGCGCGTACTTATCAGATCCCGTTTTTTCGTCATTTGAATGTGTTACACCGCCTTAAGCCCGCGTACCGCGTTTCATACATCCGCGGCGCGCGTACGTATTTCCTTGATTTTTCATTCTTTTCCAAACTTCTTCCTTTTGCACGCTTTTAGTCCCTGTTTCCATTCTTTTCTTCCAAACAAGTCCTGACACAAAAAGTGAGAATACCCAGATATATCTGATATAATTTCATCAAGAACAGGGCTCAACAACGCCTAAAATACTTGATATCACTAGGCGTTGTCAGTGCCAGAATCACACGGGGGCGTGTGACGCTGCAGACCCACCCCATTTTCTGCACAACTTTCAATCTTTTGTATGTTTGGTTCCAATTCATTTTCGATTCAATTGAGGGTTAAAACATGATATTTAGAGTACTAATAAGCCTCTTATATAACCCTTATTACTCCACAAACATTAGAATCAAACAAATCTTCAAAACCCCAAATTCTAGGGTTCATGCACACATTTGTAAATTCCTTTGCTTCTAATACTTTCTACAGGTGGAAATCGAGTTCCAATGATGATTAGAACATGGTTTAGAGGTTAGAAACTTAGAATAACCCTCACTCAACATCTGAAATTCGTTTTCATCCATTTGATACTACTCAAAATGGTTAAACTAACTTACAAGGATGAGATAGTAACCTTTGATGGCTTGGAAATCACAATCTCTAATTTGATTTCTGCGCTTTCTGCTTCAATCCTTCCAAGTTCTTCAATTCTTGATCTCTCTCTCTCTCTCTCTCTCTCTGATGAAGATAGTTCACGACTCCAAATAGAGCGGACTAGAAGTCTCTCTCAATTTATACCTCTACACTTTACTCAAATGACAATTTGGCCCTTCTAATCTAGTTTTGTTCACTTTTGGTCCAAACTCTTAACATATCATTTAAGATTTTCTTTTCTTACACTTTTTCCACAAACACAAAAATATTATTACACAATAGGTCCTTCATATGGTCAAAGACCAAATTACCCTTTTAAAATATCTTACTATAAAAATTCAAATATAACTCACATTGGCAAAATAGTTGGTTGTTACATATATATATATATATATATATATATATATATATATATATATATATATATATATATATATATATATATATATATATATACATATATATATATACATATATATATATATATATATATATATATATATATATACATATATATATATATATATATATATATATATACATATATATATATATATATATATATATATACATATATATATATATATATATATATATATATATATATATATATATATATATATATATATATATATATATATATATATATATATATATATATATATATATATATATATATATATATATATATGTTCAATAGAGAATGCGAGAACAAATCTAGACCAATCAAATCATAAGGCTGTATTAGTAATTGTATCATTTAATTAATTAATAATCAATAAAAATATATTTTGCCTATATTCATGGAATATGATCATCATGTTACCATAATTCTAGCGATCATGTACATATCTAATCAGTAAATTCATGTAATTTTATATTTATCCCTATAATCGTATCCTACAGATTCAATTTTTTGTCTTTCAATTATCCATATAATCATGTCCCTTAACTGCGCACCCAAATAATCATTCTATTTAGATTATCCATGTACTTGTAAAAACATTGAAACATCTAGCGCAATGTTACATGGATTGTATTATTTTTTTTCATAATCGTTTTTCATTCAAAATTAGAAGTGGTTATTGTGCTTTTTGTTAAACTGGTAATAGAATTTGTGGACTGCTCATGTGTTAATCATTGATGATCGGTTGGAATAAAATTAATTCTATAGATCTTTGACATTGAGTTCGATATGTTGAGTGGGAAAGAAAATACATATAGTAATCATTAATGATTAATACATCATAAGTAGTAGTAATACTTTATTGATCATTAATGATAAATAGTAATCATTAATGATTAATACGTCAATATTTGTATTGTATAATCACTAATGATGAATACATTAGAATTAGTAACTAGTATTGTTCTGTAATTTAGTTACCCATTAATGATTATCTTGTATAATGATAAGCATTGTGTTATAAAAATAATTAATACAGACTAGATAATAATAAATTAATGTACAAGCAACATGTATATTTTTATATATTATGAAAATTAACTAAATTTATTTTAAGTTGTGTAATCATTAATGTATGTGTGTTCTCTTGTAGGTGAAGATTCTGACTCGGTTGATGAATCCTTTGAGTTCATTGGTTAATCATGTTATAATCATTAATATTAGCATATACAATTAGAGTTCATAAATAGGGGTTAAGTATGTTGTAATCATTAATGATTATTGCGGTAATAACTTATCTAATATGTTACAAGTGATCATCATGTTAGCACTGTTTATATTATCATTGCTATCAGTTCTGATACATTTATGCTGTAATCATTAATGACTAAATTATAGATTACATTTGTTGATTTAAAGACTAAATTGCTATTTTGTAATTATTACTGTTTATCCTAGTTATAATTTATGATATTTGAAATATTAATTTCTATGGAACAATCACTAATGATAAAAAGATTATCATGGTTTATGGTTCTGCATTCTTAAATGATTAATGATGCGATCCAAATAAATTAAATATGCTAATAATGTAAAAAAAATTAATATATCATGTAACAATAAACAATATGAAATTAAGTTTGTGCATTAAGTAGTACTAATATTGTGCATATCTAATGATAAACCCAAAAATTCACCAAATTGGCTAACATCTGCAAAAAAACACAACGATAATGGGATGATACATCACGAATTTTGTTTTGGGCTTCGGTTTTTCAAAGTCTGATTCATCCGATGATAATTTATCACTCTTATTAACAAATCTTTTTTGCTTCTTTTTTAATGCAACATTAAGATCGACCACAACATGTTCCTTCCTCTTCTCTTACTTGATAGGTACACGATCTGTAAAAAATATTCAAAATAATAAGATACATTTAATTATTACAACAATAGTGGATTTGAAGGATCATTCTTGAACTTACTAAATGAATATTTCTTCATAATTATTTTGTTTTTTCTTGCTATTATAACAAATAAGAAAAAACATGATTAGTATATGTTATTAGTGATAATCATGTTAACAATGTTCATATTACCATTGATACCAGTTCTGATACATTTATAGCCTATTATTATTTACGATTAAAACAGAATATAAGCGTATAAATGGACATATAATCCAAAAATTATATACATGATTACACTTGTATATGACTCAAATCATTATAACCTATAACTCAAATCATTATAACCAACAACCAGTTATGACTAAAACAAATTTTCCTTATTATAATCAGATTTTCTCCATTACAATAACAAATGATTTGCACCAATCAATTATAATTAGATAATGTAACTATGACTTGAAGATAATGCTCAATCACCTACAACCATAAATGATTAAAATGAAAAAATCCTACCATATGCACTCAAAGCTAAAACACCATACATGTATCTAGCCACATATATAGACACAAATAAATTATTAGCACCAACATCTCCTTTTCCTTTTTAGGTTTCCCATGCCTTGAAGAGGTTAGAGAGGGATATGAAATCCGGACTGACAGCCACGCATATAGACATACATGTATCCATTGATTAAAGTTCATCCCTTTTAAATTGTTTAAACAAAGTTAAAAGAAAATACTTCTCTATCATGATTTTAATCAAATAGATGGAGTGCTAACTCACAGCAAGATGAGTCATGGCGTTTTGGAAAAAGGGAACGATGATGTGGATAACTAAAGTAACATTCGAATACACCATATATATATTTGAGATAAAAATTGAATATTTCGTTTCAATATACCTATTGATTATTCAAATTAGTCCAATTTCATTATGAGAAAAACAACATAATTGAAATTAATCAAGAGAAAACTCGCATTAAGTAAACATACTATTGATAGAGCTTGGAACTACGTCAATTGATGTTCTTCAATGTGGATTTTCCTTTTGCGTATGTTTCTAATCCATTCTTTTATAGAGCTTACCCTTCAAGTTTGGTATTGATTTGGATATTTCAGAATCTCGATAATGTGCAAAATATTCACTAAATATACTTAAAACAAAATCGATTCAGATTTTAACCGTGTATAATGGATCATATATTTATATTCTTGACGATTTGATTTTATATATTCTGATACGAGAAAGCGGGGATTCAAATATCATACATTTGATTTAAAGGAATATAAAATAAGTGGACTGACAGCTGTGCTCTTATGTCGATCCATTGCATTTTGATCTCACGACGTTTTTAAAAATTACATAAATGGCTAACTTCTTAATAACCCTAGATCTAAATAGTTAGATTCCAAATTCGTTCACACACACACACACACACACACACACACACACACATATATATATATATATATATATATATATATATATATATATATATATATATATATATATATATATATATATATATATATATAGAGAGAGAGAGAGAGAGACAGAGAGAGAGAGATACAATCGTTTGAGAACTCACATATTCCAATTTCATTATGAGAAAAACAACATAATTGAAATTAATCAAGAGAAAACTCGCATTAAGTAAACATACTATTGATAGAGCTTGGAACTACGTCAATTGATGTTCTTCAATGTGGATTTTCCTTTTGCATATGTTTCTAATCCATTCTTTTATAGAGCTTATCCTTCAAGTTTGGTTTTAATTTGGATATTTCAGAATCTCGATAATGTGCAAAATATTCACTAAATATACTTAAAACAAAATCGATTCAGATTTTAACCGTGTATAATGGATCATATATTTATATTCTTGACGATTTCATTTTATATATTCTGATACGAGAAAGCGGGGATTCAAATATCATACAAATGTGATTTTTTGATTTAAAGGAATATAAAATAAGTGGACTGACAGCTGTGCTCTTATGTCGATCCATTGCATTTTGATCTCACGACGTTTAAAAATTACATAAATGGCTAACTTCTTAATAACCCTAGATCTAAATAGTTAGATGGTCCAAATTCATTCACACACACACACACAAACACACACACACACACACACACACATACACACACACACACACACACACATATATATATATATATATATATATATATATATATATATATATATATATATATATATATATATATATATATATATATATATATATATATATATATATATATATATATATATATATATATATATATATATATATATATATATATATATAGACAGAGAGAGAGAGAGAGAGATACAATCGTTTGAGAACTCACGTATTCGTGAGAACTTGAGAACTTCTAAACTATAATTTTTTTTAAAAAAATGACTTAATGCATTAGGTCGCTTATATTTAAGACATTTCGTCAAAAAAATTCTTTAAAAAAAAGTTGATTTAAGGTGCACACATAAACAAAAATTGCACATATGTTCATTTGCACAAAAATGCACATATGCATTTTTTCAAATTTTTTTGACAAAACATTTTAAATATAAGCGACTTAGTGCATCAAGTCATTTGTTGAAAAAAAATTTGTCTAAGAGTTCTCAAGTTCTCATGCATATTTGGGTTCTCATCGGATTTTGGACTATATATATATATATATATATATATATATATATATATATATATATATATATATATATATATATATATATATATATATATATATATATATATATATATATATATATATATATATATATATATATATATATATATATATATATATATATATATATATATATATATATATACATACATAATCTTGTTCTTTTATTGAGTTAAAAATGTTACAAGCCCAACGCTTTTCAAAACCCCCAAGTTTCATTATATATATATATATATATATATATATATATATATATATATATATATATATAGTTAGGATATATTAAAAACTTTAATTATTGTGTGGTCGTAAGACCCAATCAGAATTTAGAAGCATCCAAGGGTATATTAGTAAATTAATATAATTAATTAATTATATTTAATTGTATCCATTTATTAAGGGAATTTTGCTTAATTATCTCCCTTCTCTCTTTAACTTTCCTACTTATAAGGCTATCACCATTAAAACCCTACCAATATTGTCGTCAATGACCATTGAAGCCGTACCAGGAGCATCTCCATTCATCATGGAGAAAGATGGCAACCGATCACTATCAAGAACACCACCATACAGCCACCTCTTGCCACCACTAATCGATCCTGCCAACATCACTTTCATAGGACCACTCTTCCATCTGATTGTCTCTACCCTTTCATCTCTACATCCTTGAACTGATGATTAACTCAACTGAAACCATCATTACCACCGAACCATCGCCTGCAACAGCAACTGTGATTCTTTCCTTCATGTGCCATCCTCCATAGACACCATCACTACCTACAGTTAAGAACTACCACTAATTAATCTCATAGAATGTCATTCTTACATAATGAAACGTACTCTGTCAGAATGACAACATATTTCTCTCAAGAATTAGATAACCACCTACAACAACAACCAAGATTCTTTCCTTCACGTGCCATCCTCCATACCACCATCACTATCTACAGCCAAGAACCACCACTAATTATTCTCACAAAATGGCATTCTCACAGAATGAAATGTATTCTGCCATAATGATAGTTTATTCTTTCAAGAATGAAATGTTATCATAGGAGCTCTTGGTGGATATGTCTCACATAGATTACAAGAATTGTGGGGTAACAACATTTTTTTTCAAGAATATCAGCAATATCTTCAAAATAATCTAGAAATTATAGTCTATTCTGTCAAGAATGAAACACAATATTTTGCTAATAGTTAGAATTTAGTAAATTATTGATTGGGTGCTGATGTAATTCTTTCAAGAATGGTTAGAATTTAGTATATTTTTAACCGTGTTGCAATATTCTTTATTGTGTTGTAATAAGTTATTTAAGAATGTCATTTCTAAAAACATATCTAGAATGTAAGTGATTAAGAATACTATTCATTCTAATAGAATGTAAGTGATTAAGAACTCATGCTGCTAAGAATGAATTTTTTGGAAAAAAGAAGATTCTGTCAAGAACGAAAATCAGTTTTGAAGAAGATAAAAATGATTTTTGTGTTAAGAATGCCCGGATTTTTGAAAAAGAAATAATTATTTCGTTTTTATATATTTTTATTTATTGATTCTATCAACTTCCATAAAATTAGTTAGTTTCCTTTTTTTTCTCTAAATAAAATGACAATTATACCATTTTGTAACCGTTTTTTAAAAACCATTTAATAATATTATGGATAATTACAATCATGTCATTCTAATCTAGACCATTGATATTTCGAATCCTACGCACCAGATTTGGTCTTACGACCACACAATAATTATGGATCTTAATATAACATAACCCTATATATATATATATATATATATATATATATATATATATATATATATATATATATATATATATATATATATATATATATATATATATATATATATATATATATATATATATATATATATATATAATATCTTGTTCTTTTATTGACTTAATGATGTTACAAGCCAACGCTTTTCAAAACCCCACTTTTATTAGGAAATGGATTGTTTAACTTACCTATATAAAATCCTTCTGGTCTTACTAACCAATAAAAATGTTGTTTACCAAATCATTTCTTAGCACATACTTTAAAAACATGACGATCGAACACATTCAAAGTTTGAAGTTTTGAACCCCACTGGAAGTTGCTCCAAAAGAGTGTACTTGGTGTTTCACAAATCTGCCAGCCATAAACTCCGTTATAAGTAAGGGTATGGTTTCCAAGATCGTCGTCTTTTGATCTCACATGAAAGGCGATATTTTCATTGATGCCATTGACTATGAACATGTGCCATGGACTAAGTAGAATACAATGTCTTTTTATTGAAGACGCAGTTGTATAAGTAACTGGAACAATTGAAATGGCGATGAAAAACATGATGATAGCAAGGCGACACATTATAGTATTTTTTTATCTACTTTCAAATAAAATATAAAGTTTATAGTTTTCATTTATTTGTAGCTATTCGTATTATCAATTTATAAGAAGTAGGTGAGGGATACATATTATATTAGCATTTATTATGTAATATTTGTAGTCAATTTGTTGTTAATGTAAATGTATTTAACTAGTAGATTTATTATAATCTAAATTAAATATCGTATACACAATATGGTTGAAAAATGACATGATGGAATATCAACATTTATTAAGTATATGTTGGGTTCATATGAGACAATAAATTTACGTTAGACAGGGAAACAAAATCCTAGCCATTCGTTTTTCTGTAAACAAAAAAAATAAAAAAAATACAAAATAAATGAAAATAGTTTGAAAAAATATATTTATTTTTTATTTTAGTCATTTTTATTCAAAAACAAATAACTAAAATTAGCGATTTTGTAATATTCTATTATATTATTATACAGATAGTGTAGTGTAATATTTTATTAGCATTTTGAAAAATCTCTAATTTTTTAATTTTTTTATTCTTTTAATAAAAATAACGAAAATAATAAATAAATGTATATTTTTATCATTAATTTTGTATATATTTTTTAATATTTTTGGTGCATATACCAAAAATAACTAGGATTGCGTCTTCCTGTCTCAAGTATGGAACGTAACTTACCAACCCTATTTATCCTCTCCGTCTATCTCACGTCTTCAATTGGCAGCCGTCTTTCTCCCCTGCGTCATCCACCATCGCCGCCGGCTTCCTCCCCTGCTTCAATCGGCAGCCGTCGCTGATTTCTCTTTCGCGGTCACACAAAACTTCACAGCAGCCTTGGCCGCTTCCTTTCTATCCTTCTCGATGGAAATCGCCAAAAAGCAAATGGAAGATTTAAATAATAAAAAGCAACAACAAGAAAGAAACTCGATGGAAAATAAATTGTGAGGTAAAATTAACTTTGTTACCAATTCTCAGGGATATATCACGCACAAAGCAAACATGAAAAATTGCTACATTTTGTCAACTTTTAGATCCAAAATTGCTACATTTTGTCAACGTTTTGTTTAATTTGGGTTTAGATCTTAAAGCTCGATTCCAGTATTAAATGCTATTAGTATCTTCATAATTTTTTTGGTACAGGAGATCGTCTCAATGTTGAAGTATACGTGAATAAATATTAGTATCTTAATTAGAAGCCCATCCGTGCGAATGCTTAAAATACCAATAAATTATCATAATAGCTTGGTATTCTCCGAGAACGAAAGTAAAGGGATGTGGTCTGCTTTTACGAATTAAGAAAAATACCCAAATATTATAATAATAGCTTGGTATTCTCCAAGAATGGTGGTAAAGGGATGTGGTGTATTCTCCGAGAATGTTGGTAAAAAGATGTGGTCTACTTTTACGCATTAAAGAAAATATTAAAATATTATCATAATGGCTTGGTATTCTCCGAGAATGGTGGTAAAGAGACGTGGTATGCTTTTACGCATTAAGAAAAATACCAAAATATTTTCATGATAGCTTGGTATTCTCCGAGAATGGTGGTAAATGGATGTGGTGACGAAACAGTGGAGTTAATATTGAAGGTTAGTATGTGTTATTCTTCAAGAATGGAACGCGAAATTGAAACCGATTCTTGAATAATAGAATGTAGAAAATACAAAATATTGAATGGAAGCATGATTCTTAAAGAATGTTTATTTTTTTGATGTATCTTTTTTTAAAACTGGTTATTCTTCAAGAATGTCATGTGTCATGTGAAACTCGTTATTCCACTGTGTGATTAATGTATCAAAATGCAATTCAATTTTATTCTTTAAGAATGTCTATTCTTTTTTGAATGCTTATTCTTTTAGAATATTTATCTTTTTTATGTATTCATCTTTAACGACAGTCTATTTTTTCAAGAATGAAGTGTATTATTTGAGAATGTGGTGTGATCTGTAAGAATGTGTTGTAATGTGTGCAGTTATTTTCAATTTTTAAATTGTAGTTTTAATTTGTAGTTTTTATTCACGTAATCCCACAAAATTTGGAGATTAATTAGATATTTCCTTTTTTAAATATTTATTAATAGACTAAAATACCCTTTATAAGGGTTTAATTGCAAATTCTGAATAATAATTTGTTATAAATTTACAATTAGGCCCTTGAATCTAATAATGTTGATTATTTCGATCGGACGCTCCACATTTGGTCCTACAATCACATAGTAATTGTAGAATGTTTTTGATCCTAACCATATATATATATATATATATATATATATATATATATATATATATATATATATATATATATATATATATATATATATATATATATATATATATATATATATATATATATATATATATATATATATATATATATAGTAGGAAATGTAATAAGTGATTTATTTCAATATTTTTTGACCGACCAACAAATAAATCATTAGATGATGCAAAAAAAAAAGATTTGTAACAAAAGATGATTCAGTTTTTACTCAAGGAAGTTTTTAATACACTTTGCGGAGAATTTTAATGAATCATCACTAACATTAAAAGAGGGATGTCTCCAGCCAGAAGCTGAGAACACCCACCAGAAAGAACAACAAGTTACATATTCATAGCTAGTCTAGGAGAAAGCAGCCAAAGACTCCTATCTAAATGGAGTTTAGACATACTACTATCGAGCCATATGAAAAGCTCACGCTGAATATGACTGAAAAGCTCCTCCACTGATCTCCTTTTGTCAAGAAAGGTAGCTTCATTGCGGTTTTGCCATAGAGTAGTCAAGGTAGTCGCACCGGTAGCTAATAAACCTTTCTTTTCTTTTGCGTTCGCGCCTTCCCTTTCCATCCAATCAAGGAGGTCTGCTGTAGAAATAACCTGCATATCATTAAGCTCCCACCATCTCCGGATCTTGTACCACACCTCCTTAGCAACCGGGCACTCAAGGAAGGCATGAGAAACAGTTTCAGTACCTCCTTTAAAAACCTCACAGTTAGTATTTCCAAATCCCACGCTATATATATATATATATATATATATATATATATATATATATATATATATATATATATATATATATATATATATATATATATATATATATATATATATATATATATATATATATATATATATATATATATATATATATATATATATATGGAAGTGTTCAAATGAGAATCATCAAAAATTTAAGAACAGTAAGAACCAACATCAGCTTTGACGCAATTCATGAAAGGGTTGTATATTTTATAGGGTTAACCAATATGAACGCATTTTAGAGGATCAAATCTCACAACCTTTGGATCAAACAATTATAAAGTAATATGTGACCTAGATAGTTCCTTTTAGTTATCAATCTTTTAATGGTTCTCATTTGAACCTATTCATATATCAAATCAATGAACTAAATCTTAAGTTCACATGCAACCTAGGAGGATCTATGTCTTCTTCTAATTAAACATATAACAAAATCCTAAAGGCCCAAAAATAAACCAAAAGAAGAGAATTAGAAAAAACCAACCTTTTAGCGAATTTTGGAAGCGAAGCAACAAAATTATCTTGCCTCAAATGTAGTCGCACCCAGGGAACAGGTAGGTCACGAAATCTTCAGAGAGAGAGGGGATATATGGCGTAGAATGAGGGTGGCCAGGAACCCCTATTTATAGGTTCCAAATGGTTTCCAGATAAACCTTAAGAGATAAGCCTTTTTGAATTCAAATTAAGATAAACCTTTATCTTAATTATTCAAACTATAATTATCTCTTATATATATATATATATATATATATATATATATATATATATATATATATATATATATATATATATATATATATATATATATATATATATATATATATATATATATATATATATATATATATATATATATATATATATATATAGATCGAAATCTACATATTACTATATA
Source organism: Cichorium intybus (assembly GCA_023525715.1). Classification (NCBI taxonomy): domain Eukaryota; kingdom Viridiplantae; phylum Streptophyta; class Magnoliopsida; order Asterales; family Asteraceae; genus Cichorium; species Cichorium intybus. Next base: position 142,300,185 of record CM042009.1, read on the forward strand.
TATATTTCGCTGGTCACTATAGTCACTCAAACTGTCACTTACTCAACTATTGAATAATTACAGTTTTAGTCCCTGCACCTTTAATTAATTAATTTAATCACCAAATTAATTCCAATTAATTCCAGATTAATTTCTAATTAATTAATATAGTTTCTAATTAATATATTATCACTTTAATATATTAATAAACCATATATTTAATTTCTATTGATTTATTAATCAGATAATAAATCAATCTTTCTCTCTACAGAACTTTCTACCAAACCTCCTGCTATGAGGGCAACCCAAATGGATTATGCTACTATTAATTAGATAAATACTAATTATAAGTCTATGACTATAATTACCAATTTAGCCTCTAATTAATCAGCAACTGTAGCTTCCTAGAAACCGCTGCCGAACTCTGACCTAGTCAGTTCTGTCCATAGATAAGTGATCAGATGATCCTCCGTCCAACAAGATATTTTTCAGACTCAAGACATGGATTAAAATCAATCCTGGTCTGATTCTCTGTTTCCCGATTTCTGATTTGCATATGACTTTAAGACTACCAATTGAGCATATCAATTTAGTCCTGGTTGGCAAACCCTTTCAGTCAACTTCAAAATCATCGAGAGGCCTACAGATATCTGTTTCCCGACAGGGTCAAGGGACGAATAAGCTTTGACTCATATACTTATGTCTTTTACTAGTGAAATCATTCACAACAACACGTTTTATAACATCGTGTTACCGATGCGTTTTCGCATTGTCAATGAACAACCGCTTGGTAAAACATAACTTATATGTCTCTACTTAAAGATCTAAAGATATTATTGTCTCAACATTGCTCGTGATGTAATCCATGAAGCAATCTATTGAGCGTGGGTTTATCCAATACTTAAATCCCTATTTCTAAGTACTCATAAATATTGTAGCAATCTTATTGCTATGTCTAACTCCTTAGACAATCTACAAAACAATTTATGACAGCCTTCATTCATACTTACTCCCTAAAAGTATGATCGACTGTGGACATTTGAATAATAAAAAAAATTACTCAAGAAGTAAACATGCAAACTTGAAACACAATAATAAACAATCGACAAAAGGCAGTATCAAATACTCATCAACAAAACTATATTATTAAATCACCAAAGTCACTTACATTTATATTGCAATAAGTTTCAAATCCTATCTAATTACAAAAACTAATATCATCTCTTAATCCTATGCGCCGTGCATGCTGATTATGCTTAACCCTACTTAGAGCCTTTGTCAAGGGGTCTGTGTCACACCCCCAAACCGTAATGGCGGAATGGTTCGAGGGTGGATGACTTCATGAACAATATCATAACAAAGTTGAATAATAGTGATTCCAAGCAAAACAACCATCATTAAATAATTGCAAATGTTACATCGTTTAAAAGTTGCATGTTTCAAATACAATTACAAATGATATCAAAATAAGCAAAAACGACGTCGCAACGTCCCTTCGATTAGCGCTGTAGTCTACCTTATCAATTTCATGAGAATACAAGTAATTTGAAAGTGTCAACAATTAAGTTGGTGAGTTCATAAGATTTTTCGTATGAAATGTCCTTTGTTTGTAAGCGATAGTGTTGAAAACCAAGAAAATCCAATATTTTCTCATAAAAATGTCCACCGCTTCTGCGCGTCCCATGGCTAGGACTCTTCCATTTCTCCCAATGTTCTTTGTCTTCGGGCAATCATGCTTAAAATGCCCCGTCTCACCACAACCATAGCAAGCTTGACTCACCCCAGCATTCGAGGCTTGGGTGGTTTGTGGAACTGGCGCCTTGCAGAAACGGGCGGTATGACCCTTTTTGTTACAGTTCGAGCAATGCATTTCTCTACAGGCTCCGGTATGGTGAAAATTACACTTGTTGCACTTGGGTAGTGTCCCATTATACTGCTTGGTTGCTGTTGGGGTAGTCGGGACAGTGGCTGCACAGACTGCCACAATCTGTTGTCTCTTGGCACCTTCTTGGTTAGGCTGACCTCTCCCCCTGTTCCAGGGTTTCCTTTTGTGGTCCTTCTCCTTTGGTTGATCAGTTTTAGGGGTCATGGTGCCCTGGCGAACCCCATGGTCGACTAATCGTTGGGCCAGTCGTTTGGCACTGTCGAAGGTGGCGGGGTTGCCGCTTTTACGTTCCCCTGGATCTGAGAAGATAGCCCCCAGATATAGCATTCCACTTTCACAGATTCTGGCGTGACCATAGCAGGGTAGAGGGTTGCCAAGTCATTGAATCGGTTCGTGTAGGCGGTAAGATCTGAACCTTTCATGGTAAGGTTCCACAGCTCCTGTTCTAGTTTTTGGATCTCCCCTCTGGGACAGTACTCTTTCATCAGCATTGTCTTCAGTTCCTCCCAACTCATTGAGTTGGCCACAGGAAGTGTCAGAGTCTTAACATGACCCTTCCACCAGGACATGGCCGTCTCAGCAAAAGTACAAGCGGCGAATTTGACTTTAAATTCTTCGGGGCATGCAGAGATATCAAAGATTGATTCAGTCTTCTCAATCCATCTCATGAGAGCAAGGACACCACCAGTACCATGGAAAGCCATCGGTTTGCAATTCGCGAAGTCTTTGTACGTGCATACTCGCGATTGGTTTGATGTTTCTCCATTTGTGGAGTCGTTGGTGCCATTTCTGCTTCCGTTTCCATTCATCCCATTTGAGTTTATCTGAGCGATAGCAGCTGCTACCGCAGCAGTAACAGCGGCTTGGAAAGTAGCCGAGTCCATCATGGGAGCTCGGGTGTTTCGATTGGTGCGCGTCTAGCGTTCCTTCGACGAGGTGGCATATTTTTGCCACAAGGATTCAAGATTTGACGTTGGTTAGTTTTTAGAAGGATCGTTATAAGTATGTTGTCATTAAGATACAACGCTTATATCTTTAAACTTATCTCTGCTCTTTCCTTTTCGTAATTTGTAACCATATTCAAATATCAAACATACATATCAGACACTTGTACAATATTTTATAAATAAAATACGTCATCCTATTAATAATAATTTGTAGCGTTACATGAACTTGAGACAGGAAAATTTGACCTTCGCAGAGGTCTACAATGCAAAAATAAGCAAACGGCGTAACGACCCACAAAGAGTGTAATCACTTAATTGTAGGGTCGCGCCTACATACAATAGCGAGTAGCGTATAGCGCTTGCTCGTAAAATCCTAGTCTATAACAAAATTTGAGTAGTACAAGTACTACTCATGGCGAACTGGGTCCCCTGGCTCCACGAAGCGCGGCTACCTGTGCCCTCAGATCGGCAGCCTCTCGTGCGGCCTCCTCGGCCCTCTGCTCTATGTCCCGTATCCTCTGTTCGGACTCTGATATCCGCACGAAGGCCTCCCGGAACATCCCCATAGTTGTCCTCCCGTCCTCCTCAAGCGAGTCGACCCTCTCTGAAGTACGGTGATGAGCCTCGTCGATGCGTCGGACGCGTGATGTGGTGACCTCAGTAGCGTCCCCCACATCCAGGACTTAGCTGGATGTCGCCCTGATCCGATCCTCCTGGCGACTAATGCGCCCGATCATGACCGGTAAGGCTCGGTCTGCGGAACCTCCCTCGCTGAGGTCGAAGAAGTCTCGGCACATGCCATAAGGGGGAATCAGGCCTTGTTCACGGCTCCACTGGCGTAGGCGCTCTGCCCATTCTGGCGTCGGGTCCTGAAGAGGTTCTTCTATTAGTAAGGGACGGTGGATGGGCAGCACCCTCTTTCGAGGAGTATGCATCCATAACGGGCCACCAGGGTGGCGGTATACCTGGAAGCTCGGCTCCGGGAGTGGTGCACGATGCTCGCGGATTGGGTGGCGGGGGTTGAGGACTTCGGGTTCGTCATCAGACTCCTCCTCGTCCCATTGGTCCTCACTATCCGACATTTCTTCCGGTTCTTCTTCTGGGTAGTAAGGGTCTCCTGGTAGGTGATGTCCGGCCATGGTATCTGTACGAGAATTGGGGCGTAAGAAGTATATAAAGGGGATTCTTAAATACACACACATATATATATATATATATATATATATATATATATATATATATATATATATATATATATATATATATATATATATATATATATATATATATATATATATATATATAATTAAGTAATGTACACAAAATACTCATATAGTATTTTAACTTCATGTTTAGTTCTATAGCGTCATAAAATACTCCTATAGTATTTTAAATTTTATGTTTAGTTCTTTTGGTTATTGGTAAGTGTTCAGACTTGTTGTTTACCATGACTACTCCTAAGTATACGTTAATCATATCTTGGACCAATACAGTTGATCAGGCTCTATTTATCCAAGATATAATTACCAAAACACTTAGGCCTATCCGTAGTGTTCAACTCATCCTACCACTTTTGTATGTTTTCGTTATGATATCGTTCTAGTATGTATGTATGTACTTATACTTTTTATAAAAATTATCGTTGTAATTTTAAAAGTATACTTGTACGAAAAATGTTTTCGAGAGTTTTAGTCCCATTGTATTTATAGTTGTATATCTTTAAATGGATTGATATACTTAGTTCACTATAAACAATGCTCTGATACCAATCTGTCACACCCCCAAACCGTAATGGCGGAAACGTTCAAGGTGGATGACTTCATGAACAATATCATAACAAAGTTGAATAATAGTGATTCCAAGCAAAACAACCATCATTAAATAATTTTAAATGTTACATCGTTTAAAAGTTGCATGTTTCAAATACAATTACAAATGATATCAAAATAAGCAAAAACGACGTCGCAACGTCCCTTCGATTAGCGCTGTAGTCTACCTTATCAATTTCCTGAAAATACAAGTAATTTGAAAGTGTCAACAATTAAGTTGGCGAGTTCATAAGATTTTGCGTAAGAAATATCCATTGTTTGTAAGCGATAGTGTTGAAAACCAAGAAAATCCAGTATTTTCTCATAAAAATGTCCAAGTCTTTAAATCCCAAAGACTAAAATGTAATATGTAAACTGTAGTGTGAAATTCCTTAGAAATGTATGTTTCCACGTAAAAAATTTATAAAAATATTAAGTTGATTATTTTCCCCATGTGAGATACCCATATAACCATACTGTGACTAGTTGGCCTGCTACGACGTTCTTCAGGCGTCGGAATGTTAGACATTTGGACATCTCAGACCTGCCGGTCTAGCTGTAGCTAGCAGCTCAGGTGCGGGGTTGTCAAGCCCGTATAGATCTATACTCAAATATCGCGCTCTCTTACCGAGACTCTGGTTATAAAATTCAGAACTTATAGTAGGTACTTATAAAAGTACTGTGAAGATTCATCTCACAAAAATGTATGTATTCCAATCAACTTGTTTACGTAAAATTTGTATATAGAAACTCTTGTAATCATCCATTATCATTTTTTCCACGATAATATAGTAGTGTTTAATGATTATATAATTTTATATAATTATTTTTGTCATGATTCAAATGTCATAATAACCTTATGTTCATAAACTATTCCAATAATAGTCTATTTTTAGTGTTTCGTCGTAATAATCATATTTAATGAATAATAACGAAATAACTTATTCAAATGATTATAAATATCATCTTTTAAGATATTTTTCACAAAAATGATGTAATAACTTGGTTATAACTATTTTTGATAGAAAATGATATTCCTGGTTACAAAAACGTAGTTTTGTTAGTTTTCGTTAGTTTTCGTTTTTATGACGTTTATGTTGAAAATCTAGTGTTTTACACACTTATTATATAGTCTTTCATCTTTTACACAAACATAATATGTCATAATATTTACAATACATGGATCTAACCATTTCTCATGTCAAGATCAATTGTACACAACTTCTAGTTTTCATATTTATAACATTTTCATCCAAGATCTAGCATTTTTACACGTTTTAATTATAGTTTGGGAACTTTTACACCAACATTATATATCATTATGATCATCATACATAGAACTATCCATATATCATATCAAGAACACTTTTACACAACAACTAGTTTTATGAACTTGTGTAAATCTTCATTTTTAGCATTTAAACATATGTAAACTTGTATAAAACAATATTTATAGCATTTAAACTTGTATTCTCCCCCAAAAAGGTTTGAAAAGATGAAAATGAGGGGTATGAACTCACCCTTGTAGCGTGATTGGCTTAAAAACTAGGTATTTCTTGGAAGATTGGTGGTAGGAATGAAGATCCAAGCCTTGGAGCTCGGAGGACCCTTGGACAAAGCTATTAACCAATGGTTTTTCATAGATGTTAGTGTGTGTAAATGGTGTAAAACTTGTGTAATGTGGATTAGAATCATAAGGTGAAGGTGTCTTACCACTTGGACTTGCAAAAGAACTTGGAAATGGAGTTTTGTGATGGTGTTGGATGGTGGCGGTTTGGAAGAGAGGAGGAGAGGGAGAGAGTGAGCCGAGAGGAAGAGAGGGAGAGGAGAAGAGAGAAGTTGTGATTTGTTTTAAATGAGTTTGGCTAGTTCCTTTTGGTAGATTTGGCTTTGATTTTTCTTAATATAAAATTCTTAGGCTTTTAATTCTCCTAGATTGTGAATAGTGCCTATATGATTTGAGAATTGATGTATTGGTTCATGGTTCAGCCGATGGGGGTGGGGTGGAGTGGTTTTTATAAAAATAGCAATATACTTATATAAATGGGTGAATTTTATAAAATCGTAAGCCGTTTTAGTGAAATTTTGTGAGTTTTTGACGAAACAAAGTTCTAAATAATTATTTTGTATAAAAACATTGTCAAACATTTATTTTGATTGAATTATAATTTGTTGGATGTCGAAATACGCGTTTAAGCGCAGTATTCTTCCGATTTCGCGATTTTTGGCATTTTACCGGAAATGGAATTTGGCTTTGAAATTAAATACTCCATTATTACGTTCCATAATATATGAATTTTTATTTCATAATTGACGTTTAATACACCATATTTTGTATTTTGCGTCCAAACCCTGTGTACATTTATCCGTTCACAGCGGTTAAATCGTCGTAACTTTCACATACGAACTCCGTTTTCGACGTTCTATATATCCACAGGTTCGTATTTACGAGTAGATCGTTTTATGAATATTATTATTCTCAAAATAATATTTGTACGATTATCGAATTTTTACGCTACAGTAGTTTGCTGTCCGCATTTTCGACTTTTAATTGATAATTGGTTTGACTTAGCATACATAGTATTATAATATTTAATAATTCATCGCAAAAGTTATGGAAAATAACTTTTCAACACATGGATTAACGTACGCTTCATTTGACTACAGTTGATTTTTGTTGACCAAAATTTACAATTGTCACAGTCTGCAGGATTATCTTCTGATGATACCCTCTTCACTAGGAGGTGACCTTCTTCTACTCTATGTCTTATGTAGTGGTACTTTCTGTCGATATGTCTGGACTTTCCATGATCTCTCGGTTCCTTCGTCAAAGCAACCGCTCCTTCGTTATTGCAGAATAGTTCCATGGGCTCCTGAATACTCGGGACTACTCCAAGGTCACCGATAAAGTTCTTCAGCCAAGCCGCTTCCTTTGCCGCTTCACTCGTTGCTATGTACTCTGATTCACAAGTAGAATCAGTCACCGTCTCTTGTTTGGAACTTTTCCAAGTCACTGCTCCTCCATTCAAAAGAAAAACCCAGCCCGACTGAGACCGACCATTGTCTCTATCTGTCTGAAAGCTGGCATCTGTATACCCGTCAACTCTCAAGGTATCACTGCCACCAAGGATTAAAACAAAGTTCTTAGTCCTTCGCAGATACTTGAGTATGTTCTTGACAGCTGTCCAATGTGCCCTTCCAGGGGTTTCCCTGGTACCGACTGACCATGCTCAAGGCAAACACGTCAGGTCGAGTACATGTCATAACGTACATGATCGACCCCACAGCCGAAGCGTAAGGTACCCGACTCATGTCAGCTATCTCCTCGTCTGTACTGGGACTCTGAGTCTTACTCAATTTGGCATTATATTGGATAGGTAGCTCTCCCTTCTTGGAATTTTCCATACTAAACCTTTTTAGTACCTTTTCCAAGTATGTACCCTGACTGAGTCCAATCAGTCTCTTCTTCCTATCTCTCAATATTCTTATCCCGAGAATATAGGCAGCCTCTCCTAGATCTTTCATGGCGAAACACTTCCCAAGCCAAGACTTGACATCTTGTAAGGTTGGAATGTCGTTTCCCAAGAGCAGTATGTCATCAACATACAGTACCAGGAAGGTGACTATACTCCCACTAGCCTTGACATATACGCAGGACTCATCCTCGCTCCTAGAGAAACCAAACTCTTTGACTTTCTCATAGAAACAAAGATTCCAGCTGCGAGAAGCTTGTTTCAATCCATAGATTGATTTCTCAAGCTTACACACCTTATTGGGATACTTTGCATCGACAAAACCCTCTGGCTGATTCATGTAAACATCCTCAGTCAACTTCCCATTAAGGAAAGCGGTTTTGACGTCCATCTGCCAAATTTCATAATCATGAAATGCAGCTATGGCTAACATAATCCTAATAGACTTTATTGTCATACATGGACTTGATCTCGCTGTCCATTGCCTCTTTCCATTTGGTAGACTCAGGGCCCGCCACCGCTTCCCGGTAGTTAGCTGGCTGACAACGCCTAGTGATATCAAGCATTTTAGGCGTTGTTGAGCCCTGTTCTTGATGAAATTATATCATATATGTCCGGGTATTCTCACTATTCGTGCCAAGACTTGTTTGGAGAAAAAGAATGGAAACAGGGACTAAAAGCGTGCAAAAGGAAGAAGTTTGGAAAAGAATGAAAAATCAAGGAAACTCGTACGCGCACCGCGGATCTATGATACGCGCGACGCGGGCTTAAGGCGGTGTAACACATTCAAATGCCGAAGAAACGGGAAAAGATTAGTACGCGTGCCGCGGATTCTTCATCTGCGCAGCGCGGCTGCGGGAAATTTGCAAATATAAATAGATGCAATTTCAGCCGAAAACCCTAGCAAAGACCGGGTGTAAAATCGACCTTGAAGCTCTTTGACTCCAAGATTTCGTTCCAGCAACTTCTTAATTGGTATTTCATGTTTTTGAATTTAATTTCCTTTTAGTAGCAAGTAGTATTTGTAGCTAAAGTCTTTGGGAGTGACAACCACTGACTTTGAGCACTTTAGGTTTCTGTTTTAGCATCATTAGTTACTGTTTGGATGTTTGGAATTCAGTTTTGGTTAATGAAATCATTTGGTTACAATTAATCTTGGTTTTTCGGTGTTTTGGATGTTTGTGTTTGGTTTTGGTTATTGGTTTGTGTTTGAATGTTATTTTGACCTTGTTTGGGACTATTTCCTTTGCTGAAATCAATAGCCAAATAGGTTAGCTTAGGTATTGAAGTTTGGCCAATACTTGTTCAGTTGGACTATAGTTATTGGTTTAGGTTATACCTTGTGATTGTTTGGATGTTTTTGGATCCCTTTGTTTGCTTCTGATTCAGAGATACACTTCTGATTTCAAAAAGTGACTAGGTTAGTTTGAGTTGAGTTTAGCTTATGCTTGGCTTGACTTTGTTTGGTTATTGTTTTTGGGGTAGTTGAGAATTTAGAAACTAGATGCTCCGACTGTAGCGTGCCACTACTAGTTGGTAATCTGTCATTTAGTCTAACCACGAAGCTCCTGCGGATCGACCCTGACTACCACTGTACTAGTGTGTGTTAGGTTTTTCTTTATTTTTGACCGCACGACGACCTAGGCGTGTCAAATTTTGGCGCCGTTGCCGGGGAGCTGTGAGCTTAGATTAGGTGATCTGTAGGACTTAGCTTCTGATTTTTTTATGTTTGATTTTAGTTTGCTGATTTTTGGTATGTGTACATCCTTGGAATGGGTGATTACATGTACCCGGATCAGTATTATGAAAATTATGAAAATCCGGCCGACACCTATTATGAGGATGATTGCTACAATGGATCATCCGATGACAATGGATGGCGGACCGAGGAGTCATCTCAACCTGAAAATTTTGCAACTTGGGTCCAATTTTGGGTACTCATGTATAAAAACTACCACGAGCAGAAGGACCAGGCTGAAGCTCTTGAAAAAGTGCAAGTTTCTTTAGATAGGTTAGAGGAAAATTGGAAATGTTCACCACCTTCGCCAGAACCGGAGACGAGTGATTTTTATACCAATGATAATGTGTGTGAACTTGCATCACCTGAATATGTGATGGAAGGGCATGCACTGTGGGAAAATCAAGAGACCATTGAGATGGTCGAAACGGTTGTTGAGGAAGAGGTTGTAAGTGACAATGCTACTTCGGACTCAGCAACCTTTGAAGTTTTTGATGTTTTTGAAAGTATTGATAATGTTGATCTGGTGATGTGTGAATCTGTACCATCACCAGAAAATTTGATTGATGAGGATGTTGTGGAGGGGACTGTAAGTGACAGTACAGATCCAAGCCCAACAAGTCCTGAAATTGTTGAAATTTATGATACTATTGGGGAAGGGGGTGTAGATGACAATACTACCCCTGAACCTAGAATTTTTGAAAATTTTGAGTCTTTTGAAAGTAAGGATCTGGTGATGGGTGACTTTATACCACCATCAGATCAAACCAGTCACTCACTCTTGGTTCCGATCCACCTGTTGGACGATGACCAAGAAGTTGATGCTGATGAGTTAATTTTTGAAAATAAAAAACATGATTTTATCACCACTCATGATCCATTCATGAATGGAAAATTAGATGTAATCAATACTATCGATGAGGACATATGGAAGCATCCTTATATGTTGCCTTCTGATTCCATTCGATTGGAAAATTTTTATTGGTACTGCAAACCAAAATTGCAACCTGAAGATAGCATGCGAGACACTAGCAATCGGGGTGTGAAACAACTACTAGAAGCGGCCCTGGGAGCGCTTCACGTCAAGCCAGTGATTTTGAAGAGATATAGAAGGAAGGACCGATCTTGGAGGTTCAAAGCTACCTCCAAGTATTCACGGGAGTTAATCAGAAAGCAGCGACCGGGCAGCAGCATGAGAACTAGCAAGCCATTCGACCCAGGAAAGTTTGAAGGGCAGTGGGTTAGCGAAAGGACGGTGGAAACTGAAAAGCAGCAAGGAAAGAAGGCGTATGATCCACCGTAGCTGGAGTAGGAGTACTACGTCTGGCTGAAGACGTTAAACTTAGCGCTTGTTGGGAGGCAACCCATCGTGTCATAAGTTAGGATCTATATTTCTTTGTATTAAGTATGAAAATACATCAATCTTTTTGCAGGTATTAGTGGTCTAAAATAAGTGTGGGGTCGTGTGAGAAGTTTTGAAATTTTTGAAGACCGCGCCGCGGGTTTTTGAATTACGCGACGCGGGGTTGTAAACCAACCCGATGCGCAGGGGTTGATTTGGTGACACGCGCGACGCGCAAAGCGTAAATCCGCAACGCGGGAATGGATCAGTCGGTTTCCTCGCTATATTAAGGTAAGCCACGACTCAACCCAACCCCACACGACTCGGAGCTCTGATCGACAAATTTCTCTCTTACTTTTTCTTGCTCATTTTGTTTCTACTACCAAGGTACACTATTCTAACTATCTATTAGTTGTTAAAACTAGTAATTAGGTGGTTAATTTTCGTGATTTGCCCAAAATAGTTCAAAACTTAGGATCGCCAATGCTAACTCATAGGGTGTTTGTTTTGCCAAATAGAGACACTAGATGAGTTAGTCGGCACTTAAGCTACCTTGTGATATGATTAGATCGAGTTTTAGCAGGTTAAATTGCGAGTTTGATTCGGGGTTTTGCAAACAGCTGCTCGCCGCGACGCGCCTTGCTCTTGGGCCGCGCCGCGGTGCAGCAGGGAAGAAAAGGACTAATTTTGCAAAAAAAAAAATTCTTTTGTGGCTATGTATCTTTTTGCAGATGATGTTTAGATTAGAGCATGCTTTCCTCCAGTTCCCCGAGGGACTGGCTAGCTCCGCGGAGTACATTTCGCGGAGGGACGCGTTGACTAGTCGCCGGGTTCTCGAGGCGACGGTCATTGACAGGGATATACTGAGGGATGCGGGACTATGGGGTGCGATCGAGCCATTCTTACATCGCACCTGGACTCACGAGGATGCTTCATTTACTTGCCGTGGCTGGGATAGGATCATGGCCACGGACGAGGACGTGGTCTACACCGAGCTGCTGTTGGAGTTTCTCTCCACGATCCATTTCGCTCCTCGAGCGTCGGACCCACGATCCAGGATCATCCGATTCCGACTGGGAGGTGCATAGAGGGAGTGCAACCTCCTGGAGTTCGGGAGGCGCGTAGGCCTATATACTCCGGCGGATCTTCAGCACCGCCACTTCACTCAGTTTTTTGGAGCCTGTATTCAGGGCCAGCCGGAGAGGCCTGGCAACATGGAGATTTGGACACCACTGTCCAATGTTATGTACGAGGCGGGGACCTCGAGGGAGAGCCACCTCCGCGACCCACTTCACCGCCTCATGCACCGTATCGTCTCCACCTCCATCATGCAGCGGGAGGGGGGCGAGAAGGTGTCTGGGGAGGACATGACATTCTTTTGGGCTCTCCTCGACCCGTCCCGATTCCTCCATCTCCCCTTTGCCCTCGCAGTTGCCCTCTCCACTCACTCGACGGGAGCCTCCACTAGCAGTCCATTGGCCCGGGGGTATTTCATTACCTGCTTGGCCCGTTCCTATGGGATCCTTACTGCCTCGGTGGCTGCCTCCTTGACCGCTCTACCTCCATCTCGCACGACAGCACGCACTTTGGAGAGGATGCGGCTCATTGAGCAGCAGCGCCCGAGGCAGTTCATTCGAGCACCTACAGAGCCTCCCCAGGCACCCCAGCCCGCATATGCTCAGCCGGGCAGGAGACGCCGGAGACCAGAGCCAGCACCAGCAGCCCCGACAGAGCCACAGCCGCAGGAGGACCCAGCGGCCATGCACCGACTGGAGGCTAGAGTCACGAGGATCGAGGACCAGCTCGAGTGGATCGGGGAGGTACTCCTACAGATTGCATCAGCGCAGGGTCAGCGCCCCCGACCATTCCCAGCTAGGGCCCACGATCACGAGGCTGGACCTTCCAGGCCACCTGGTAGTGATTGATGTACTTTTTCTTCTTTCTTTCTTTTTATATTTTTAGGGATATATATGTACAAAACTTATGACACCTCTATCTGTATATTTTGTTCATATTTTATTTTGTTATGTTTGCTTTTTAATTTGTTTGTTGAGTTATGCATGATATATCAAATGGGAAGGAGTTGTCTCAGACAAGTGTGGGGTCACCGTGCCCCCTCCACTTGTCTCGACCACCGGCGTGTTCACTGTAGCGCTACAACTCCGAAATACGAAATCAAGGATCCGTTTGTTCGCAATTATACCTGTGATATTGAGCACCAAGCAGTCTATCGTCCAAAAGGGGTAACTCTTTCTCCCTTGTTTTGAAATTTTTTTGTACAATGGGGACGTTGTACGGTTTTAAGTGTGGGGTGTGGACGGTCGAAAGAGAAATTTTTTTGAAATTTTTGCAGAAATGATCAATTTTTCAATTTTTAGCAATATTTTTCAAAAGTTTATTTTTAATAAATTGCAATTTTGAATTGAATGGTTTGTGATTGTGATAGCACTAGTATTTTTCAATAAATACTGTTTATTTGTGATCATGCTATTAGTTAGTCAAATAAGTTGAGTTTTACGAGTTTAGAAGATTGAGCTGTTTTAGGATTGGAGTTTAGGAAGAAAATGTCAATCTATGGCCTTTGTTGTTTGAGCCGGTAAGTCTAAAATGGGTGGGCCTTATGCACCTTACCACCTAAGATCGTCTGGTCTGGGATGGTATTTCTGAAAGCTCGCTACACGGACAACATCGAAAGTCATGGACAATTCCTTAATGGCCTTTAGAATCTGAATGAGTACGTACACTTCATTGTGGACAGAAAATTTGTAATCAAGGGTTCTTTAGAAAGTCATGAATTCCGGAGAACAATTCAATTATGTTTTCGCGAACTATTCCACTCTAACTCAAAGAGCAATAAACTTTGAAACTGAACACAGTCAAAAATTATTTGATTCCTTATTATAATTTGTTAAAAACTCTTTTGCTTGGGGACAAGCAAGGCACAAGTGTGGGGTGTTTGACAACGCCTAGTGATATCAAGCATTTTAGGCGTTGTTGAGCCTGTTCTTGATGAAATTATATCAGATATGTCTGGGTATTCTCACTTTTCGTGCCAGGACTTGTTTGGAGAAAAAGAATGGAAACAGGGACTAAAAGCGTGCAAAAGGAAGAAGTTTGGAAAAGAATGAAAAATCAAGGAAACTCGTACGCGCGCCGCGGATCTATGATATGCGCGACGCGGGCTTAAGGTGGTGTAACACATTCAAATGCCGAAGAAACGGGAAAAGATTAGTACGCGCGCCGCGGATTCTTCATCTGAGCAGCGCGGCTGCGGGAAATTTGCAAATATAAATAGATGCAATTTCAGCCGAAAACCCTAGCAAAGACCGGGTGTAAAATCGACCTTGAAGCTCTTTGACTCCAAGATTTCGTTCCAACAACTTCTTAATTGGTATTTCATGTTTTTGAATTTAATTTCCTTTTAGTAGCAAGTAGTATTTGTAGCTAAAGTCTTTGGGAGTGACAACCACTGACTTTGAGCACTTTAGGTTTCTGTTTTAGCATCATTAGTTACTGTTTGGATGTTTGGAATTCAGTTTTGGTTAATGAAATCATTTGGTTAAAATTAATCTTGGTTTTTCGGTGTTTTGGATGTTTGTATTTCGTTTTGGTTATTGGTTTGTGTTTGAATGTTATTTTGACCTTGTTTGAGACTATTTCCTTTGCTGAAATCAGTAGCCAAATAGGTTAGCTTAGGTATTGAACTTTGGCCACTACTTGTTCAGTTGGACTATAGTTATTGGTTTAGGTTATACCTTGTGATTGTTTGGATGTTTTTGGATGCCTTTGTTTGCTTCTGATTCAGAGATGCACTTCTGATTTCAGAAAGTGACTAGGTTAGTTTGAGTTGAGTTTAGCTTATGCTTGGCTTGACTTTGTTTGGTTATTGTTTTTGGGGTAGTTGAGAATTTAGAAACTAGATCCTCCGACTGTAGTGTGACACTACTAGTTGGTAATCTGTCATTTAGTCTAACCACGAAGCTCCTGCGGATCGACCCTGACTACCACTGTACTAGTGTGTGTTAGGTTTTTCTTTATTTTTGACCGCACGACAACCTAGGCGTGTCACTGGCTCATCCAGATTTATCAGTGTCCTATCACTGACAAACGTGTCCCCATCCGTAGTTATATGGAATCCATAAAACTCGGGTGGCATGCTAACTCTACTAGAACGCCTAAGAGGTAAGGATATATCAGTCGTACCAACAGGAACTTCTTCCTCTTGTTGGTTGCTAGTTTCCCCTAAGGTTGCATTATCTGGTGTCTCTTGAATTTCTTCAAGATCAATAGTACTCCCATTGTCCTCTTTGAATATGAGTTCTCTCTCTCGAAAGACTCCTCGTCGAGCTACAAAGACCACGTCCTCGCTTGGTCTGTAGAACAAGTATCCAAAAGACTGTTTGGGTATCCAATGAAGATACACCTCTCGCTTCTCTCTGCGAGTTTGTCGTGAGTCTCTCGTCTAACGAAAGCCTCACAACCCCAGACTTTGATATGTGCTAACGAGGGAACTTTCCCTGTCCATATCTCATGAGGTGTTTTAGCAACCTTCTTAGTTGGGATAAGATTGAGGATGTGGGCGGCAGTCTCTAAGGCATACCCCCAGAAGTGGATGGGAAGTGAAGCTCGACTCATCATGGAACGAACCATGTCCAACAGGGTTCGGTTACGTCTCTCAGCAACACCGTTCAACTGTGGTGTCCGAGGAGGTGATAACTGTGAAACTATTCCACATTCCTTTAGATAGTCTAGGAACTCGATACTAAGATACTCTCCGCCTCTGTCGGACTTGAGCATCTTGATCTGCCTTCCCAATTGATTCTCAACTTCATTTTTGAATTCTTTGAACTTTTCAAAGGTGTCTGACTTGTTCTTGATTAAGTAGATATACCCGTATCTACTATAATCGTCAGTGAAGGTTACGTAGAACCGCGTGCCATCTTTTGTGATTGATCTGAATGGACCACACACATCTGTGTGTATGATGTCCAACAGACCTTCACCTCTTTCAAAGGACTCTTTGAATGGTGACTTAGTCATTTTGCCCAAAAGACAAGATTCGCATACATCATCCGATTTGAGGTCGAATGATTCCAACACTCCATCTTTTGGAGTTAGGCGATGCCTTTCTTGTTAATGTGCCCAAGACGACAGTGCCACAAGCACGCCTTTTCTACACCACTAGAAGAATCAATATAATTTACACTATGTCCTAAATTGTCAACACATTGTATCGTTTCATACACACCATCACAAGGTAAAGCAGTAAAAATAGAAGTACCATTTTGAAAAACAGAAATAGAACCATTTATATTATCAAAAGAAAACTGGAAACCTTGTCTAAACAATGCATGAAAGGAAATAATGTTTCTTGCCATTTCTGGCGAATAGCAACAATTTAAAAGTTCTAAACAAACACCACTACTAAGCACTAAACTATAGATTCCGATCTTGGTGACAGACGATGATCTCCTGTTTCCCATGATTAGGTTCAATCTACCGTGCTCCACCTCCCTGCTTTTCTTTATGCCCTGCTGAAGACGGCTTCACTTTGCCATCTTACAAATCTTGCAAGTATCGCGGGCAGCTTCTCTTCCAATGGCCCTTTTCCTTGCAGTAGAAGCAGGCAGCTTCCTTAGGGTTGGCATTGTGAGGAACGCCAGAAGCCTTGGGTCTCGAGCCACTACTGGATGACCCAACATGGCCCTTTTCCCTTCAATTCTGATTGGGAGGGCCCTTTCTCTTCTTCCCCTTTCCACCACCAATTGCCAAGACGGGCTGGCTAACTGAGGGTATACTTTTACCCTTCATCCCGTCTTCAGCAGTACGGAGCATGCGATGCAACTCGGCCAGAGTGGCCTGAGAGTTGTTCAAATGATACGCCAGTGTGAACTGGTCATATGAACTAGACAGAGAATTCAGCACTATATCTACAGCTAAATCCTCGTGGACTGGCATCTCAAGCTTTCTAAGCCTCTCCACGTATCCTTGCATCCTCTGCACGTGGTTGTAGATGGACTCTCCATCTCTAGGCTTCCCATTGGTGAAGGCTTTGACCACCTCGCGCCTCTCGATGCGCTCCTGCTTGTGGAACTTTTCCGCGAGCTCTTTGTGCATCTCGTAGGGTCAGTAGTCTTCATAAATTCTCTGCAATTCTGGGTTCATAGTGGCTATCATGATGCAAGCCACTTTGGTTGCAGCATCATAATGTTTTTTGTATTGGGCGAGTTCTTCGGGAGTAGCAGTATCGGGATCAATTTCAACAAGCTCGGTTTCCAGAACATACTCTTTATGTTCAAACCTTAGAGCCATCTTGATGTTACGGATCCAGTCATTGTAGTTGGTACCGTCCAACGTAACTTTGGAGCACAATGACAAGATAGAGGTAACATTGGAGTTAGAGTGGGGGGCGGATTGATCAGCAGAAGACATCTATAAAAGAAGATAGTTTTAATTAGATGTATATAATAATCCTTATAATAACCCAATAATAATTATAAGGCTAGGATCCTACAATAACAATTTACAATCTCGAAGAGGGATGCCGTAATCAATATTGTAAATTTTATAAGGTAGGCGAATGACGATTCAGCCAATTCCACCGCGGAAAGATAATCTTATTAAAATGGAATTCCTAGTTTCTTTTGAGATTTATTGAACTGTTCAATAGCATGTTTAATCTCGGATGTGCCTCACTGTTTGTGACTGGGATACCAAGGATCACAAACCGGGTGTGAATAACCATGCAAATTAGCTTGGTTTTCTCGGGATCAGTTACCATCTCTAATTGATGTGTCGGTAAACCACACACGCTCCATCAATAATGATAACACCCGAGAAACCCATTGCAACTCTTTATGAACCCCAATTGGCATGCCGGTAAACCACACACGCTCCACCAATGTTTCATAAAGTGCAATGAGTAATTTCATGGGTTAGCACCAATTCACATTTTTCCTAAAATAACTAGATTGGGATTTTATTAAATTGTTCTAGTACTTTGAATAATATCATTATACTTTTAATGAGATTAGGCGGTCCTATCAAACCTGTTCGGCTAACGACACTCCACTGATCAGGCGAGCGGTGGGTGAGAGTGGACACCCATTAGACCGCCATTTTATAGGCAGTCTCCTTATACCCACTTTATAGATCAGCTTCGTGAATGAGGCCTACTATTGATTTGACTAACCATTAAATCTTATACATATAATATTAACTTTTAATTATAATACATATAAGATGACTTTTAAACCCTTTAAAATGTTTCTGGTTTATCTTTTAATTTATCGGAATTTAAACTATTAAATTTAAAATTAAATTAAACCTTTTAAGATCGATTTAATTATCTTTTAATTAAACAATTAATTAAATTATTTAAATTTAGATATTTTAAACCTTTTAAAATATTTTAGGATTTATCTTTTAATTTTCGCCAATTTAAAAGCAATTAAATTTAAATTAAATTAAATCCTTGAATTATCTTTTAATTACCAATTAATTAAATTAATTCAAATGTAGATAGGTGTAATCAAATTAATCAAATTAATTTTAAACCTATCTTAAACCCTTAATTTTCGAATTCAAACAATGGGTTTAAGGTTATCCATTTAATTAAACAATAAATGTTACCAAAAATAGAAAACCTTCTAAAACCCTAAAAGGCTTATTTCGAAAATCACAAGGGGGGAGGATTAGGGTTTTCAAAACCCTAATCCTAAATCGATTTGGCCCCATTAGGGTTTAGAAGCTTTAAACCCTAATTTTTAGAATAACAATTATAGCAATTTAACAATAAAACAACCAAAAAAGCTCTGATACCACTAAAAGGTTTTATGCAAATCAGTGAACTAAATCCTAAGTTCACATGCAACCTAGGAGGATCTATATTTTCTTCTAATTAAACATATAACAAAATCCTAAAGGCCCAAAAATAAACTAAAAGAAGAGAATCATAAAAAACCAACCTTTTAGCGAGTCTTGGAAGCGAAGCAACAAAATTATCTTGCCTCAAATGCAGTCACACCCAGGGAACAGGTAGGTCACGAAATCTTCAGAGAGAGAGGGGATATATGGCGCAGAATTAGGGTGGTCAGGAACCCCTATTTATAGGTTCCAAATGGTTACCAGATAAACCTTAAGAGATAAGCCTTTTTGAATTCAAATTAAGATAAACCTTTATCTTAATTATTCAAACTATAATTATCTCTTATATATATATATATATATATATATATATATATATATATATATATATATATATATATATATATATATATATATATATATATATATATATATATATATATATATATATATATATATATATATATATATATATATATATATATATATATATATAGATCGAAATCTACATATTACTATATATATATTTCGCTGGTCACTATACTCACTCAAACTGTCACTTACTCAACTATTGAATAATTACAGTTTTAGTCCCTGCACCTTTAATTAATTAATTTAATCACCAAATTAATTCCAATTAATTCCAGATTAATTTCTAATTAATTAATAAAGTTTCTAATTAATATATTATCACTTTAATATATTAATAAACCATATATTTAATTTCTATTGATTTATTAATCAGATAATAAATCAATCTTTCTCTCTACCGAACTTTCAACCAAACCTCCTGCTATGAGGGCAACCCAAATGGACTATGCTACTATTAATTAGATAAATACTAATTATTAGTCATGGCTTAGACACCTAATCCAACATATATATATATATATATATATATATATATATATATATATATATATATATATATATATATATATATATATATATATATATATATATATATATATATATATATATATATATATATATATATATATATATATATATATATATATATATATATATATATATATATATATATAGGGGTGGGTTCAATGCAAAACCAAATTAAATCACCTTACTATAGAACCATGCTACTAACCGTTGGATCAAGTTTTTATGATAAAGGGTAGGATTGTCCAAAATAACATCCATATCTATATTTGAATTTCATAACTGAACGTAAGAAATTAAATCAAATCAAATCCTTGAAAACAAGAGATTCCATATATAAATATATATATATATATATATATATATATATATATATATATATATATTTATATATATATGTATATATATATATATATATATATATATATATATATATATATATATATATATATATATATATATATATATATATATATATATATATGTATATATATATATATATATATATATATATATATATATATATATATATATATATATATATATATATATATATATATTTAATATCACGTTCTTATCAATACATGATCTAAGAAGATCAATTGATCCCAAAAATCGAATTTGCTCCTATCGAAGAACTTGCTCTTGTCGAATCACTATTGATATATCATCATAAATTAATATATGTTCATATATGAACATTGAATCAGATCACTATTGATATATCATCGAAAACAGCTAATTCAAAAGCTTATGTTCATATATGAACATATGTTCATATATGAACATTGAAATCAGATCATGGTTGACATATCATCGTAAACAACTAATTCAAAAGCATATGTTCATATATGAACATTTAAATCAAATCATTGTTGACATATCATCCTAAATACTTAATTCAAAAGCATATGTTCATACATGAACATTGAAATTAGATCACTGTTGACATATCATTACTAAATGTATTCTGTATAAGGTTATAGGTTCATCTTAATCTTTGAACAAGTTCAACCAAATCAACTAAACCAAGTCAACTAAAACCAACTTGAATATGTAAAAGACACTATAACCTTATACAAAATATATATATTATTAAACGTTCACAAATGAACAAATAACCTTACACTATCACCTTATCAGATTTCTGTCTATGTTAATTGATGATAATATGTTCATTAATGAACATATGTTCATTTATGAACATATGTTCATTTATGAACATATGTTCATTTATGAACATATGTTCATTTATGAACATACAATTACAGGGTAAAATATTTTCCAATCTTTCACTACAGACGCATGACCAAACCAACCTTATGCACGAAGAAACTACAAAAACCAGTTCATACCTCAACTAAACCCTAGCAGAGAAGATGTTGGCCGAATTAGAAAATGTCGATACGTCTGAAGAAGATGAACTGATTGGAGTGATAAACCCAATGTATGTTCATATATGAACATTGAAGTAATTGGTGGTGGTGTTCGATGTATATCAATAAACCCTACCAGATTTTGCACGAAGATGACAACTTACATTGATTGAATCTTCAATTTGGCAATTAGCGATCTGCACAAAGATCTATATCCCTTGAACGAATTTCCTCTCTAGTACAAATTTCAGAAAGCCCCTTCTCCATCTTCGATCTTCAACATCATCGAGAAATTAAATACATAAAATAACAAGATCGAGAATGACTTGCACCATCTTTAGATCTGAAACAATTTTCGTGATGACGGGAGGCGAGAAGCATGTGATACACAAACTTTTTAAAAGGTTTCCCCAATATGCCCTTTCCTGGATGTGATTCTCTACACACGAGTAAAATTCTTTACGTTACATCTTTTCTAATCTGATCCGTTGATAAAATGATCCAAGGGTTATAAAAGTGGTTCTGTGGTTAGCCGATATATATTTGGTTCTGTATTGAACCCTCCTCTATATATATATAATTTCGTTATATTCAAATACTAATTGGTGGTGCACCTTCGAGAGATGTGTTTATGGCATTTCTTTAGATATCTATATTCTACAACATAAAATTCCAAGATAATTTATATTTTAAATAAAATTCCAAGACAAACTTTACAGCCAATATTCTCAACACAATAATAAACATAAATATCAAAAATGAATATGATTATAGTTAGTACTCTAAAACCATCCCTATCGAGAAGAGGGGGGGGGGGGGGGGATAGGGGGTTGATTATTTGTTCACGTCTTTTTTAATTAAAAGAAAATCAAAATAGGGAAATCGTATAAAATCCCACATATTTTCATTTAAATCTTAAAAACTACTATATTATTTTTTAGTGTATTAAAACCATTATATTTTATGAAATATCTAATTTAATGTTTCAGGTCGGTAAATCGTAGACAACCGTAAATGTTAGGTATCGGGTCTTAAATGTTTGATGGTTACAATATATTATTTTAGACAATTTCAGAAATTTTAGAAGTTTTAACGTATTAAAAATATAATATAGTTATTTTTTTAATAATGAGATGAAAATATGTTGGGTCTTTTTTATATCAGAAAACTTAATTTAAACATTTGAAAGAACGTAGGGGTTTTATTGTAATAAAAAATTATGCTGTTTTTTTCGTAAGAATTTCAATGAAAATATTTTAGATTTTTATAGATTTGCCCAATCAAAATTATAAAAAATTTGGTGGCCTAGGCCACCCCACGACCCAAGTTCACTACTTTTGACTCCCTCCCTCATCTTTTCCTTTTTAATCCTTTTCTATTAAAAAGTGATTATAAAATCTATTAAAATAAATAAATAATATTAAATTAAGTAAAAGAATATTCTTTTTAAAATGAGACCAATATTAATAACTTTTTGTGATTTTTTTAGATAAAATATAATATTGGGTTTGGTTGCTCATGTGTGTGAATGTTTGTGTTTAAGTGTATTGTATATATAGAAAAAGAGATATTAGTTTTTCAATGAAAAAATTGGGTTGGATCCGATTGGATTGCGAATTCTAAGAATTT
Organism: Cichorium intybus; assembly: GCA_023525715.1. Lineage (NCBI taxonomy): Eukaryota > Viridiplantae > Streptophyta > Magnoliopsida > Asterales > Asteraceae > Cichorium > Cichorium intybus. Next base: position 142,323,125 of record CM042009.1, read on the forward strand.
AAACATTAATACTCCCTCCGTCCCAAAATGATAGTCCATGTTTCCTTTCTAGTTTGTCCCAAAATGTTAGTCCACTTCTAAATATAAATGACATCTTTACCAAAATACCCCTAACTTTAATTGTAACAGCCAACACATCTAGTGCCGGCATTAAATGCAAAGAAAGGGTAAAACAGTCATTTTGTGGGAAAAAGCAAGATGCATTTAATGTTTTCTTAATCTGTGTGTTTTTTGTCTGTGGACTATCATTTTGGGACGGAGGGAGTAGTTTATATTGGTTCCATAAAGACTAATATAAAAAAGAATTATATTTTATAATAACTATCATTGACTACAACTATTACATATTAAATGCTACTCTATCATTCCATCATTCCATGGTTATTGTTTGACTTTATATTAAATTTTTAAATGATATTCATTATTACAGGAAAATGAGTCACAAACCTCTAGTGCGCCCAGTATAAATTGAGAATAGGAGTACTAACAAATACATGAAATTAGATTGCATGCGTTCTGAAAGTTGATTGAGATATTATAATGCGCAACTTTTTGTTTCTCCTATTTTTCATCATCTCAACATTTTCGGTTACTTACGCAAAGGCACTTTCCGTAGATAGTCCTTGTGTTATACTTACCAGATGGCACATGTTTATTGTCAATGGCATCAACGAAAATGTGGTACTTCATGTGAGATCAAAGGATGATGATCTCGGAAATCATACCTTATCTTATAATGGAACCTATGACTGGTCGTTTTGTGATACTGGTCGTACACGGTTTTGGAGCAATTTCTGGTGGGGTTCAAGGTATCAAAATTTGAATGTATTTGGTGCTCACACTTGGAAGATGTGTGATAAAGGAAAATTCGGTACTCAACATTGTTACTGGTTAGTACGACCAGAAGGGTTTTATATTGGTAGGGTGAATAAACCATTTCCTGCTGGAAGTTGGCATTTTGAAAAACCTTGGGCTTGAAAAGCTTGTAACATCTTCGAAATTTTAAATCCAACTGATATCAATTAAATAAATAATAAAGGTTGATACTTATTTAATCTGTTTCTAGCTATATAAAAAAATCTTTGTAAAGTTCGTCATGTGGAAGATTTGGTAGAAGAATTTGTATTACGTATTTTGTTGAAATGACGTGTAAGAGAATATGAAGTCATACCAACCAATTTGACGAGTTAACCGGAAACTGGCCTGCTTACCGGTTTTAAGTGCCAAAAAAACTACTTGTATATGAATAGTGAAATCCAACCGGTTCACGAAGAATTGCTGGTCCACCCAGTTAAAAAACCGATGGATCAACCAATAAAACCGGTTTATAAAATATTTATTTTTCTATTATATTTATTTTAAAATTTTTAGCCACTTTGAGTTTTTAGTACACTATTTTCATGCTATTTTGATGTTGATTGTTGACAAAATAAATTTCAAATGATTGGATTTTTGGTATTTCAATTTTGGAAGTTTTTTTTGTTATTTATGTAATTTTTATAATTTTAAACTACTTTTGATGTAATAATGACGACATTCGTTTTTTTAGACGTGTTCAACTGGTTGAACCATTGAACCTGAAAGATGATCAGTATAATGACGCGTCCGGTTTTGAAGACACTTTGTGAATAACAACAGATTTCTCACAAATTGGTTTTTGATATTTTGTACCTGTAACAATCCAAAAAATATGAAGAATCATGAGAACCAAAAGATGGATTTTCAATTTGAGAACCTTTCTTAATCTGTACTTACTTTCGGAAGGATCAAAGTTTGGTAAAGAATTAACATTGTTATCAATTATTAGTCACTCATAAGTCGTTGCATTTATTTGATTGTTTTATCTCCCTGTATTATCTTATTCTCAACAGGTATACATGTATCTTATTCCTTTATTTATTGATTTGTTCGCCTCAATATATGGTATGGAGAGTTATCTTCTCATGGTATCAGTCGCCTAAACGTTCCTATCATTTCTCCTTCCCCTCTATTCTTCTTCCTCTCCCTCCTTTCCTTCTAATCCATGGCGGCATCCTCCTCCTCCGCCGACACCCTGCTCCCCATGAACACCCTCATGCATCTCATCACCATCCGGCTCTCCTCCTCCAACTACTTGTTATGGAAAAGTCAGTTTCTCCCTCTCCTCGCTCATCAGAATCTGCTTGCTCACATCGACGCCACCTCCTTTGCCCCGCCGCCGGAACTCCTTTTGGATGGCAAATTTGTGCCTAACCCAACGTACTCGGCTTGGGTTGCTGCTAATAAGTGCACTATGATTATTCTCCAGGCATCGCTCACTAAAGAGGCCTTCCATGAAATTCTTGGCCTTTATATCACCAGACAGACTTGGGTTGCTCAGGAGACCGCCTACGATAATTCTTCTGTAGAACGTTGTCAAAATCAGCTTCGTTAACTCTTTAAAGGTGCCACTGGTGTTTCTGAATTTGGACGCACGATCAAGTCCATATGTGATCAATTGTCGGCTATCGGGCACCCTGTTGAAGAATTTCATAAGATCCATTGGTTTCTATGTGGACTTGGCGGTTCCTTTGAGACCTTTTCCACTGTTACTCGAGCCTCTCGGGTCCCTATTCTCTTTCGAGATCTTCTTGCACATGCTGAGTGGCACGAGCTATTTCTCAAGTCTATTCATGGGTCCGTGTCCCCACCTGTCACCTTTACTGTGCAGTCTCGTGGTCCCCCTCTAACGTTGACCAAGATTGTTGATCACTACTTTTCATTATCTTTTTGGAGTAGCGACACCATTTCTGGAACAACTTTAAAACAACCATTTTATTGAAAAAACTGATTTTGACAATTTACCACACTTGGATAAACAAACACTTTGATTTTTAAACATTATTGTCCTTTTTCTTTTAAGATTTTATCGAATTAGCAAGTACTGTCGAAAACAATATTTGGTGAAATATCCTCATTTTTAGAAGTTGTTACCGAATTTGTTTCCACTTTAGAATGATCGGCAGAAGCTTGAAATTTAAACAATGTCAAATTAGCATAATCAATTTCTCTTATTCCTTTACTATACTAATCACATTGCTAATATCATCAAGATCAATAAATTCCTCTAAATTGTTCTTTTATTCTAAACAGGAGTTCTTACAAATAGCTATCGATTCTCAAACTAACAATCTATTACTCGTTATTTCCATTAGTTGTTTAGTATCCATGTCTTTCTCAACATCTCTAATCCTATAGTGATAAGATAGTTTGATACGAATTTGGAGGAAATGATATTTTTGCATTCATAAGATAATTCAACAACATTTTCAAGCTTAAAATCAACAAATAGCAACATTTGTATATGTAAGTGCTAAGAGATAACATGACTTTTGCAAAAGTTCATTAATTTGGAATATAATATTTTTTCAATATTACAAAATATGTTGTGTTGTTTCAGTAGAACATCATTATCTTTCCTTATACCAGTACGATCATTACTAATCACATGTATTCTAAGGTTTAATTGGTATATTTCTAATTTCTTATGCTTAATAACATTTGGTAACATCAAGACCTCTTCTTTCGCTATCTTTGCCTCTCAAGCACCGACACTTAACTCTTTATAAATCTTTGTTCAATCATATTGAAGTTCGTTAATGAATGTTTTATTAGAAGAAATTGAAATATTATTAGATTGAAGGATAGATATTACCTGATTTATTATGGTTCCCTTTGGCTTCTAAGTCTTCAAACACCATTCTCCTTGCCTTTACTCTATTTACTAGACATCACATCACATCTTGCGATTAAACATCTACCTTGAGTAAAAGTACACATCTCTTTGTCGTCTGAACATGATAACTAGACTTTAGTCATATGATACTCAGTTACATAAGCATGTAATTACATGATACATGGTTTTTTCCAAAATAATAATGGCATAATTGGAGTCTCCTAGCAACTTCTTTTTGTTTTTTTCTTCTAAAACCTTATTCTCTCCATCTCCACTTGTTGGGTCATAATTTATTATGGTTTAATCTTTGCATTTTGAGCTTAAAAGATTATTTAATTTGGGCTTAAAACAGAAAATATAGGCTAAATTGGGTATTTCGGTTGGGGACCAAACAACCCTTGGTTGTTCGGTATAATGGACCGAAATCTATGGTTGTTCGGTTGGGCTTCTTGGTTGATCGGTGGGCTTCCTTGTCTATATGGGCTTAGGGTTTTAGCTAGGGCTTTTGTAGGGTATTTAAGGAAATTATAGCCTCATTTGTGAGGTTGATTGCCTTGGGAAGAGTGCTAAGCTAGAGAGAGAATTCATTGTGTTCTTGGCAATCACAATCTTATGTACTAGTCTTTGGATTAATCAAAGAGTGCATTGAAGGTTATCATCTCCTTGTTCTTATTGTGTTTGATTGATTGATACCATTTGTGTGTAGATCTAGGATTTGGGGACCTACAATTGGTATCAGAGCTTGATTTTGGTAACTATCTTTGAGTGTTCTTGGAGATTCTTGAAAATTTTGGAGTGTTTGATCCGTTTTCATCGAGTTTTGGATTGTTTTTGGTGTTTTTCTTTTGGTGTTCTTGGTTGATCTTCAAGAAAATTCATTAAAAAAAATCGTGTTTGATCCAAAAAGGTGTATTACGGAAGTTGTTTGCATTTTTTAGATCTGATTGGTGTTGTTCGGTGGCGGCGCGAATTCTCTTAGGGTTTCCTTGGGTTGTTCGGCGGCAGCTTAGTCAGATTAGGGTTTCTTGTGGTTTTTCGGCCCAATTAGAGTGTTACTCGGTTAGCCAAATTCAAGTTATTCGGGAGTGATAGGTTTTAGTTGTTGTTCGGTAAAATCAGTTGTTCAGTCAAGTTTTATTGTTGGGTTTAAAGAGTTGTTCGGTGCAATTTTTAGGGTTTTTCGGTCCAGGTTTTCGGCGTGCGTTTTTCGCTGAGTTGTTTGGTCAAATTTGTCATCTTAAATCCTTAAAATGACCACCACAACAAAAGAAAATTCTGAAGTCTCATGCACCCCAGATTGCGAAAAGATAATTGTCAAGTATCGTGAACATAATGATCGTCTTCTTAAAGAAGTGTTTAAACTTACAAATGATGTTTACGATGCTAAAAAGAAACTCAAACCTCTTCAAGAAAAACTGGACGCAAAAATATCTGATTATAAGAGGGTTCAAGAAGACTGGAGTACAACGGCCACTCGATATCGTTTTACCAAACAAGAGATAGCCAGTTTAACTGCCGAGCTTGAAGCATTAAAAGCCAAATACAAAGATGCTGATTTCAATATCAAAAAAATTCGACGCAACAAGTACAGTAGTCGAATCAATGGTTGAAAAGCAACTAAAATGGCTGAATAAACAGGGCGAAGGTTTGGGGTATAAAAGTGTGCCAACCCCGTTTAATGACGATTATCCTCCGGGCTTAAGCCTCTGTGATCAAGTCATGCTTGCCCGTGATAAAGTTGAATGAGAAAGAGGGAAGCGCGATGAAATTGACTAGCTCATGGATGCTCGACATCAAGCTGAGGAATCAAGAAAAACTAAAGAAGCTACGGATGGTGAACGTATTGGACTCAAAGCTGTTGCACCTCCGTTTAATCATAACTATATCTCAAACCTTGACACCGAAGAATCAAAGGAATGCTATCTTTCCAATTTCGTTCAAAAGGATCAGTCTGGCACCGCTAAGAATGAAGTAATAGTGGAAAATACGAGCGAGGAGGACAAAGATAGTCCTAGTTCTACTGAACACGCGTCAACATCTAATGCCTCATTGACACGCCTAGGTCGTCGTGCGGTCAAAAATAAAGAAAACCTAACACACACACTAGTACAGTGGTAGTCAGGGTCGATCCGCAGGAGCTTCGTGGTTAGACCAGATGACAGATTACCAACTAGTAGTGTCACGCTACAGTCGGAGGACCTGATTTCTAAGCTTTCAACTACCAACAAGCAATCACTAACCAAAGTCAAGCTAAGCATAAGCTAACCCAACTCAAACTAACCTAGTCACTTTCTGAAATCAGAAGTGCATCTCTGAATCAGAAGCAAACAAAGGCATCCAAACCAAACAAAGCATAACCTAACTAATAACTAGGGTTCTGACTGAACAGCTACTAGCTAGAGTTCAATGCCCAAAACTAACCTAATTGGCTACTGATTTCAGCAAAGGAAAACAGTTCCAACCAAGGTCAAATCAAGATTCAAACACAATTCAAACAATCAAAACACAATCAAACATCCAAAACATCAAAATACCAATAATACTCATAACCGAATGATTCTCATTCATCAAACTTAGATCCAAACATCAAAACAGTAACTAAAGACTACTAAACAGAAACCTAAGCTTGATATCAATGGTTGTCACTCCCAAAGATACAAACCAAAGCTTACAACTATCTAACTAATTGAAAATAAAATCCAAAACATAAAAAAGATACCAATTGAGAACTTGCTGGAACGAAATCTTGGAGTCAAAGAGCTTCAAGGTCGATTTTACACACGGTCTTTGCTAGGGTTTTCGGCTGTAAATGCCTCTATTTATAATTGCAAATTTCTCGAGGCCGCGCTGCGCTTTTATGGATTCCGCGGCGCGCGTACTTATCAGATCCCGTTTCTTCGGCATTTGAATGTGTTACACCGCCTTAAGCCCGTGTCGCGCGTTTCATAGATCCGCGGCGCGCGTATGTGTTTCCATGATTTTTCATTCTTTTCAAAACTTCTTCCTTTTGCACGCTTTTAGTCCCTGTTTCCATTCTTTTCTTCCAAACAATTTCTGGCACGAAAAGTGATAATACCAAGATATATCTGATATAATTTCATCAAGAACAAGGCTCAACAAAGCCTAAAATACTTGATATCACTAGGCGTTGTCAAACACCCCACACTTGTGCCTTGCTTGTCCCCAAGCAAGAGAGTTTTTAACAAATTATAATAAAGACTCAAACAATTTTTGACTGTGTTCAGTTTCAAAGCTTATTGCCCTATGAGTTAGAGTGGAATAGTTCGCGAAAACATAATTGAATTGTTCTTTGGAATTCATGGCTTTCTAAAGAAGCCTTGATTACAAACTTTCTGTCCACAATGAAGTGTACTTACTCATTCAGATTCTAAAGGCCATTAAGGAATTGCCCATGACTTTCGATGTTGTCTGTGTAACGAGCTTTCAGAAATACCATCCCAGACCAGACGATCTTAGGTGGCAAGGTGCATAAGTCCCACCCATTTTAGACTTACCGGCTCGAACAACAAAGGCTACAGATTGACATTTTCTTCCTAAATTCCAATCCTAAAACAGCTCAATCTTCTAAACTCGTAAAACTCAACTTATTTGACTAACTAATAGTATGATCACAAATAAACAGTATTTCTTGAAAAATACCAGTGCTATCACAATCACAAACCATTCATTTTAAAATTGCAATTTATTAAAAATTTTGAAAAATATTGCTAAAAATATTGAAAATTGATCATTTCTGCAAAAAGTTCAAAAAAAATTTCTCTTTTGACCGTCCACACCCCACACTTAAAACCGTACAACGTCCCCGTTGTACAAATTTTTTTTTTCAGCATAAGGGAGAAAGAGTTACCCCTGTTGGACGATAGGTTGCTTGGTGCTCAGTATCACAGGTATAATTGCGAACAAACGGATCCTTGATTTCGTATGCTAGAGTTGTAGCACTACAGTGAACACGTCGGTGGTCGAGACAAGTGGAGGGGGCACGGTGACCCCACACTTGTATGAGACAACTCCTTCTCATTTGGTATATCATGCATGACTCAACAAACAAATTAAAACAAACATGACAAATAGAATATACAAAATATATGTGTTGCGGATGACCGCGTCGCGGTATTGAAGAACACACGTCGCGGTAATTACGTGAGGTAAAAATAACGTCAAGCGAGAAGTGACTGCGTCGCGTGATATATGGACGCCGCGGCGCGGTAATTTCAGCAGATTACCCTACTTCAACATCTCACAAAATCAATTCAACACAAAAACCAACTAATGTTTATTAAAACCTACTGCCACAAACGGGCTTATTGTCATCTAAAAACGAATGTCCTAACTTGTTAACTAACAAAATTCAATTTTTACCCTAAAACTAGACAATTTGACCTAAAAATGCAGAACAATAATTATATCACCCCCTAATTGTGTGCAGTGTCATCCTCGGGGCCTTCATGCTCGCTATCTTCATCCTCCTCCATTGGTTCTTCTTCTCTTTCCTCCTCGAGTGTTGGTTGAGGCCTCGGGATTGGATTGCATCCCCGTTGATGAAATTAATCAAGCACTCTGAAAGCCACAACAATTGCGTTTGTGTATTCTGTGTCCTCCGATCGACATCATTCATCATTAATGACTGAACAATGTGTTCTTTTTCGTGGGTGGCCGAGGCTCTTTGCAATGCTTTTATCCCATCAGCTAAGTATCGAGTCTCCATAGCGGCTGGAGCGAGGCCATGGGGCAGGCTGACAGCAACCTTCGTCTTCTTCTTTGATGTAGATGGTTTTGAGCGGAGTGTTGGAAACGGTAGGTGGTCGATGGATGTCATCTCGTCCTCTACATAAATGATATCCTGCGAAGCTGTAACGGTGGGGTTGAGTGGAATCGGAGGTATAACCTCTATCTCGCGAGTAGCGTGCTCGGACAATAACCCATATGACTGCGCCAGGCGTGTCACGAAGTGCCCGCCTCCCAATGCAATTTGTAACAGCGGGGCATCCGTCAATTCCTTGAAGTAATCGGCGATCATGTACGGTATATTGCAAGTTTCGAGCATTCTGGTAACCGCCCACGTTAGATACAACTCCTGTGGTAGAACCCTTTCGTCGTCCGTACGAGGCCACAATATCGTATTGATGAGGCGATGCAACATCCTGTGTGCCGGGAGATGCATATAGCTCTCCCGAATAGTGTTCTCGTGATACCGTGTGGACGAGATCGTACTCCAAAAGTCCCTGGGTGAAAATGAGTCGCTCATAGTGCAACTCGCCCATCGATGGAAGGTTCTGAAAGCCGGCGTCTCCGACTCCTCTTTAGTATACAAACCAATGTGATAACCGAACTCCCGCAGACTGCACTCGCGATCATGATTCCCCAAGAGGAATTGCACCGTATCCGGTGAGTCCATTCCCGTGTGTACCTTCTCGAAGTGGTAGCTTGAGAGAAATTGCAAGAGAACTTCACGATACACAGGCTCGGTTATGTAGAACGCGTTTTGGAGAGCCTGACACGTGTAAGTGAGTGCTCCCTCTTCATATCCTTCTTGGAGTAACCATCCCTGAAGGTGCTCTTGTATCCCAGATTCCCGATTCAACTCCCAGTTGACTGTTCATGCCGGAAGGACGCGCTTTTGGCGATAGATACCTCGTCTGTTGTAGAACTGATTATACCGGACTGGTCCTACGCCTGTGGCAAGCGAGTTCCAATCGAGAGATTCGGAACTGGCGGTAGATGATATAGTGCTTGGATTGCGGTGAATGAAAGAGGAGTGCAGATGTAGTGGTTGATTGAAGACTTGAAACACGGTGAAAGAATCACGATTTTACGCAAGTTGATTATATACAGTGTGGGAGTTTGAATATTATTCAAAAAGCTCTGTTTTGGTGATTATCTTTAATTTCAAATTAGGATAAGGCCGCGGCGCGGGAAGCCTCTATCCGCGTCGCGTATAAAATCTGATTTTAAATGTAATCGCGAAAACTCAATACGCGCGGCGTGGATCCAAAAATTCCGTGTCGTGATATTGTAAAATTACCAAAAATGACCCCACACTTGCCTTTTTATCACCGTGAACAAATGGATGCAATGAATTATGCAAACGTACAAATGACGGTCGGGTTGCCTCCCGACAAGCGCTAAGTTTAACGTCTTCAGCCGGACGTACACTTACCTGATTATGTAGCGTATGTTGGAATCTCTGCTATGAGTTCGACTGTCTCTACTTTTAATTTCTGGAATGTGCCCGTGGCAATATATGGTTTGAGTCTATGGCCATTGACTTTAAATGGTTGCCCACCTTTCAAGTCCTGGATTTCGACTGCACCATAGTCTCTAATGCTGATCACTACGTAGGGACCATTCCACTTACTTCTCAGTTTTCCGGGGAACATCTTCAGTCTTGAATTATACAGCCACACTTTTTGTCCGACTTCAAAGACCTTCAATCGCAGCTTTGCGTCATGGTATCGCTTCATCTTTGATTTATAAGTGGCTGCGTTCTCGTATGCCTCATCTCGTAACTCTTCTAATTCAGACAACTGAAGTTTCATTTCTTTCCCAGCGTCGGTATAGTCCATGTTGACTTTCTTAACGGCCCATAGGGCACGATTGGCGATCTCCACTGGTAGATGACATCCTTTTCCATAAACCAACTGATATGGAGTAGTCCCGATCGGTGTTTTGTACGCAGTTCGGTACGCCCATAATGCGTCATCTAGCCTTAGCGACCAATCCTTTCTATCAGTCTTGACAGTCTTTTGAAGAATTTCTTTGATCTGCCTATTGGATACCTCCACCTGGCCGCTGGTCTGTGGATGATAAGGTGTTGCGATGCGATGATTCACCCCATAATGTTTCAGCAGCCTTCCAAATTTGAAATTCTTGAAATGAGATCCTCCGTCGCTAATGATTACTCTTGGGACTCCATGCCTGGTGAAGATATTTTTCTTCACAAATTTACAAACCATGTGATGATCATTTGTACGAGTTGCTTCGGCCTCAATCCATTTAGAGACATAATCTACTGCCACCAAAATGTAAACATATCCATGTGATGTGGGGAATGGACCCATGAAATCGATTCCCCAGACTTCAAAAATGTCTACTACCAAAATCGGATTCAAAGGCATCTGACCCCTTTTTGATATGTTCCCTAATTGCTGGCAATTGATGCACTCCTTAGCAGTCTTGTGCGCATCTCGAAAGATAGTTGGCCAATACAGTCCGGATTCGAGAACTTTATATCCGGTTTTCTTTCCACTGAAATGTCCTCCACATGCTGATGCATGACAGAGATCCAGCACCTCACCAATTTCATTGTCCGGCACACATCGACGAATTATCTGGTCCTCTCTTACCTTAAAAAGGTCTGGGTCGTCCTAAATGAATCTCTTTGCGTACGTACGAAATTGCTTCTGCCTTTGTTTCGTCCAATGTGTTGGTATTGCTCCCGTGGCCAGAAAATTTACGTAATTTGCATACCATGGAGCTCCATTAACCTCTAACAACTGCTCGTCGGGGAATGAGTCTTGAATTCCTGCTTCCAATCCTTCAGCTGGTAATCTAGAAAGGTGATCTGCCACAACATTTTCCGCTCCCTTCTTATCTTTGATGTCCACCTAATTAGTCTAGGCTTAGACTCCTTCTTTGTAAGTAGATGCCGAACAGCACTGTGGTCAGTGTAAACCACCACCTTGGATCCCCAGATATAAGATCGAAATTTATCTAAAAAAAATACTACAGCAAGTAATTCTTTTTCGGTAGTTGTGTAATTCAATTGAGCTTCGGAAAAAGTTTTACTAGCATAGCAGATAACAACATGTTTCCTGTCGACTTTTTGCCCTAATACTGCACCAGCAGCATAGTGGCTAGCATCACACATTATCTCAAAAGGTTGCGTGCAGTCAGGTGGCTTCAAGATGGGGGCCTCGACCAATTTATTCTTGAGAATATTGAATTCTTTTACACATTCTTCGTCAAAAATAAATGGTGCGTCTTTCAAAAGGAGACCACAGAGGGGTTTAGAGATGGCACTAAAATCTTTAATAAATCTACGATAAAAACCCGCATGCCCCAAGAATGATCTTACCCCTTTCACTGATGTTGGAGGCGGCAATGTGGATATGACCTTGATTTAGTGCGATCGAGTTCGAATCCCCTTTCAGAGACCACGTGTCCTAATACTATCCCTTCTCTTACCATGAAATGACTTTTTCCCAGAAGAGAACCAGGTTTGATTCTACACATCTCTTCAGTACTTTTTCCAATTGAACCAAGCAAGTTTCGAATGTAGGTCCGAAAATTAAGAAATCATCCATGAAGATTTCTAATGCTTCACCAATCATGTCAGAAAAGATTGCCATCATACATCGTTGAAACGTCGCAGGCGCGTTACACAATCCAAATGGCATTTTGCGAAATGCAAAAGTACCATAAGGATAAGTGAACGTTGTCTTTGCCTGATCTTCTGGATGAATTGCGATCTGATTATACCCAGAATATCCATCCAAAAAACAGTAGTACTTTTGTCCTGCTAACTTCTCCACGATTTGATCGATGAAGGGTAATGGAAAATGATCTTTGGACGTAGCGGCATTAAGTTTCCGATAGTCAATACAGACTCGCCATCCGGTTATAGGTCTCGTGGATATCTTGTCACCATCCTTTGTGTCTACTACAGTGATCCCCGACTTTTTCGGCACAGTTTGCGTTGGGCTAACCCATTCGCTGTCAGAGATGGGGTAGATGATTCCTGCGTCCAACCATTTAAGAACCTCCTCTTTGACAACTTCTTTTAGGTTGGGATTCGACCTCCTTTGCGTATCCCTGGCAGGTTTAGCTCCTTCCTCTGTTATAATGCGATGCATACATGTGGTCGGACTGATCCCCTTTAAGTCCGCGATTGTCCAACCAATAGCCTCCTTGTGTTTGGACAATACATTGAGCAATTCTATCTCTTGTTTCTCTGTCAGATTGGCTGCCACAATCACTGGTAAAGTATCCTTCTTTCCTAAAAAGGCATACTTTAGATGTTCTGGTAAAGGCTTTAGATCCAGCTTGGGTGGTTCTTGCAAAGAGCGCTTTAATGTCTTTGGAATCTCTGCTGGTAACTTCTCTATATGCGCGCATTCTTCAGACTTGAATCCCTTTTCTTCTTCTTTTCCATTTTGTGTCTCTTTTCTTTCAACATTTGCTTCTTCCTGAGTTTCCCTTTCATCTGATTGAAGTACCTCTGGAGTGTACTGCTGCACCAGCTCGTCTATGATGTCCACCTGATAACATTCCTCCTCTTCCATGCTACTTCCCTTTAGATCAGCATTGAAAATGTTGATCTTGGCCTGTTGGTGCCTAAAAGATATTCCCATATCTCCGGTGCGACAAGCAATATTTGCGTTGGCCGTGGCCAAAAACGGTCGCCCTAGAATGATCGTGGGTTGTTCTCCACCAGGTGCTTGACGAGTGTCCAAAACAAGAAAATCTGCTGGGTAGTAAAATTCTCCCACCTTGATGATGACATCGACTAACATACCCCTGGGAACCTTGGTGGACTTATCGGCCAACTGCAGAATCACATCAGTAGATCTCATGGTACCAAACTCATGCTTGTCGAATAACTGTCCAGGCAATATGTTCACACTTGCACCTAGATCTAACAGAGCTCTTTTAATGTACACATTGCCTAAATCTACTGAGATGAGAGGAACTCCGGGATCTTTCATCTTTGGAGGAAGCGCATCCATGAGGATAGAGCTTACATTCTCGGGTAAGCTAATCATCTTATGCAAGTGGGACAGAATATGCTTCTTATGTATGCACATGTCTTTAAGAAACTTAGCATACGCGGGAACGTCCTTAATGAGTTTGACTAATGGAATGTTAACCTTAATTTGACTAAACAATTCCCACATATCTTCAGCCTGTGGTCCCTTCTTTCCATATAGTCCTTTTTCCGGCTTTTCCAAAGCCGTAGGAAAAGGAACTGTTCCACTTGGTTCTCCTTTTTCCCAGATACTTGTCTGCTTCTTCTTCTGTGCCTGCTCCTCCTTATCCTTTTTCTTTTCCTTTTCTAATTCTTCTTTTTCATCAAAAACTCTTTCTACATCACTATCATCATCTGCAGGCGGAGCTGTAACCTTATTGTCTACTTTCTTCCCGCTCCTAAGTGTGATTACCTCATTAACTTGCATTCTTGGTGATTGCACCTGTTCCTGCACTCTCTTTTCTTCCATTTTGACAAGTAATTCTCCTAATTTCAGAATTGCTTCTGAATTAGATTTCTCTACTTCCTGGAGTTGTACTAACATTCCAAAAAATTTCTGCAAACCAAGTTTCATACCTCCTGGTGGAGATGGAGGTTGCTCCTGCTACTGCCTCATAGGTGGTTGTCTCGATTCTCGTTGCTGATTACTTCGGAATGGTCTTGGTGCGTTGTGAAATCGACCATATCCGTGTACTTGACTTATTTCTTCATGAGTCATCGAGCACTCATTATGATTGTGTCCTATTTCTCCACATGTATTGCATATATTCTGCCCATGCAACACGTATGCCCCCTTTTCTTGTTGAAACCTCTCGAGCATCTGATTGAACCTTTTTGTAACAGCAGTGAGCTCTTTCTGAATTTCAGCTTTCCATTTGTTCTCTGCTTCAATGTTAGCTACATATATCGTCTTATCTTTCATCGATCCACTGACTTTTGATCCTAAACTCAACTGCTCTAAAAATCTCCAGGCATCTTCTGGCTCTTGCCACATAAATGTCCCACTTGATGAGGCATTTATCATAACCTGGTGTGTCTCATTAACTCCCTCGAAGAATAATTTGACTAACTGCCATTTAGGAACTTCATGATGCGGACAGGATTGCAACAGCTCTTTTAACCTATCAAACGCTTCATGAAAAGCCTCTCCTGGCTGTTGCTGAAAATCTTGGATTGCTCGTCTGACCTCCGTGGTTTTACTGACCGGATAGAATTCTTGTAGAAACTTAGCCTTGAGTTGTTCCCAGCTAGTAATACTATTAGGCAGCAAAGATGTAAACCAATATTTGGCTTTATCCTTAAGAGTGAATGGAAACAATCTAAGCCTAAAAATATCTCTATCAGTATTTCTAGGAGTATTGGCACTGGCAATCGCTAAGAATTCCTATAGATGATTATATGGATTGTCAGTCTTGTATCCCCTGAACTGAGTCAATATTCCTAACAACTGAGGTCTTATTTCTACTTGAGAATCAATGTTATCAGGAATATAAATTGGTGATGAATCATCATATTCCCGTGGTTGGAAATGTGATGCAACCGATTACCCTCTCGATTGTGCGAAATGTAAAGGTTGAGCAGGATTACCGTAAAGATGAGCGTTATATTCCTGCTGACCTGGTGGTTGTTGATACTGTGGTGCTCTTCTGGGAGGTCTCCGACCTCAGTTCCACTGTTGCTGTGGTGCTGGTGGCACCCATCCCTCGTCTTCCTCGTCATATCTCTCCTCTGTCTCTGGATAATGGTATTGTGGCTGAGGAGGTTGTTGATAGTGTATAGGTTGTGTAGGTTGGAATGTGGGTTGAGGTTTAAAAAGAACTGGTTTTGGTTGAGAAAATGGTTGAGAGGTTGGTGTCTGTTGTCTAGAAACTGGGGTGCCATCACGGGTCGGCTCTCCCCAAGACATTGCAGAGGTAAATGGGTTGGTAGATTGTGGTTGTGAAACGGGTGTAAATGGTGGTACAGATGGCGGAGTGCATGATGGTATGGGTGCAGGGGCTGAAACTGCACCACCAGAAGCACTCGAGCTCCCGAACTGAAACTCTGACAGTGGGGGAATAGAAAACATCCCCGTTGCCTCACATGATGGTTCCTGGGCAACACCTACTGGACTACTACTAACCTGACTAAAACTCATGATATTTGAACGCCTACGAGCACGGATTTTGCGCGCAGTACGCTCAATCTCGGGATCAAAATGCAATGGGGATAATTGCTCACCCCTGCGGGTACGCATGCACTAGTGCAACACGCCCACAAAAATCAAAAACCAAAACTAACCAAATGAAATTTTCAAAAACAAAAAAAAACAAGTTCCTACTAATCACCTAATCTAAGCTCACAGCTCCCCGGCAACGGCGCCAAAATTTGACACGCCTAGGTCGTCGTGCGGTCAAAAATAAAGAAAACCTAACACACACACACTAGACCAGATGACAGATTACCAACTAGTAGTGTCACGCTACAGTCGGAGGACTTGATTTCTAAGTTTTCAACTACCAACAAGCAATCACTAACCAAAGTCAAGCTAAGCATAAGCTAACCCAACTCAAACTAACCTAGTCACTTTCTGAAATCAGAAGTGCATCTCTGAATCAGAAGCAAACAAAGGCATCCAAACCAAACAAAGCATAACCTAACTAATAACTAGGGTTCTGACTGAACAGCTACTAGCTAAAGTTCAATGCCCAAAACTAACCTAATTGGCTACTGATTTCAGCAAAGGAAAACAGTTCCAACCAAGGTCAAAGCAAGATTCAAACACAATTCAAACAATCAAAACACAATCAAACATCCAAAACATCAAAATACCAATAATACTCATAACCGAATGATTCTCATTCATCAAACTCAGATCCAAACATCAAAACAGTAACTAAAGACTACTAAACAGAAACCTAAGCTTGATATCAATGGTTGTCACTCCCAAAGATACAAACCAAAGCTTACAACTATCTAACTAATTGAAAATAAAATCCAAAACATAAAAAAATACCAATTGAGAACTTGCTGGAACGAAATCTTGGAGTCAAAGAGCTTCAAGGTCGATTTTACACCCGGTCTTTGCTAGGGTTTTCGGCTATAAATGCCTCTATTTATAATTGCAAATTTCTCGAGGCCGCGCCGCGCTTTTGTGGATTCCGCGGCGCGCATACTTATCAGATCCCGTTTCTTCGGCATTTGAATGTGTTACACCGCCTTAAGCCTGCGTCGCGCGTTTCATAGATCTGCGGCGCGCGTATGTGTTTCCTTGATTTTTCATTCTTTTCAAAACTTCTTCCTTTTGCACGCTTTTAGTCCATGTTTCCATTCTTTTCCTCCAAACAAGTCCTGGCACGAAAAGTGATAATACCAAGATATATCTGATATAATTTCATCAAAAACAAGGCTCAACAACGCCTACAATACTTGATATCACTAGGCGTTGTCACTCATCTTCTGCTGTTGCTAATGATTGTACCAAAACCGTTAATGCTGACTCTACAACTTCTGGTGGTGGTGGTTCAAATTCCAAAAATCCACATGTTGGAAAATTTAGACCAAAGAAGTTTGTAAAAGAAGGGGAAGTTCCTGTTAGGCCTAGACCTAGTCCCACAAAATGTGATTGCGCTTGTACTTGAGATAACTCCTTGAAGAATTCAAAAGGACAAGGACCAAGTAACAATCTCATTTATTTGAAAAGACAAACATGCTTTAATTGTGGGATTGCAGGTCACATTGCTCGAAATTGTCCATATCGTCCATACGTTCCCTTCTACGCACAACACTGGCAGAATGTGCCAAAAAGGAAATCATGCAAAAGAAAACCCTCGAGGTCTCGATCACACGACGGTAATTGGAATGAAGCTAAGGTTAAGAAGCAGGCCCCCAAGGACAAGAAGACTGATTCGAGAGATGACTCTGCCAAATCGAAATTGGTAAGGTCGAGCTCATCTCAAGGATCGTCCTCGAGTCCACAATGGCAAAAGAGGCACAAATCAAGGGGGAGTTCTGTTTCAAACTCAAGTACTGATACACCCATCCGGTCAAACAACAAAAGACCCAAACTAAATTACTGATGGGTACCAAAGGGCCAACATTCTAACTCATTTCATATTTCTGTTAACTCTTCATTCTTATCTGATAAGCAGGATATGTCATGGGAGCGTGTAAAGTGTGTGGATAGCAACAGTCAACCCAGCTTCCGAATGGATTGGGTTCCTAAGACCAATTGATCCCACACGTGTGCAGGAGAATCTACGAAGGAATATCTTCGGACCTCGGTTTGTTGATAGTAGCTATTCCAGACACATGACAGGAGACATCTCTCAACTGTTCTACATTCAAATCATTGATGGAGAGTATGTGACCTTTGCGGGAGGGGGAGAAAGAAAGGATCACGTGGGATTCGTGTCTAACGATGTATTGAAAACTGAAAAGGCAACTTCGTTTCAAACTGGATTTCATTCGCTTCGATGACTGTTAAATCAGTTCTGTAAATATTTTACTCTATTTTTGTTTAATTAAATTTGTTCATGGTTTTTTACTTCCGCAATTCTCTTCCATGCACAAATTTAGGGGGAGAATTAAAAACAAAAAAAAATTACAAAACTTTGAAAAATACAAAAATATTTTCCTTTTCTTTATGTTTTTTAAGAAAATTTAAAAAATCCAAAAACATTTCTTACCTACCGACGATGCACCGAGTTAATACCACTCACTGCTGAGGTAACTCTTAAGTGTTGATGATTCTTACTATTACACCATAGTAAGTTTGAAGCACTAACAACCTTTCTTAACCAAATCTAAAGTTTTTCTTGAGTAACATCAACTTCTAGATGCTTTGAGAGAAACCACTCAAAGTCGAGAGTTAAAAAGTCTGTGCCGATGGTTAGATTGCATGCCGTAATCTATCACACGCACCAATCCTTTCTTAACCAACTCTACATTTCTAATGCAAGAAATAGACGACTCATCACTTTAAACCAAGTGGTGATGATATTTCGACACTCTATGTCAGTGATCTCTACTACAACACCAGTAGTAGATGTGAGGCATCAACAACCTTTCTTACATACAAAGCTTCTAAATCAAGAGTTGGATGATTCAGTGTAATAAACCATACACTGATGACAACTCGAAAGTCTGGCCGATGGGTATGTCGAGTAACCAATACATATTACACGCTCATACCATTCTTGACCTAAAATTCTTCTAAACAAGATGTTCGTGACTCAATGTGATATTACCTCACCTTGATGAAACATTGAAACACTGGGTCAGTGATCGTTGTTGTTTACCACAATAGTTGTGAGACCCCAACAACCTTACCGGATTCAAATTGGCACTAGGATGGTACACTCCGCAGAGTTTGGATACCATTGAACGTCTCGCCAAGAGCCAAGTCAACTTGTTGACTTGTCAACTGCATTGATATCTTTGATCAAGGATATGCAGGGGCCTAAATCAAAACAGCCACGAGTAGTTCACCGATACTCAAACAATCACAGTACGTTCCCCCGGGTTCACACAGATACTGCGAGAAGTCTCATTCTGAGCCAAGGATAAATCCTTGAACAACTGTGGTGAGAGTTTATAACTCCGTGACCCATAGGATTTGCGGTCATCGTTCGTTGTCTGAAGAGCCAGTCGAAGTGAAGTTCGAAGAGTTTCAACACGAATATCCTGTTCCCAAAGAAGGTGGTTCATAACTCCATGTGACAAACTGTTTGAATTCCTCCTTAGTCAGTCTGTTACTACATTTATACCTTCAGTGATCATGAAGAAGAAACGTGAAGAGTCAGACTCCATGCCAGTCAAGGTCAAATTAAAAGTTGGATGTTTTGATCTCAAGTCCTTTGCTGAAGCCTGTTCGCCTAATGTACTTTCAAAGCCATATCTGAAGACAGCTTTACACCGAAGTCAAAATTGTCTCTGCAACGTGCTGAATGTTATTAACATCTGTACCCGTCACTCATGAAGGGGGAGATTGTTAGATTTCGTCTGCAGTGATCAATCGAAACCAAGATCAAGACAGAGCTCGAAGACAAATGAAAGCATTAAACCAAGGGCGAGATTGTTGGGTTATAATTTATTATGGTTTAATCTTTGCATTTTGGGCTTAAAAGATTATTTAATTTGGTCTTAAAACAGAAATATAGGCTAAATTGGGTATTTCGGTTGGGGACCAAACAACCCTTGGTTGTTCGGTATAATGGACCGAAAGCCATGGTTGTTCGGTTGGGCTTCTTGGTTGCTCGGTGGGCTTCCTTGTCTAGATGGGCTTAGGGTTTTAGCTAGGGGTTTTGTATGGTATTTAAGGAAATTATAGCCTCATTTGTGAGGTTGATTGCCTTAGGAAGAGTGCTAAGCTAGAGAGAGAATTCATTGTGTTCTTGGCTATCACAATCTTATGTACTAGTCTTTGGATTAATCAAAGAGTGCATTGAAGGTTATCATCTCCTTGTTCTTATTGTGTTTGATTGATTGATACCATTTGTGTGTAGATCTAGGATTTATGGACCTACATCACTCTTTGCACTAGCAACAATGTTGTGCACCATCTTGTTGGAAAATTTATTATTACTTGAAAGTTGTTTGAAATTTTGTCCTCCTGAACATGGCTTGCAAATGAAGTTTATCATTTCCTATTGTTTACTATAAAGGCATACTCCTCATCTTTATCATCTTATTTGTCTTTAAACAACTTTTTTCTTCATCAGGAACCTCTTCAACCTTCTATGAAATTCCAGATCTTTTCCCTACACTCGATTCTTTAGAAACTAATTCCAATGGACCTCTAAAGGACTTATCACGTGTAGCTTCTTGAACATATTCCTCATGAGTATTCATTACGCAATGTAGTTCAAAAATCAAGTATGAATCCTTGTTTTCATGGCCTCTTATTATATTGATAATAAAATCCACTCCTTTCTCATTGATTGAAGAAAACTGACATTAATTTCATGTGTATCCTTATGGACATTGGTTCATTCAAGTTTATCGACTAATCTGCAATTTTTTTGAATATGGCATCGAGATTTTCATTAGGTTTCCATTTAAAATCTCTTAACTCTACGAGTAAATGAGTACTGTTTTTCATCTTTTGCTTGTCTGTTCCTTCATATACTTCAATCTTGTATAAATGTCCTTTATAGTCTTACAATTCTAAATAAGTGAGAAAATATTTTGAGGTAGTCCATACCTTAATTCCCTTCAACACCTGAGATTATTATCCATAATTTTCTTCTTTGCATTAGTTAAATCGTCACTACATTTGAAGGAAACCGATCATGCTCTGGTTTATGATAATGAAGATTTGGATCTAGAAAGCATAAAAGGACATTTCTCTATCAAATGCCAAACATATGGATCAAGTGTGAATGGATAATCCTACTTTCTATCCACCCAAGGATGATACTCTTCAGGGATTAACTAACTTGGTGTTTTTTTTACTACTACACCATGGTTGCTATAAATCCAAGTACATTTGAGCAGTACAACTATCGAGCCCCCGATGCCATATACTTAATTTTTAGGATCTCATCCAATAAGTTGTAGTAGTCTGAGTCATTATACATATCTGCCTCACACATACTCCATAGTTATTTGTAGCACGTGCCTCACTATATTGTCATGTGTGGAATTTATGGCCATTTACAAAGTATTTCTTATAAGACTGAGTATACTATGATGGTTTTTTTGCTAAAACTTATAGATGTTTAACACTTCCATCAGATGAGTGAATCATTACCTATACTGAAGAACATATACACATTGCTTTAGTTAATGATATACTGATATTGATCACTATGATTTAACTGATTTCGCTTACGTTTTCCTCAAACCATCGAGAAAAGTATTTATCTCTGAGAGTTGAAACTGATTTATTCAGATGCATTCCTTGGGCCACTCCATTAAACTCAAGGATACAATATTTAAGTTCTATACAATTTAGTAAAGTGTAGGTGTGCGTCTTGTGAAGTTATTCATGACTAATGTATTTTTTCTTTCCACCCTTTTTCATATAATCTTTTTGATGGTAAAACAAACATGCTTAATGGAGATTGTCCACTTGAAAAACTATGATGTTGCGGTGCAAAATTCGAGGGCTCTTGATTATGGCGTGTGTTAATCGGTGGGAAAAAATATAAAGATCAATAGGTAGTAAGTTAACTCACTATATGTTCAATGATGATTGAACCCTCAATCCTTGCTATGTTACTAGTTTTTCTTTTAATTAAGCGTAACTTGCTACATTTGAAAAGTATATAGCATATGTTATGAATACTAAAAGAACTTTGATTCGGTGTAGTTCGATGTACGTGGTCCTATGAAGATTCTATCACATGAGGATTACTTGTATTTAGTGACAATCATGAATGAGCATTCCAAGAAGGTATGAGTTCGTATTGAGTCCAAATATCAATTGTTATATGTGTTTAAAAAATTCCATGCCTTCATTAAAGGAAAAACTAGGAAGGAGCTTAAGTGCATTCAGATACAAAATAGAGGTAAATAAACTAGGAATTTTGATGCTTACTGTAGACAGAAAGTCATTCTACAATAGACCACACAACTGCATGGTTTAGTATAACTATACGAATAAGACATTAGCTAAGCGAGTTAGGTGTTTACTCTCACATACAAGGTTGCTTAATTCCTTTTGGGGTGAAACTTTGAATATCACGATAGATGTTATTAATCTTACTCCTTATGTTCCTTTATGTTTTTTGATGTTCTTGACAGGGTTTGGAATGGCATAAATGTTTTGTAATGTTATCAAAAGGTATTTGGAAGCAATCCTTTTATGAATATTACCAAATATCAATAATTAAAGCTTGATGTGAAGATAAAGCCATGTATATCCCTTAGTTAAGGATAATATGAGTTTAGATATGGGTTATATGATCTAGTTTTGAAGAAACTTAAGAGGAAACATGATGTTGTGTTTGTGAAAGATAAAAGTTTAAAGATATTGAGAAAGTCAAGATAGTTCCTCTATAATAATGATATTACTGATTTGAATCCAGTTCCTCCTAGGCATTTCAAACCATGGAATGGAGAGAACATTTTTAGAGATAAACAACATGGTACTCATGAGTATTTATAGATGGATGTCCTAGAGAATTCATGGATGAATGTGGATATACTATTGTAGAATTCATATATATATATATATATATATATATATATATATATATATATATATATATATATATATATATATATATATATATATATATATATATATATATATGAGGATTTATTTCTCGGGTATTAACAGTTTATTGAGGAATTTCATCAAGATTTACCAATATTGAATATACTACCATTAGTCATACTTAGATAATCTATGGGAAAATTTCCATCCTTGCACCTGTCTTTTTATTGATGAGTATGTATCATTTGCCGATGGAAGAGAGAAACCGAGTGATATATAGAGGCCATGGAAGACAAGCAAAAAATTGAGTTGGCTGAATCCATATAAAAAGATTAATTCATTGTGTCAAGACAATACCTTTGATTTAGATAAGATTTTTAAAGGAGAAAGAGCTTTAAATTGCAAGTGGTCTACAAAATGATGACTGAAAAACATATGTCACACCCTATATACAAGGCTAGGTTGGTGGTCAAAGGTTTCAGTCAAAAAAAGGGTATTGATTTTGATAATATTTTCTCTCCACTCGTAAAGATAGAATCCATTAAGATGTTTCTTGGTTTATCTACTAGCCTTGATCTTGAGGTTGGGTGATGTCAAGAAAACTTTCCATTATGGTGACTTTGATAAGGGGATCTACATAAAACAATTTGAACGTTTTTAGGTTAAGGGCAAAGAAGGTTATGCGTCTAGACTCAAAAAGTCACTTTAAATTGAAGCAAGAACCAAGACAACGTCACATGAAATTTAAACCGGTTGGGAAGCAAGGCTACCAAAAGAATACTTCAAATCATTGTGTCTTCTTTCAAATGTTTGGTAACAATAATTTCATCAATTTATTGCTTTATGTTGATAGCATGTTAGTGTTGGCCAAAAATGCATAAATAATTATTTAGTGAAGAAACAATCGAGCATATGAAACACTTGAGGCCATTAAATGAAATTCTTGGCGTTCAAAGCACTTGAGATAGAGCTTTAAAGAAGTTGCACATTTCATGTGAGAAATACAACAAGAAGGTGCTTGTAGATTCAATATAGATAAAGCTAAACTCACCTCTTACTACCATTTTAAGTTGATAGATAAAGATTCCCCCATTTATGAATGAATTTGAATAGATGGATAGAGTTCCAAATGCCTCATGTGTTGGAAGTTGGATATAAACAATGGTGTGGACAATGCCTAATATTGTACATGAAGTAGGTATTGTTAGTCGGTTTCAATCAAATATGGGTAAGAAGCATTGTGACATAGTTAAGTGAATTCACATATATCTATTTGGTAATTCGAATTAGATATAACATTTGGAATTGGGAAGTTGATGCTTGTTGGGTTTACAAATTATGATACGGTAAAAAATAAGCACAACATAAAATCCACTTTTGGATATCTAATGATCTTTGTAGGAGGAGCAATGTCATGGTAGTAAAAAATTCAAAGATATGTTGCCTTGTTTACAATTAAGATTAAGTATATGGTGGAACCAAAATTAAAGTATACAAAGAACTATTGTGGTTGAAAATATTTCTACAAGAGCTTGGCTTTATGCAACATCGCTACGCCGTTCTTTGTTATAATGAATATGTGATTCACTTTAATGAAAAATTTATGATTCATAAAAGAAAAAGCATATCCATGTGAATTATCATTGCAATGAGATTGTCTTGAAGATAAGCTGTTTGAAGTTGATAAATTTCATACCAAGGATAATAGTCTTAATATATTGACAATATATGTTTAATAAGCGAAAAGCTAAAGCTATGTTGCTCAGTTGTCGGAATGATGAACTATTCCTCATAGAAGTAAAGGGGAATTCATTGACATTTAGCCAATGAAGAAAAAACCCTACTTTTGGTGGACACACGCACAAACATATATATATATATATATATATATATATATATATATATATATATATATATATATATATATATATATATATATATATATATATATATATATATATATATATATATATATATATATATATATATATATATAAAAGTTCAAATGAGAACCTAAAAAAGTTAGAAAACTTAAGAACCCGTTTTATTAACTTTTTTTCTACACAGTATTCTCCAAAAAACATATATACACAAATTTTTTATTACTATATGATTAAGAGATTAAAAAATATTAAAAAATTTGTTTTTTTGCATATGTATAGGACTATGCATATGCAAATAAATTTATTTTTTGATTTTTTTTAAATCTCTAAATCACAGCATTTATGAAATGTATAAATGCTTTGTTTTGAAAAAAACTTATATACATATATACATAGGCATGTGAATATTTTTATATGCATATGCATATAAATATAAATATAAAAAAGTAGATTTTTTAAAATTTCAAAACTCTTAGTCGCATGTAAAAAAAATTGGGTATAACTTTTTTTTGAAAAATATTGTATAGAAAAAAAGTTTCCAAATTCTTTTATTTATTTAGGTTCTCCATATATATATATATATATATATATATATATATATATATATATATATATATATATATATATATATATATATATATATATATATATATATATATATATATATACATATATATATATATATATATATATATATATATATATATGTATATATATATATATATATATATATATATATATATATATATATATATATATATATATATATATATGTATATAGTAAAGTTCAATTGAGAACCTAAAAAAGCCTAGGAACCTAAGAATCTATTTTATGAACTTTTTTTCTACACAATATTTTTTTCAAAAATATATATATACCAAAATTTTTGTTATGATGTGTCTAGAAGATTTAAAAAAATATTTTTTTTATTTTTTTCATTAGGGTTTAGAGTTTAGCGTCTAAGGTTTAGGGTTTAGGATTTAGGGTTTAGGGTTTAGGGGTTTAGGATTTAGGGTTTAGGGTTTAGAAGATTTCAAAAAAAATCATTTTTTTATTTTTTTTCATATGGGTTTAGGGTTTAGGGTTTAGGGTTTAGAGTTTAGGGTTTGGTTTAGGGTTTAGGGTTTAAAAATCTCTTAGACACTTTAAATAAAAAAATTAGATGCAATTTTTTTTTGAAAAATATTGTACAGAAAAAGAGTTCGTAGGTTCCTAGAGTTTTTTAGGTTCTCTCATGATCTCGACCCTATATATATATATATATATATATATATATATATATATATATATATATATATATATATATATATATATATATATATATATATATATATATATATATATATATAATCACGATCATGTGAGGACTCTATTTAAAGTTAGGACTCGCGAGGAAACCTTAAAAATTGAAAAAGATAAAAAATATATAAATTATAAAATTGATCATAGTACTATATCAGAAAAAAAAAGATTCAAAAAAAACTTTTGGATCATTATTTTTTTATAATGAAATAATGATTCAAAATAAAAACAGAAAAATTGGATCATTACGTTTTTTATCGATCCAAATTTCTTTTTTCCAATTTTTTTTGATAATGATATAGTATTATTCTCGATTTAATGAATTGTATTTTTTTATCTTTTTTTCAATTTTTTTAAGGTGTCCTCGCGATTCCTCACCGAAAAAAGAGTTATCACGGGAACCGGACTATATATATATATATATATATATATATATATATATATATATATATATATATATATATATATAGAGTAAAGTTCAATTGAGAACCTAAAAAAGCCTAGGAACCTAAGAACCCATTTTATGAACTTTTTTTCTACACAATATTTTTCAAAAAAAAATATACCAAAATTTTTGTTATGATGCATCTAGAAGATATCAAAAAAAAAAAATTCAAAAAAAATCATTTTTTAAATTTTTTTTTCATAAGGGTTTAGGGTTTAGGGTTTAGGTTTAGGGTTTAGAAATCTCTTAGACACTTTAAATAAAAAAATTGGATGCAAAAAAATCATTTTTTTTATTTTTTTTCATATGGGTTTAGGGTTTAGGGTTTAGGTTTAGGGTTTTGGGTTTAGGGTTTAGGGTTAGGGTTTAGGGTTTAGGGTTTAGGGTTTAGAAATCTCTTAGACGCTTTAAATAAAAAAATTGGATGCAATTTTTTTTAAAAAATATTGTGTAGAAAAAAAGTTCCTAAGTTCCTATGTTTTTTTAGGTTCTCTCATGATCTCGACCTTTTATATATATATATATATATATATATATATATATATATATATATATATATATATATATATATATATATATATATATAAGTTTTAATCATTTTATTTGATTATGCAATAACTAGCTCAACCACTGCTAAAAAGAATGTAGAGTAACCATAAGGAGTGAACACGGGAATATTCCATTTTGATTCTTAGACAACAACTTCGATATTTGCGCCAAGTTTTTCCCGGTGAGATGCCTGAATCATAGCCGAAGCTGCTGGAAGCATTTAACCTAAACAACTGCGGTGACAAAAAATCAAAGATAACGTAGTTGAGCGTCTTTATGTTTGTAGATGGCAAAATATCAGTTAATGTGAAAAAAAAATCAAGTATTTTTTCATCACCAAGTAAAACGTTAACTGGTTTTCCTTGTAATTTATTATATTATAATTCAATATTAGTTTTTAAATGTCTATATATTGAAATCAATAGAATTTTAATTTAATAAATTACTTGCTTATAAATTAAATACTTATCACCATAGAAAATCAATTTGTTTAAATTTTAATTTCTATTAATAGCTATAGACTTTATAAAGCATTTGATATTTTTTTGTAAACATAATGTTTTACTTTTTGAAAAACAAAAGCAACAAAGAAATAATGTTTTATTCTGACATATTTGTATTGTAGCCTTATTTTTTCTTAATATAAGAGTATCTACAATAGGAGTTATTTTTGGAGGTTTTTCTTATTCAAAAAATTCATAAAATTTGAAAAGTTTTAGGGAGAGAATTTTAATTTACAGGTTTTTTTACATATTAACATACTTTTGGCTTGAGCTTTTTCATATGTTGGTGGGTCTCACATAATATTAACCAATAAGAACTCATCAATACATATAATAATATTAGAAAAAAGCTCTTAAAAAACCTCTTCTATAGAGAAGATAAATAAGCTTTTTAAATATAAGTTTTTTCATTAAAAAACTTATATAAAAACCCCCCTATTCTGCATGCTCTAGAACTAAATTCAAAATGAATTGGGTTAACCGGATATATTAGATACATCTTATAGACATGCATCAATAATCATAGATTCCAAATTTATAAAATTATGTTATTATTCTCTCAAAAACGTACTAAAATAGTAAAACAAGTTAACTTCTAGATGTTTTTCTAGAAAAGGTATTATATTTAGAGTAATTTGTGTCATCTGCTGGTGCAAATTGCCAAGTGCTGCATGTAGAAGCCCTTTCACCACCAACTCAAACCTAACCGCTCCAAGACGCCTGCAACTCCATTTTATAACGATTTCCATTTTGACCACAAGGTTTTCCATTTCTCGAAATCTAGCATCTTCAAGTATATATATTATTTAGATCGGTCACCGTTTATTGTATTCCTCCCCATCACCGTTTCCTTATTCATTATTCATCATTAAGAGTTTTTAAGAACGGTCACCGTTTCTTTTTATTTATATACAATAATCTAGGTTTTACGGAAATTGTATAATATGCAATAATATCATTAAATTGTTGTGTATGGATAAACACTGTTGTATATGAATATAATATTATTGGTGTTTCGATCACCTTATTCAAAATTTAATAAGGTTGAAAGATGTACTACCTCCGAACACCATGAAAAATGTCAGGTGGCACCGCCATGGGTATGGTAATACAAAACCAGTCAGTAAAACCCTCGCGGTAAAAGACCTTATGCGTTGTTTTTTCACCTCCTCCATCCCCCCCCCCCCCCCCCCCCCTACACACACACACTTTTTCTTTTATTTAATTTGTATGTTTTTTTTTCAACTAACAAAATGAATCATTAGATGATACAAAAAACATGATTCGCAAAACTTTTTACTATAATGATTCATTTTGTTGGTTCGTCAAAAATAATACAAATGAAGCACTTTTTACTATTTCTACCAAAATTTTCCTTCTTATTAGATCCATATATATATATATATATATATATATATATATATATATATATATATATATATATATATATATATATATATATATATATATATATATATATATATATGTATATATATATATATATATATATATATATATATATATATATATATATATATATATATATATACAATGAGGGACTAATATAAACAATGGTACCAAGGGACTGATCTCATCCACACGATAAATTCAACTTACGGTGGACGCGCATGCATCGGATTATAAAAACACACACTTCATTTTTTTCGCTTTTTTAATTATTAAGGCTTATTTTTTATCGAAAAAAATCTGAATATATAAAAATTTATAATTTTTTATCCTCTACAAATAGACATCCATATTAATATACAAAAAAATAATTTTTTTTTTGAAATTTCCTCTAGTTGAGATTCACATGTGAATCTGAACCGTTACTCATTGTTGACATTCACAATGACATACGATATTATCATGTGAATCTGAATAAATTTATGTGTGAATGTGAATGAAATTAACTTATGAATCATAGTAAATTCATTATAAATGATTAAAATGTTGAAGTGTTAAAAAAATTTCTAAGTAAAATTAATCATATTCATATTTTGGAGTATATTTAAAATATCATATGATATTGATATATGAATCTGAGTAAATTGTTGTGTAAATGCAACTAAATTCAATTGTGAATCAGAGTAAGTTTATTATAAATACTTAAAATATTGAAGTAGTAAAAAACTTTTAACTTTCTAAGTAAATTTTCAATACTATATGATATCGAAATGTGAATATAAGTAAATTTTTGTGTAAATATGAGTAAATCCACTTGTGAATCAAGTGCATTACTTATAAATGGTTATAATATTGAAGTAGTAAAAGTTTTAAAAGTAAAAAAAGTTACTTACATTCAAATTTTTACAGTTCAGATTCACATTATGAATTCAGACGAGCTGTACTTATGAAAATAAATATTTTTTTTATATATCAATATGGGTGTCTATTTGTAGAGGATAAAAAATTCTGAATTTTGGTACATTCGTTTTTTATTTTTGAAAACGAATAATGTCGAATAATTAAAAAAACAAAAAAATGAAGTGGATTTTTTTGTTATAATCATTTACATGTGCGTCGATGTAAGAAATTTACAACCTATTTTCTAGTCGTTGATGATTTTGATTCTGACGATTGAGATTAGTCCCTTTTGTACCATTCATAATTTTAATCCAGTATTGAACCCAACCACATATATATATATATATATATATATATATATATATATATATATATATATATATATATATATATATATATATATATATATATATATATATATGTGTGTGTGTGTGTGTGTGTGTATGTGTGTGTGTGTGTAACACCCAATTTGTTTTTTAAATATCCAAATAAATAAACCTTTACATAAATCCATAAAAGTCTTTTTTTGAAAAGTAAGAATCTTGTTAAAATAGGAATCTTGTTAAAACAGATCTTTCATACTTAGTTAAACACACTTATCAGAGTGCAAGTGTTACCAATTTACACAAAACATTTAAACATAATTAATGTTAAACAATTAAGCGAAAGTCTTTAACATTTAAATATATTTAAACAAGAGTAGTAATTTTGCTAAACAAAATCTTTCATTAAACTTAGTAAAAGTTAACCAACACATTTCGACAAATTAGCATTGTACTTTCAGAAATCATTGTCTATTCTTTAACATTTAAATATATTTAAACAAGAGTAATAATTTTGCTAAACAAAATCTTTCATTAAACTTAGTAAAACTTAACCAAAACATTTCAACAAATTAGCATTGTACTTTCACAAATCATTGTTTAAACAATGTCAAACTTTGAACAAAACTTAAACATAAGCGGAAGGCTTTAAATAACAAATTACTCTGAAAGGTCCCTTTATTTATTTTGATATGAGCTCGGAGCAATCATGTTGTGTCCTTTCCTTTAAATACCCCTTAAGCCTGAAATCTTAAGTATTTAACGGGTAAGCAAAACGCTTAGTGAGCATACACATTGCTTACACATTATCGCAAAAAAATACATGGCAAGAAACTATCACATAAACACATAAGCACAAACACTTAGCCTATAGCCTAAATAACACATATTGTTGTTCCAACCACCTAATTTGGGTGTTGCCTTGTATACAGGAGGTCATGAGTTCAAAGCCTCCCCTCACTCATTTTTTTTTCATTTTTGCCTAGTTAATGAAAATCACAAACCAATACCCCATTTTCAATCCTTTAGAGTCGGCCTAACTAAGATATTTATGGCTATAGTTTTACAATTTTATGAAGATATGAATATTACATAGGCGATATAAATAACCAAAACCGTTGCTAATTTAGTGGTTAAAGTGAATGCCTTGTTGCATAGAGGTCATGAGTTCAAAACCTCCTTTCACCATTTTGCCTAATTTTAGGGACCAAATGAAAACTTGATGACAATATGGATAGAACATAAGTGAGTTCAGACAACCATATTGACCATTTCTATAATGAGAAAAATACAAATCTAGCCTAACCTTTTAATTTTTTTCCAAGAAGTAACTAAAAGAATTGAGAATTTACCAAAATAACCATCAAAACCGCAATTAGATTGGATCGGGCTTCGATTTCCATGTTTTGGGCTGCGGTTTTACGGTTTTGGGCTACGGTTCTACGATTTTGTGAAGATATTGATATTACATAACGAATATTAATAGCAAAAGCATTGTTAGTTTAGTCACTAAAGTGCACGCCTTATATATAGGAGATCATGAGTTCGAAGCCTCCCCTCACTCTTTTTTGCATTTTCTCCTAGTTAATGAAAATCACAGCCTAATACGCCATTTCTCAACCAATTAGAATCGGCCAACTGCAATTTTCATGGCTACAATTTTGCGAGTTTATGAAGATATGAATATTACAGGGATATAACAATGAAAACTATTGCTAGTTTAGTGGGTAAGACACATGCATTGTTACATGGAGGTCACAAGTTCAAAGCCTTCCCTCACCCTTTTATATTTTTTGATAATCTTTTTAATTTCTTTGGTTATTCTTTAAAAAATTATTAAGTGATTAGGCTAGATGTGTAATTTTCTATTCTATAATTTATTCTAGAAAAATAATAATGAATATTAGAAGATAACATAGTAAAACTAGCTAACGGAGCTTTGAAGAAGGATAAAAAAAGGGGGGGGGGAAAGAAAACTCTTTGTGTACTTAAGGGGTGTTTGAGATTGCTTATTAAAACTCCTTATTGACTTATTGGCTTTTTAAAAAGTCAATAAGTCATAAGTGTGTTTGGCAAATATAAATAAGTTAATAAGTCACTTTTAAAGCTCATTTTCAATATAAGAAAATGAGTCAAAATGTATAAGTAATGTCACCCTTACTTATTAGATCTCCTTATGACTTATTGGAACAAAACGACCATTTTTTAAAGAAATCAATCAAAACACTTTTTAACTTATCAACTTATAACTTTTTCCACCAAGTCAATCCAAACACTTTTTAAAAACTAATTTTTGTCACCATATAATTCAATATGCACTTATATACAAAAGTGCTTTTTGAGTTAAATAAACAATCCCAAAAACCCCTTAAACCAAAATAAATTGCTACTTTTGTGGTTTAAGTGGAGGTTTAGCAGTTTACAACACAATTGCAACAAAAAACCGTGGATTCAGAGGCGTCAACTGCAACATCATCGATGAGACTGTTAAGTTGAATATCTCGTCAAAATCTACAACATAAGGAGGAGATAGATGGGATCAAAATAGCACAAGAGTGCAGTTGGCTTCATTGATTTCATGATTTCGAGTTTCTTTGAGGCGTTATATACGGTGGTTATCCGTTTTTACAAACCCTAAATCCAAGTAAACCCAATTGCCTAAAACTAGATATTCCTAGGCTTTTTTCTACTAGTTGCTCGATTTCATTTTCAGTTTTTGAAAGTTCATTTTCTCAAAGCAACGAGTCGACAGAAGAGATAAAGATAGCTAAACCTTATCCCTTTCCCAACGAGTTTCCGCAACAGTGATAATAGGCTTGGATGGAACAATTATATGTGGTGGAGTAGGCATTCCCATCCTAAGACCAAGTGGAGCTATGACCACTCACCTTAAGGGGTTGGAGTGCCACGTAGGCGTCACCTCACTTTCCCCTCACTAACCCCTCACCCATTCAATTCTAGGATATGGTAACCACTCACTAACCACTCACTTTTTATTAATTAAATAAATAATATAATTTAAATTTAACCAAACTATTTTTTTAAACTAACACTTCATTAATTAAAAAGTTAAAATTACAAACGTAAATTAAAATGATGAACGGAAAAAAAAAACCGACAATTAAAAATGACACACGATAAAACATGAAAATTCGTTGAAACGGGAAAGGACAAATTAAAACCTAGACACGATAATTAAATACCTACTAACGACAAATTAAAACCTAGACACGATAATTAGATTCCTAGAAACGGCACGTTAAAACATACATATGATAAAGTCTTTGAAAGGTAGCTGAATTTTTCACCACTTCCCACGCATCGTACTCCAAGAACTCCGTATTTTGTGTCACCCGATACTCGTGTAGCGTTGATCCAAAGACCTCATAGTCGGTTTCGCCGGGTTGTCGGTTTGCCGATAGGCGTACGTAAATTTGGTCAAAGGTTTCCAGTATGCGCGACAATGTCCTCCATTTGCAGCGAAGTTGATGCCTACTCCGAAAAGGTCTTGTGCCCCTTGAATTGTTATACAATTCCTCAACACGTTCCCTAAATTGCCGACTATTTGTTTCTGGCCCCTCTTCAGTAACGGTGAGGAAGGCGGTTGCCAAACGCTGTTCTTCAGATGTATGCCACCCCCAATGACCATTTCCGTTTCCGTTGTCAGCCATTTTCTAAACAATTTGGTAGCTACTTTTATATTGTGTATGAAGATGAGAAAGAAATGTGTGACTTTTAATTGATGTAGAGAAGGGTATTTATAGTTGGGTAAAATATTAAAAAAGTTTTTTTTAATTAGCCGTTAGTTAGCCGTTTGGGGGGGGGGGGAGGGGGAGGGGAGGAGGTTTTGCAAAGCTGCTCAATTTCAAGGGGCTAAAACGAAAAAATGTAAACCTGAACACGCACGGGGTTTGAACCTCATACCATACCATTCACCGCGGTACACCACCTAATTGGGGCGGTGTTACCGCGCGGGCTCCGTGGTCCACGTCGGACACCGCACATACCACTCCTCCCGCTCCGCTTGGTCTAACAAGGATGCGGCAACATTGACGGCTGAAGACGGAAAATGAGGTAGTAGCTGGGGTGGTAAAACCCTCCTTACACTACAAAACTATTTCACTTTGCATTGGTTGGGGAAGGGCGTCAATGGTGTGCATTGCTGATTAAACAATGGTGATGAACATGCTGATAAGGGTTGGGCAATTTGAGACTCGTAGATGCTACTCATTCAAGAAAAAAACAAAGGTTTGGCAGGGTTTACTATTTTTTATATGGTTCAAATAATAATAATAAATTAATAATAAATAAATAACATAAATGGTCCCTGTACATTACCTCTCAATCCATATTTTTCTAACAATAGAGTCTATATATGTGTCATTTGTTATAGAGAGAGTCCCTTCCTATAACTATGTTCCATTTTGCCATTAAGACCCCAAAGTTTATCATATTACCCTTATTTGTGATTTTGTTTTAATAAAATTACAAAATATGTTCATATTTTTGCCGTTTTCTCTTCTCCTTGATAGCGGTAAAGGTGGCAACTAAGTTGGATGGATTGAATTTTGGGTTTCAATTACTCTTTTGATTTGCATCATATTGTTCAATAGCAATAACATCATATTGATGTAATATTGCCATCAATAATATTCGCATTGTAGAGATTTTCTTCTCCCATATCTCAAATCTAGTTGTACCACCATCTATAAGCTATGCATTAGGTTTTTGATTTTTGCAAGGATTATAACTTTCCTCTTCCGTGGCTTATTAGTCTTCAAAGAATCGATAAAGAAAAGAAAACCAGAGAAGAATATATTAAAATGAGCTTTTGATAGCTATCATCTCTACCTTCGTTCGATCAAACTTTCGATATATTCAATCTTGTTCTTGATAGCTATCACCTCCACCCCCATCTGATCCAACTTTTGACAAGTGAATAAAGAAGCAAAAATTTTAAATATAAATTATTGATCTTGAAGAAGTTTCGTTTTAAACCTTTATTTGGATTCTTGAGATGAGATGACATGACATAACTCGAATTCAATCATCAGTTATCAATGTCAATTATGAAAGAAACATTATCATAAAGGAATTACATTTGATAGACAATGGTGAAATGAAGGCGTATTCAATTGGTCCCTACATTCTTGATAGCTGCACAACCCCGAGCCTAATTCTACGATGGAGGTGAATATAATAGCAAATGAACAGATGAAGATGATAGCAATAAAGGGAATGAAGATAATAGTGACGCCAAGGACTATGGATTTAATAGATAATCAAATGAGCTAATTTAGGCACGAGATAACAAATGACAATTTATTGTTGAAAAACAAGATTGGACTGAAAATGTAATGTTCAGACAACTTATGGGACCATTTCTATAATTTACTTAAAAAATAATAATAAATATTAGGGTGTGTTTGGTTTGAAACATTTAAAAGGATTTAAGTGGATTTGATTTTAAAATACCGCAAAATTCACTGTTTGGTTTAAAATTTCCCAAAAATTACATATTCCTAGGGTTTTAATTTTGTGAATGGCCAGACATATATAGAAACGATTAATCTTTGTTTACTGTATACAAAAGAACACAATTGATTTATCATCTGCCATTAATACGTGAATTACCTTGTGTCAAAACAATCATCTTATTGCTCAAAATTTCTTCCTTTCATTATAAATAAATACATTGTAGTATTTCCATATACATAAGTACTCATAACTCGACTATCATAATTCTAAAACATGAAACAAATTTCTTGATTTACATACTCCGGATACCCATGAGTTCATCTTCGATGAAACCCCATAATCTTTTTGCTACCTTTTTTGGAAATTAAACGCCTTGATAGAATACGCGAAAATAAACCCAAAAAGCACAGTAAATCCCACAATAATCACCGCTACATATTTTATAAAATCATATTCGAACCCATAAAAATCATGAACAAATTCTCCAACCGTTTCACCTGACTCAAGCCTGTCTGTTATATCCCCAAATTGTGAACCAACCAATCCGTATAAAGTCCATGCAATAGGACATATATAATAATACCATCTCCACCAAATAGGTATCCTCTGTTTAAAAAAAATTGAGAAATTAGATTTTTTGAGTGATGACTACTTTTTAGTTTGAGAAATTGAATTCATTCCTACTTTTTGTTTCTACTCATCTTCCTACCAATGTGAAATTGTGACAAGTGTCACATTTAATAAAAATAATAATATTTTAAGACACATGTCACAATTTAATATGGGTAGGAACATAAGTAGGAACAAAATGTAGGAATAAATACAATTTCTCTTTTAGTTTTTACATAGAATTAAGAGTGAATTACATAGTCGCCCCTATGGTTTACTAAAAATTACGGATTACGTCTTCATGCTTAATGTTTAGCCTCTTTAGTCTTTTCGTCATTTCCCAACCAAACACGACCATTTTGCCATTATCTGATTTTTTATATTTTGTTTACTAGTGGTAGTAATTTATTTAGGGAGGGTGAAGGTGAAGGTTAAGCTTTAAGGATGAGGATGTAATTTGTAATTTTTGACAAACTACAGGGACCATTTATGTAATTTACTCGAGAAATAAATAAGATAGGAACTTACTGTTTTAGGAACAATGAACCCTGAAAAAAGATTCCAAATTGCGTAAAATGCTGATGAGATGATTGCGGCAAAGTTGTGATTTGGTGTTACTGCGACTGTCATCATCCCGTAAAATGTGAAGTACAAGAAGGTGAAGTACATGAAGAAAAGATACCAAAAGAATTTGACTACTGTCCATTCGAATCCAATCATCGCGTACACAATGATCCCGTATACAATTGTTTGAACAAATATGTATGGGATCTCAATCACAACCTGTATAAACACATTTAATATAAGTAACACATATTTCATAGTCTTTTTAGATGTAATCCCTAGAAGGATAAAAAAGGGAAGGTCATATCACAAAAATGACCACCTACTTTGCAAAAAATGTTCGGTCATATTCTGAGATTTTATATTTGTTCTTTTTTTTTTACAAAAATGATACAAATTGCCAAATGAAAATAGACGAAATTGGGTAATGTAAAATTATTTCTTTGAAATGTAAAAGACTACATACACAACAGAATTGTTAAAATAAGTGGTCATTTTGCGATAAATGTAATTTTGCGGGAAAAAAAATGTTTCTTTTAGTAGAAAATTTGGTTTTTTGTGATATTATAATTTATACCTGTCCGAAAGCATATGGCAAAGCTGAATACATCCCCGCAGCTCTTTCCCTATAAAAGACCGTTCTTTCAATAGAAACAACCGGCTGCACTGACGTGGCATTTTGTACACCAATAAAAAGTATAGCAGCATACATAGAACCCATAGCATTAAAAAGATCTTGTTTCTTTTCCCTACAAGAAATGACAACAAATTAATTATTATTTTCTAACATCAACTATTTATTTAATCAATAAACTCCACCATTTTCTTAATTACCTTTTCGACCCCATGTCCCAAAAGATCGTTCCAAACATCAACGCAATAAAAGTTGTAAATAGAAACCTCACAGCAGTGTACGGAGGATTTCTCCAATATGACCAATGTTGTTTCCATAAACATGCCATACATTGTGTCCAAAAAGATTGTGAATATTGAGTGTTGAATTGTATATCAGAAGAACCGGGTATTGGTTTGCTACTTTCCTTTATCATTTCTTTATTTCTCCTAAATTAATCGCCAAAAATCATAATTAGAAACAAGAAGTAAATGGGATTTAAAAAATTTTAAAAAGGTAACGCTTACTTGTATAGTTCTGAGTTTTTGTACACTTGTGTGAAATCGACACCTAGGGTTGCTTCTTGTGCTGCTGACGTCACCTCTAACATCCATGTTGCCGGATTGTAACCATCTTTAATTTTGTGCACTCCATCGATTTCCTTCATTGAAGATGATTTATTGATGTTGATGTTTTTAAGTTAATTACGGAAGAAAAGAGATAGTTTTGTAGGTTGTATGTTGATTATACTGACCTCGAAGTACTTGATTAAGTGAGAAGAATGTCGGCCTAATGGACCAACGTATATTTCTTCACCTCCTCTTTTCAAAAGGAACAACTGTATGTATTTCATAGTAAAACATCGATTAGTCTCATTATGTTTGTTATACTAGGTTTCGCGATAGTTTTATAGTTTGATTGGAAAAAATAAAATATGAATTATCAAACCATACAATTTGAATTTACAAAAACATATTGATTTTTCTATAAACTTACCTCATCAAAAGCATCAAAGATGTCAATGCTTGGTTGATGTATGGTGCACACCACCGTTCTTCCGGTGTCAACTGTGTTTCTGACTGTTCTCATAACAATGGCGGCGGCTCTTGCATCAAGGCCCGATGTGGGCTCATCCATGAATATTATAGATGGGTTAGCCACTAACTCTACTGCAATGGTCAACCTTTTTCGCTGTTCAGTTGAAAGCCCGTTGACTCCGGGTAAGCCCACAAGTGCTTCCCTAAGTGGGACCAACTCCACTAGCTCCATTACCTCCTCAATGAACATCTACAAATGATAACATTTAACATTAAATATTCTACTACGATATAAAAGTGTAATTGATTCTTAAATAGTATTTCTTGAAAGGTAAATTACAAGAAAAACAACATTATATTTGAGGCAATTTTGCGGTTTAACCTGTTATACTTATCAAACCTTAAGAGTTTTAGACATTTTTCCGATTGAATAATCATTTGATATAATAAGTTAAAAGAGTTAATCTTGAAAATTACAAGTGAAAATCTTGTATAACAAGTCAAAATAGATAATTTGGAAAATTACCGTGAAACATAATATAACAAAATCACCAATGAAAGCATGATCTAATAGGTCAAAATTGTTTATTGGGAAAATTACTCCAAAAACCTCATATATGTAGCAAGTCAAAATAGTTAATTTGGAAAATTACCGGTGAAACTTTTTATAAAAAGTTACAAGTGAAAACTTGATATAATAGGTCGAAGTGATTAGCTTAGTAAATTATCGGAGAAACCTAATTTATCAAAATTACCTGTGAGACCTAAAATCAAAAAGGTTAATTTGTAAATTACCGGATAAAAGTGGTCAAAAAGGTTAATCTGGAAAATTACCGGTGAAACGTGATATACATGGTCCGGTGAAAATGGTTAATTTGAAAAATTGTCTAAAACTTTTATGATTTGACCAGTAGAAGTAAGTACCCATAAATTTGACCAGAAGAAGTAAAGTATCCATAGATAAACCGCAAAACTATTCAATGTATCGAGTTTTTTTAATTTTTTCTTAATTTGCCTTTTTTTTAATAGGGTGTCTATTATTATCACCTGTCTAGTTCCTGAATCAACTTCAGGAGGTAACCGGAGCCATGCAGAATATTGCAATGACTCATAGACCGTGACATGTGGCGAATGAATATCAGTTTGCTCACAATATCCCGCTATACGAGCAAATGTTTCTTGCTTTTTTGGGTACCCAGAAATAGTGATACTTCCTTCAATATATCCACCCGTTTTTCTTCCAGCTAAAACATCCATTAATGTCGTCTTACCAGCACCACTAATCCCCATTAAAGCTGTGAGAACTCCTGGCCTAAAAGCACCACTCACACCCTTTAATAACTCTAGTCGGTCTTGGTCTACACCTTGCGCTTTCATTTCCTACAAAACAATATATATTTTTATTCTAAAATCAATAATTTATATATATAATACGTAAATTTAGGCTTTCATTCACAAAATATTCTAAGTTACCTGAGGCATATCAACCGCATATTTAATATCATCAAATGTAATTGAAAGGGGGACAAAAGGGAGAACCATTCCACGTTTCTTGTTATGATCTGTGTCATTAATGCTACCCACTCTTGATGAAATCGGCATTGATGTTGCATTTCTTCGAGATTCATTTTTCCTTTCTGCTTATTTTTATTGAACTTGTTAAAGTTGTTACAATGGTAACATTGGAAAAAGTTATGTTTTAAGGCTCTATTGAACACAATTAAAACTTAGGTGACTTGATGCAAATAATCTCAGTTAGTTTGTTGCTCATAATGTTGCTATAAATTCAGTGATTAAGGATGCATTGATTCTTAATTGTCCACCTGATAATTCAATAGGTTGACTTGTTTTCATATCTTTTCTTGCAGTCATACTTTCTTCGGACATAACTACTTGAGGGTTCCCAAAGGCTGCATAAATTGAATCACAAATATTTAAAATTCTTTACTTTTCTTGAAGTTAATATTATAATAAAACAACATGTGAATTAAATACTTACGGTTAAGGTATTCAAGAGCCACGGTGAAGCAGATATTGAAGAGGAAAATATATGCAAGTGAAACACCTACGGCTATCCAATACCATCTTTCCTCTGGGAAAATTCCACGAGACTTAAGAACAGTGACACCGATTGTTTCTGTGGTGTTTGGTAAAACCTTCAAGACACATATTTTTCATAAGATTCGATTATAAATCTTCTTATAAATATTGTCTTAATGGACTTAATGGGTTTAGCTTTTATATATATATATATATATATATATATATATATATATATATATATATATATATATATATATAAGGTTGTTCTTGTTTTACTTAATCCATACACAATTAATACCGACTTAATGTGGACGAATAAATAAGGTTGTTCATACAACACTTTATCTAGACAGACATCAATGCACATCTAGCCACTTTATCCAAACATGACTTAATAATTAAGAAAAAAAACAAGCCTTTAGTAAACATGGTGTTAGCATAGATCATGCTTACTTTATTCCAACTCTTTCCAAGGAATTCGTTGACAGCAACACCATTTTGTCCATACATCATCGGTGAAAACCAATAACACCATATCCACCAACCCTTTATATCATCTATAGTGAAAAATGGCATTGAAATGATCAAAAAATTGAATACAAAATCTTGAATAATGCACATGTAGACTTTAATTTTACCTCGTGCCAAAATGAATCCACCAAGAACAAAAATAGTAAGCAACCCAAATGATCCAAACGTGTTGGCAACAATGATGTTTCTTCCTAATGCCCCTATGAAACGAAATAAGGCAGACGACATTTGGTGAATGCATATGAGCAAAAACAATTGTTTAAAGAACCTGAAAAAGGTGAAAAATGGAAATTGATTAGATTGAAATAGAACGGACGATTTACTATTTGTTTTGGTTATAATTTGTAAACTATAATACCTTCCAGCATCTGGATCAAATCCTATGACATAGTAAGTCATAATCACCCACGTGGCAACCTCAACAACTGTGACTGGGATCTTGAGAACCCATGTGGGTAAAGAGTATGCCCATGCAGGAAAGAACAGAAGGTCTCGTTGCTTGTAAAACACGGGAAGTTTCATAATGCTCAATGCTAACTCTGAGAATCCATTGAATGTAATCATGACCAATGTGAAAAACAAAGCACCCATGAAAATTGTCCCATCAACCAATGTATCTTTTGGCATCTCGGTCCTTAGGAATAAAGTCAATGTAATGGTAGCCATGAAAATAAGCTGAATAAGAAAAAAAAGTTATATCTGTCAAGAGTTATACAATAATAACAATATCCCAATCCCATTGGGACGGGCCCTCACCGAGAGATCTCATGTATATGAAAGGTCAGCCCACAATGACGAAATAAATAGTGTTGTTTGATTAAAGGAAAAAAAAACAGACAAGCAATAAAGCTAAAAGAAAAATAAAGCAAAAGAATCACGTAATTGTTGTATGAATATACAAACAGTGAGACTAGATATTAGCAAAAAAAAAAAAAGCAGACACATGCAATAAAGCTAAAAGCAAAGGTAAACATGCAACTGTTGTATGAATATACAAACAGAGAAACCAGATACTAGCAATAAAGCAGGAAACAGATACTAACAATACATGCTAAAAGTAAGAAAACCTTTTATACTCACCTGTGTCATCTTGAATATATACACAAAGGAGTTTCTTTTCATAAGCAAGTACTCTCTAGAAATGCAAGCTTTTAACAATTCTTTTTTGGAAACACCAAATTTCTTTGTTGTTAAGGCGGCCGGGTGGCTTTTGGTTCTATCAAATAGAGTAGAAAGTTCATCTCCTAGCCTTCTTCCAACATGAAATAACTGAAATGCTTCTGCGAATTCTCTTGAAGTCACAAAATTGTAACTTTCGTCTCTTCG
This sequence comes from Cichorium intybus, assembly GCA_023525715.1. Classification (NCBI taxonomy): domain Eukaryota; kingdom Viridiplantae; phylum Streptophyta; class Magnoliopsida; order Asterales; family Asteraceae; genus Cichorium; species Cichorium intybus. The sequence goes on from CM042009.1 coordinate 142,365,241, forward strand.
TGTCCAATATTGTTCTTGATCTTTCCTTGATGTCACCTATGATTATTGCCCATAAATATCAGTTGGGTTTTTAGCTTTTATTCTTATTATCAAACAGAATAAGTAAAGTTATAAGATTACTTCTTGCAAGAAGTCTGCAACTCCTTTTCTTTCAGGACATTTGAACCCCATGTGCTCAAAAAACTCTAGAACATTATCGCGTGGACCTTGGTAGACAATTTGTCCATCTGATAGAAGGATGATGTCATCAAATAATTCGTAAGTTTCTGGTGCGGGTTGGAGGAGTGAAATTACAGAAGTGCCCTGAAGAATGTGGATCGATTGTCTAATTGAGTTTACTATTTGAAAAGTCGTTGAACTGTCTAATCCAGTTGATATTTCATCCATGAACAAAGCCCTAGCTGGTCCAACCATCATTTCCCCTGTATTTCAATTCATTCTAATAAATCATAATTATTCCATCATATTATATTTTTTTCACTAAGTTTATATCATTTTGTTACCTGTTGTGACTCGCTTTTTCTGGCCTCCAGAAATACCTCTAAACATTTCGTCCCCTACTATCGTATCAGCACAAACTTCAAGGCCTAAAATCTGAACATATAAACATCACAACATGAAATTTAGTTTAATATTATCCACAAACTTATTTTATATCCACCATCGGTTATATTAATACCTTGATAACATACTCGGTGACAACACTAGCCTCTTGTCCTTCTAGTGATGCTGCCTAAAAATTGACCAAAAAGTATCCAAGAATTGTGTATGTGTAAAATAGATGATATGGAATATTTTAAGCATGTATCTATTATTATGAGCTTTAACTTTCTTCACCTTCATGTAGATGTCAAGATCAGGATCCGGTTTAATGTTTGCTTCTTTTTCTCTCCTTGACAATTCTGCTAACATTTCTGCAAATTTTCCACAAGCATATGTGACCAAAATATATCCAATTTTAAATTCATATTTTTAATTAGATTTTTTTAATTGTGTTACTGACCATAACTTGCTCCAACTCCTTGGCATCTGGCAGAGAATGCTAATGTTTCTCTGACCGTCATTTCTCCAATATGAAGATCATGTTGACTTATATAAGCAGACGATCGTTGAGGGACGAATTCGTGCATTTCATGCCCATTATAAGTTACTCTACCAGATACCTGTAATTTATGCATGTATATATAAATCTCTGTAGTTTTATGTCTATAAATAGATTATGTTTCCAACAACAATAATACCCAAATCCTATTAAAATAGGGTATGTGCATCTCCATACCAATATCAAATCACATTTTTTACACCATTTTTTGAATATTTTGTTCCCCCCAACACATTTGTTGGGCCAAAATGTTGTGAAGGAATTGTGTAATGACAAGTTTGATGTTCTACTATTCTTTTGGTGTTAAACATTCATGTGCACATATATAGTTCTTCAAATTTGAGTTCATACATTTTTAGTTTAAATATAATAATTGTTATTTGCAATATTATGTTATATATTACATTGATACTAGTCAACTGTATATATTAAATTTAATCTATATTTAAATCAAACACACAATTGACATATATAAAATGAATTTATTGCTTATAATTTTTTGTTAATATAATTTTAAATTAATAGTAAAAACAAGAAATAGGACAAATTTGTAAAGCTAATAAATTGAAGGGGTATTTTTGAAAATTCACATAGGATAAAAAAATAGGAATATACTTGAAATATTCTTTCTGATGTGAAAAATGGTGTAATGAATTGTAGATAATTCACTTTTGCACAAAAATTGCACCAGTTTGTTACAAAAAGTTGTGTCATCGGTTAAAGATAGTGTAAGGGGATGTAAGAAATTTATCTGTCATACTTTTAAATCTGACCCAAGTTTTCCAGCCAAAGCCAAAAGCAATGTAGTTTTTCCTGAGCTTGGTGGGCCTAATAGCAACGCCATTCTGCATAAACCGTTGGTATATTATTAATTAATTCATGAGGATAAATGTTAGCGAATAATATGTTATATATTGAATTATGATCATGTTAAACTCTCACCTCCCAGGCTTAATGATACCACTAACATCATGAAGAATTGGTAAAGGGATCTTTCTACTTGGAAGAAGATGAAGATAATTCAAAGATCCCTCTAAAATGTTAACCATAAAGTTAACTATGGTTGGCAACGCCCTCCCTCCAACATAGGCTTCTGCATCAATGTTCAAATGCTCAAACCGGACTTCGATAGTTGGAAGTTGAAGCCCAACTCTACATTTATTCAAAAGTCAGAAGATTAAAAGAAAACAAGAAGAAATTATACATTAAAATTAATATATAATTACCGTTCTATGCGATCTTTGAGCTTTAACAAGAACTTCTCATTATCTTCTTCTGCAATTTTCACGAGTCTCTCTAAAAGATTCCTTTTTTCAACTAACCCAAGATTCTTGATATCGATTTCTTTTGGTTGCCCTTTTTCTTCAGTTAGTATGCCTCTTTCTAATCGAAGATTTGTTGGTAGTTTTTCAATAGCAGCCCATTTCAATGCTTCTTCATCATCTTCATCCAATGATGATCTTGAAAAAATATCCCTTCCACTATTTCTCCATATGTTAGAACTACTTATTCGTGCACTGCTAACTCTAAACACATCTGCACTCTCCATGATTAATTACCACATGAAACAATCAAAACTAGAACTTCTTTGATGCAATGAGAATGTGTAACTGGTTTTTTGGACTTTTGGAAGTTTGAAGAACTGATATGTGACAGTGTGTATATATAGCATCCTAACTCACGAAAAAGCAAAATGTACAGGTTTGTTTTGTTATGATGATGTCAGGAATGATATCATATATATGAAAGGTTTATCTGAAGTAGGTAAGTTTTAAATTACTTGGTCTTAAATCGTCATCGTCATCACAGCACATCAGTCCTTTTATTCCATTTACAGCATCTTAAAATCTTTAATTATTTCACTAATCATTTCATGTTAATTATTTAACTACTGATGTGTAATCTTACGACATGCATATAAGGTGCTTGTAAACTTAAGCATATCATGGTGTTTTGAGCGTGCGCACGTGTAGAACTTTAATTACATTTATGTATTCGTGAAGGTAAATGGCTCTTTCTCCATTTTTGAAGCGACCTATTTGTATAATATATACATATATAATAGAAAGGCATATTAATTTCTAAATTACAGCAATCGTTCATTGATTACTATACCATGTTCTTGGTCGGCAAGAACTGATTTATCTTGTTAAATAATTATTTTAAAACTCAAATTAAATGATTTTTGTCATAAACAATTAGGGAAGTCAAGTGCCAACTTAGAAAACAACAAAGGAAAGATCCCATTATTGGTTCTGTTGGCCTTCTACATCCATAAAGAATCCTTAACATGCATTTCCTCAACTGGTTAATTCATAAAATGGAATTTACCCATAATAGAAATGTAGTTACACTTCTTTACTCATAACAGTAACTTCTTATATTATTTTAATACTTGATGATAGCAATATATAACCTCAAACTCATATTTTATCACATCACACCATATATGTACGCAGTCTTACAGTTGTCAACTATTAAAAGTAGTATATGCTTTAAGGCATGTATTTTGGGGGGTTTCCTGCAATTCTTGATGCTTACATGCTTCTTTTTTTGAGATATAATAATAAATTTATATAATGTCATGTGTAGTATCATAATATGTGGGATATGCTATGAACAAAATCCAAGTTATTTAATAGAAGCCATTACATATCATATAAAGCTTGAGCTAGCTGTGTGGTACAGAGGCAACACATGTGTCTTGGAATATAATAATGTAGTTGTGTCCTTGACATTACGATGTTCCCCTGATATTTCTGTTTTGAGATCTTGATTCTAGGATAAATATGATGCATTTTTTAATGTCTATTTTTGGGGGGGTCTTGAAGGGTGATAAACTTTGTGTTTTGTGCATTTGTTGATTTTGCTTCAATTTTCTACTTCGATTTGGTTTTTCATAAATATGATGTCTAATTATTTGAGAGACTAGGTCCATAGTGTTATACTATGCTGAACACTAAGAAGCATGAAATTATAAACTAAAACTCAACGATTTGTTAAAAAAACTAAAATACAAAGAATATGGTGGAAACCCTTACTCGAAAACCACAAAAACACTATTTGTATTCACTACTAGAAAAGCGGGTGATTACCCACAGTATTTCCGATGAAAAAAGTCTGTCAGTAATTACCGACGGATTATTGATGCAACAATGATAGGGAAAAAAACCTTAGTACTGTGACAATTTACCGACAAAATGCGATCCACGAAACTGCCGTAGGCAATGTCTCGGTAATCACCTACGTGTTACCGACGCCCCCTTTAGAATAATAATATCTATTATTTTTATCATTATTATTAGGATTATTATTATTGTGCTTACTATTATTATTATTATTATTATTATTATTATTATTATTATTATTATTATTATTATTATTCTTATTATTATTATTATTATTATTATTTAGTAGGTTTGTGTTTATGTTTATAATAATACTAATAATAATAACATTAATTATTATTATTATTATTATCATTATTATTATGTCAATTATTATTATAATAATGAATATAAATGTATGTACATATAATTATGTGTAAATGTGTATTAGTATATGTATATGTGTATGTATTTGTATATACACCGACTTAGCGTCGCGTTTTTAGGCGTACACATACCCGTGCAATAGTAATTAATACAACAACAACAACAACTAGGGCTAGCAAATATGTACCACGAAGAAACAACCAACATGTTACTAACCATAACAACAAAATTGGTAGCCAACATGTTTGGCTGGTAGTACCATACCAATTAAGCAGCCTTGGTACGGTAACGATACAAATTTTTGAATCCCACGGTTGTACCGTACCAACCAATTCATATATATATATATATATATATATATATATATATATATATATATATATATATATATATATATATATATATATATATATATATATATATATATATATATATATATATATATATATATATATATATATATATATATATATATATATATATATATACACACACACACATGTGTGTGTGTGTGTGAATTTCAGCTCTCATATTTTTATGTTTTAATTAGGAGTAATAACTAACAAGTCACATCTAGAAATGAATTACTAAAACAAATGTTAATACTAATTCTTTTTTCAAACAACACCAGGGATTAATATCAAAATACTAACACAAGCAAGTAAGTGAAACCAGTTTATCTTAGTACAACAATATTAAAAGTGACTACTCAAGTTCATGTTTATCTTAGGGCAAACATAAAAATATAAATTAAATATTTTTTTGGTATATACCAATACCAACATGTACCAAGCAAACTTGTTGGTAGCCAAAGAATTTGGTACCAAGTATACTTGGTAAGGTACTGGTAATTTAATTTCACTACCAATTATAGTTGGTACGGTACACGGTATAGAGGAAAAAGTGTCGGTATCGTACCAATTCCACCCCTAACAACAACAACAACAACAATAATAATAATATAATACTAATACCAATAATAATAATAAACAAAATAATAGTAATAACAATATCAATAATAAACATGATGAACATAAATATATATATATATATATATATATATATATATATATATATATATATATATATACATGTGTGTGTGTGTGTGTGTGTGTGAATTTCAGCTATCATATTTTTATGTTTTAATTAGGAGTAATAACTAACAAGTCACATCTAGAAATGAATTACTAAAACAAATGTTAATACTAATTCTTTTTGTCAAACAACACCAGAGATTAATATCAAAATGCTAACACAAGCAAGTAAGTGACAACCAATTTATCTTAGGACAAACAATATTGAAAGTGACTACTCAAGTTCATGTTTATCTTAGGACAAACATAAAAATATAAATTAAATATTTTTTTGGGTATATACCAATACCAACATGTACTAACCAAACTTGTTGGTAGCCAAAGAAGTTGGTACCAAGTATACTTGGTAAGGTACTTGTAATTTAATTTCACTACCAATTATAGTTGGTACGGTACACGGTATAGAGGAAAAAGTGTCGGTACCGTACCAATTCCACCCTAACAACAACAACAACAATAATAATAATATAATACTAATACCAATAATAATAATAAACAAAAAAATAGTAATAACAATATCAATAATAAACATGATAAACATAAATAATAATAATAATAAACATAATACTAATATTAATTTGTATTATCAATAACATTTTAATAAAAATAATAGAAAAACTAAAAAGGTATGATTAACATTATTTTCCTTGTGCGTCAGTAATACGTGTATGAGTATGCTAAAGCGTTTGAGTATGAATATGAGTATATGTATGAGTATAACTATGCTAATGTGCACGAATATTAGTATATGTATGTGTATGTCTGTGTATGAGTATGTATATGTGTATGAGTACTATGTATGGCTACAAAAACTTGTTGTGCATTCTGACATACATATAAAACACCCAAAAACGGCACCAAGAAACTTGATGTGTTATTAGCGTTTATAAGATTTTCGAAAATGATTTCACATTAGTTTTACATTTATGAACAGGGAAATACCATGTATGAATAGAACAACACAATTAGGCAAGTGTACCTAGTCGATTGTAGTATAGTAATGGTAAATCCGGGTTGTCGACCCAAGAGAAAACGGCTATCTTTAAGTTAAGAAAATCAATTATCAATTAACAATTATTCAAGCAAATACTCAGGGGCGAGTTTTAATGAAAACTCGTAAAACTTTGATAATAAAATAAATGACGAAATAATAAATGATCATAACAAAAATAACAAAGGAAACTTTCGTCTAGGATCTGTTGATTCATATAAACCTATGTTGACTAGTTTTGATTATGTGTAATGAGTTTAAATAAGTTGCATTAAGTTGTAGGATCGTATGGTCAAGTCACCAATTCTATGACTAATAAGTTAAAATAGCACAATGGTCATGTAACTAATTAACTTATAATCATCAAGTATTAGTACAATCTAGCATGCAAACATAGCCCATATCCTAATGGTCAAAGTGATATGTTCATACAATCAATGGTCATGAGTTGCAACTAAATGTGATATAAGTCTTATTTCACTAATCAAGTTTATAACTTAGATAACCTTCCTAGTTAAATGGTCAATAACTAGTCCAATGATATATAGTTGTCAATTATAAATCATGACGGTTCATGTGATCAATACGTTTAAATGGCCATTTAAACTTAATCATATGAAGATGGCAATCAAGAATACAAACTATAACCACATTTAATATGTATAGCATGCAAGTTATATATCCTAACCGATATTAAACTCGAATCAAGAACTAGATCAACACATATTATATTAATGAATCAACATCACCTAGGCAAAAGTTACGGGAAATATAAATTACAAAATATAAAAGTAAACATTAATACTTAGATTTGAATAAACCATCTAGTTATGTTTGATATGTTATTAGTGCAATGGATATTGAACGTCAAATATCGATTTCTAAAGTGATTAGATGTTTTGGTCCAACTACCTAATCCTATGATTATAAGGTCATTAATGGCAATGGTCATGCGATTATGTATTCCAAATAATCATGTATTGGTTCGTATCATACAAGGTTCATTTGAGCTTTTGATCTCAATGGTTATGACAATCAAATTGGTTTGTACAGATTGGCCCTCTAGTACAAACTTTGCATATACATACAAGATTCTACCTTCGTGACTTAACCCTAGGATTTGGTCCATCACTAGTCATATCTGCCTAATGGTCATAGCACAGTTATGATAAAAGTCATATAGTCAGATTGGTCCTCTAGACTAAAATAACTCAGCAATAAGTCCAAAAGGAAGGTTCTTTAACATATCTGATAGTCAAATGAATTATGCGAGATAAAATATAAAACGTTCAATATCCGATAAATAACAATCAAATCATAACTAAACAGTAATCAAATCTAAGTAATAAATAATACAGATAACATAATCTGAAGAATACGGCTTAGGAAATCATAATAGAATGCAATATATATAAAGCAAACCGAATGAAGTCCCGGCCGAACATTCTTCAAGCTCTCGATTCCATAGGTTCCCCTTTGATTCTACAAGCTTTCTGGCCGAGTTTGGTGGTGTGGAGGTGCAGAGATGTGATCTGGTCTGAAGGTGGTGTAGGTTTCGTGAGGTGTGTTGTTCCAAAGAAGAGCTGAACGGCTTGCATTTATAGTCGGCACTGGCGCTGGGCGCGGTGCGCCTAAAGGGAGGGCGCGGTGCGCCTAGGGAATCTCTGCACGCGGCCAACTTTCGCACGAGGGAGCACGTGGGTTTGCAGCTTTTAATGTCGGATCTGAGGCGCGGTGCGCCCAAAAAGTAGGCGGGGTGCGCCCTTGCACATGCTCGGCAAGTCCGTTGAATCATTGGATGAACGCACGCTTGAATATTATAATCAAAAGTCTGACGAAAGTGCGATCTGGATTCCTCCTGGGCGCGGTGCGCCTGTATATGGGCGGGGTGCGCCCTTGCTTCTGGCAGATTTCCAGTTTGCTTCTTTTTAAGCTCAAATGTTTGTGTAATTCGTTCCTTCGCTCCAAACGCGTCTTTTTAGCTTCAAAACGAATATTTAAGCATATTAGGTATCTTTTAGTTCATAACATGTATAAAACTAAACTAAAATCACATGATATCGTGCGGAAAATATGTATAATTTACGCGATATCAAAATACCCCACACTTGAACTTTGCTTGTCCTCAAGCAAACTACAATTTATAACCAAGCCAAAACGTTTTGATGCCCAAACAACTTTTCATACGCTACCACAGATCTAGCGTTTATTACCGATGTTAAGAATAAAGAATTAAGAATAAACATAGTAGATTATACCTAGTCCTATGTACATGTTTTTAACTTTCCAAAATCTTAAATAAACTCTCTTTCTATAAACGACAAGTCTTTTAGATTGATAAAAACTCATTTTTACATAACATCGAATACACCCATTAAAGATTCTTCTACCTCAAGACTTTTTGTCAAATTTCCCTTATTTAGAATAAAAATCATGCTGGACTAAATTTATCAAGTTAAGTTATTATATCCATTTTTCCGTACCTTTGAAACTCGTGACTTTCTATGGAACTCTTGATTACAAATTTTCGACTCAAGACTGTACAGAGTCTACTAATTCAAATTCCAAAGGCCACTAAGGAAATTCCATGACTTTCGATGACACCCGTGTAGCGAGCTTTCGACAATATTATCCCAAACCAGATGGTTTTAGGTAATAAGGAGTAGAAATGCCCGTAGGCCCCATTTTATGTCTACTTGCTCGAATGTCAAAGGCCACTGATTGAATTTTCCTTCCTGAGTCTCAATCTTATGGTATAACATTACTTGACTTCTGCTTTTTAACACATCAGATTTCTTGAGAATTTTTCTCATTTTAAGTTCATTTACCGAGGCTTATTTTCCTCAATTTAGTAACAGCATATAATTCGCACATTTTTGCAAGTAGGGAAACTGACTCAATCTGTTTTGGCAAAAACTCAATTTTTAACAATTGATAAAATTCCAATGGGTTTATTTCATTATTTATGCAAAACATTTTGTAACTACCATTCTAAAAACTTGTCCTCTACACAACTAGACTTTAGATAAAACAATGAAAAATAAAAATACATACATAAAATTAAATGTAACCTACAAATTTATTTTCAAAATATTTTTCTTAACAATTTTCTTTTTAGCGTTCAATTTTGGAAAAGATGTTTAAGATAACAAAAATTTTAATTGGCTCAGTTAATAATTGCAGTATGACGTCCTAACCCTACACTTATATTATACAATAATTCTTTTGTATATATAATTCAAAACAGTAAAGGGAGCAAAACGGAACAGACTCCCCTTGGGTACCAGTCGACGTCATATATGAGGCTCTTTCCACAGAAAAGAATTCATTGAACATGCTGCCAGCATTGAATCTTAGCAAATCTGTATATGCATCACTCGGACAAAAATTATTCTCACACAAATAAACACACAAAAATTAAATCACAAAAGTAATAACAACGAAAGAAAAATATCACTCATTTTGTGGTTCCTGAAGTTTCAAATCCGTGGCTACTGGTTTGCGGGTGTGGTGTGGCTGTGCGACTTTTGACCGTCGTCAGTATCGCTGCCCCCACTGTAAAGAAGCGTCCCCCTTCTCAGTAGTAGCTGATTTTTAGCCATGTACCATTATGTACGACCAGTGTCTGCCTCGGGTGTTTACGCGTCAAGCACGTTTTCGTGTCGCGTACTTTTTGAAGTTGTCTTTTTGTCAACGCAATCCGGATTGTCGACGCGTCGCGTCCGGATGGCATACACGTCGCATTGCGTGAGCAGAAAAGACTTCAAAGGTTTTGTTACTTCATTTTTTTCCCAAATATTCACCCCACACTTAAAATATGCTTAAGGTGTGCAAATATCTATTTTATGATTAGTGATATGTCAATCAAAGCAAATACATAACACACAAAAACAAATATACAATCACACAAATATTAACTAATAATTTAATTTTCTATACAAAAAATAAATCCGAATTCCCCGGCAACGGCGCCAAAAACTTGTTGTGCATTCTGACATACATATAAAACACCCAAAAACGGCACCAAGAAACTTGATGTGTTATTAGCGTTTATAAGATTTTCGAAAATGATTTCACATTAGTTTTACATTTATGAACAGGGAAATACCATGTATGAATAGAACAACACAATTAGGCAAGTGTACCTAGTCGATTGTAGTATAGTAATGGTAAATCCGGGTTGTCGACCCAAGAGAAAACGGCTATCTTTAAGTTAAGAAAATCAATTATCAATTAACAATTATTCAAGCAAATACTCAGGGGCGAGTTTTAATGAAAACTCGTAAAACTTTGATAATAAAATAAATGACGAAATAATAAATGATCATAACAAAAATAACAAAGGAAACTTTCGTCTAGGATCTGTTGATTCATATAAACCTATGTTGACTAGTTTTGATTATGTGTAATGAGTTTAAATAAGTTGCATTAAGTTGTAGGATCGTATGGTCAAGTCACCAATTCTATGACTAATAAGTTAAAATAGCACAATGGTCATGTAACTAATTAACTTATAATCATCAAGTATTAGTACAATCTAGCATGCAAACATAGCCCATATCCTAATGGTCAAAGTGATATGTTCATACAATCAATGGTCATGAGTTGCAACTAAATGTGATATAAGTCTTATTTCACTAATCAAGTTTATAACTTAGATAACCTTCCTAGTTAAATGGTCAATAACTAGTCCAATGATATATAGTTGTCAATTATAAATCATGACGGTTCATGTGATCAATACGTTTAAATGGCCATTTAAACTTAATCATATGAAGATGGCAATCAAGAATACAAACTGTAACCACATTTAATATGTATAGCATGCAAGTTATATATCCTAACCGATATTAAACTCGAATCAAGAACTAGATCAACACATATTATATTAATGAATCAACATCGCCTAGGCAAAAGTTACGGGAAATATAAATTACAAAATATAAAAGTAAACATTAATACTTAGATTTGAATAAACCATCTAGTTATGTTTGATATGTTATTAGTGCAATGGATATTGAACGTCAAATATCGATTTCTAAAGTGATTAGATGTTTTGGTCCAACTACCTAATCCTATGATTATAAGGTCATTAATGGCAATGGTCATGCGATTATGTATTCCAAATAATCATGTATTGGTTCGTATCATACAAGGTTCATTTGAGCTTTTGATCTCAATGGTTATGACAATCAAATTGGTTTGTACAGATTGGCCCTCTAGTACAAACTTTGCATATACATACAAGATTCTACCTTCGTGACTTAACCCTAGGATTTGGTCCATCACTAGTCATATCTGCCTAATGGTCATAGCACAGTTATGATAAAAGTCATATAGTCAGATTGGTCCTCTAGACTAAAATAACTCAGCAATAAGTCCAAAAGGAAGGTTCTTTAACATATCTGATAGTCAAATGAATTATGCGAGATAAAATATAAAACGTTCAATATCCGATAAATAACAATCAAATCATAACTAAACAGTAATCAAATCTAAGTAATAAATAATACAGATAACATAATCTGAAGAATACGGCTTAGGAAATCATAATAGAATGCAATATATATATAAAGCAAACCGAATGAAGTCCCGGCCGAACATTCTTCAAGCTCTCGATTCCATAGGTTCCCCTTTAATTCTACAAGCTTTCTGGCCGAGTTTGGTGGTGTGGAGGTGCAGAGATGTGATCTGGTCTGAAGGTGGTGTAGGTTTCGTGAGGTGTGTTGTTCCAAAGAAGAGCTGAACGGCTTGCATTTATAGTCGGCACTGGCGCTGGGCGCGGTGCGCCTAAAGGGAGGGCGCGGTGCGCCTAGGGAATCTCTGCACGCGGCCAACTTTCGCACGAGGGAGCACGTGGGTTTGCAGCTTTTAATGTCGGATCTGAGGCGCGGTGCGCCCAAAAAGTAGGCGGGGTGCGCCCTTGCACATGCTCGGCAAGTCCGTTGAATCATTGGATGAACGCACGCTTGAATATTATAATCAAAAGTCTGACGAAAGTGCGATCTGGATTCCTCCTGGGCGCGGTGCGCCTGTATATGGGCGAGGTGCGCCCTTGCTTCTGGCAGATTTCCAGTTTGCTTCTTTTTAAGCTCAAATGTTTGTGTAATTCGTTCCTTCGCTCCAAACGCGTCTTTTTAGCTTCAAAACGAATATTTAAGCATATTAGGTATCTTTTAGTTCATAACATGTATAAAACTAAACTAAAATCACACTGATATCGTGCGGAAAATATGTATAATTTACGCGATATCATATGGCTATGAGTATGCTAATGTGTTTAGGTATGACTTATGAGTGTGTATGACTATGGGTATATGTATGAGTATGTGTGTATGTGTATGTGTATGTGTATGTGTATGTGTATGTGTATGAGTATGCCAATGTGTTTGAGTATGAGTATGTGTGTGAGTAAAAGCATGCTAATGTGTACAATTATGAGTATGCTTATGATTTTGTGTATGTGTATGAGTATGCATATGTGTGCGTGTGCATTTGTGTGTGTGTGTGTATGATTATGTTAACAATAACAACAACAATAACAACAACAACAATAATAATAATAACATATGTGTATGTGTGTATCTATGTGTTGGTGTATTAAAATCATTTGCATTTATACACCTTAACAGGATAAAGTTTGAAGAGTGTAATGGGTCTGAATGGTATACAAGCTAGTGTGTAGTTCGATATTACTTATAAAACGATGAACATAAACATATTAATGTATCATAAAGATTTGTTAAAATGAAGCCAAAATATATTATCAACGAAAAACAAAAATTAACCATCGGTCATTCGTTAGACCTTACCGACACCTTTGTAACGGAACAGCCATATCGTCGGTATTGCATCACTAAATTACCGACGCAATACCGACATCATGGTTGTTTTGTTACAAATCTTTCGGTAAAGCATCAACAATTATCGACGAATTATCAATGCAACAATAACAGGGGAAAAACACCCTAGTACTATGACAATTTAACGACAGAATAGCGATGCACGAAACTGTCGTATACAATGTGTAGGTAATCACCGACGAGTTATCGACGCCTCCTTTAGAATAATAATAATTATTATTTTTATCATTATTATTAGGATTATTATTATTATGTTTATAATTATTCTCATTATTATTATTATTATTATTATTATTAATTCTATTATTTTTAGTATTATTATCATCATTATTTGTCGATTATTATTATAACAATGTATATACATGTATGTATATATAATTATGTGTATATGTGTATTGGTATATGTAAGTGTGCTTGTATTTGTATACACACCGGCTTAGCATCACATAGACATACACATACCTATGCAATAGTAATTAACAACAACAACAAAAACAACAACAACAAAAACAACAATAATAATAATAAACATATAATACTAATAATAATAAGAGTAAATTACATGATTCGTCCCTCGTGCAAGTGTCAAAATGCACGTTTAACCTATTTTCAAAAATTAATTCGGACGGTCCTTTATATCATTAAAAGTTTCACGCTTGATCCTTAATAGACATAAAATGACTATCTTGCCCTTTTCTATTTATTTTTTATTTGCTTAGTATTTATTATTTTTTTATTAATTATAAATTTTAAAAATCAAGGGTCTCTCTCTTTGTCTGTCTTTGTTCCTCATGTCCTCTTTCTAAACAATCGACAACCATATTGAATGGTGGGTTTCTTGATCTATTTGTAGGTTTTTTCCCTTATTACCACCATCGCCTTACTGAAATCGGGACTATAACCACCATATCCATTATTAAAATTGAAGTTTGCCACTACCATGTACCTTCACAGGTTGATTCCCATTTGACTTGTAACCCTTTGAAGCTCTTGATGGGATTAACTACCATTAGTTGATCCTCATTTGACTTTTAAGCCCTTTGAAGCTATTGATGGGATTAATGGGTTCCAGGTAATGTTTCGAAGGGGGTAAAGAGTCAAGTTAGAAATAGAGGATTGTGATAAAGTTCTTGAATGGGAAGCGCCGATAGCTAGAGTTAGATTCTGGTAAACCTTTAGTTTGCTTATAAATTCCATCCATGAGTTACATGATCTGTGAGGAAGGTGAAAGTTGAGGGTTTTGTAAAGAAGACAGGTCATTTGTAGATTAGCATCCCCTTTGAAACCCTTATCATAAAAACCACAGTAATGCAAGTGTTCACAAAGGAGCTCCACAACATCAAGCTCTACAATATCCCAATCGTGTCTAATTGCTTCACCGAAACCTCAGTTGATGGCGACTCCATTGACAATAAGGTGAGATTGGGTTTTTCTAAAAACCCTAGCCGAGAAAGGAGTGTTCTTATAACCTGGAGATCGAGTTGTTAGATGAGGAGTGCTTCAAATAGAATTTTTAGATGAGGCGGCTAATTTGTTTGAAGAAAAAAGAATGTCGGCTAATTTCTATTGAGAGTGAGAGAGAGAGAGATCACGTTTGATAAGGGTAAGAGGTAAGGGGTGAGGATGGTGTGACCCATAGAGTATAAGTATGTGTGTGTGTATTAATACGTTAAAAACAACAACAACAACAACAACAACAATAACAACAACAACAACAACAACAACAACAACAACAACAACAACAACAGCAACAACAACAACAGCAGCAACAACAATAACACCAACAACAACAACAACGACGACGACAACAACAACAACAACATATGTGTATGTGTATATCTATGTGTTGGTGTATTAAAATCACATTCATTCATACACCTTAGCACGATAAACTTTATGCACATATTAGTGAAATATGGACAAATGAAAAAGTCATGCAACAACCCATGCTTGAAGCCATGCAAGTCGAGTTAGATAACACCAAAATTACTGATTCTTGAGCCTTAATGTATCCAAGACAACAAGGAATCCACAAAAAAAAAAGAATCAACCATTTGGAGTTCATATGCAAAAGTTACGATGGTTTAAAGTTGGTTGCAAATTTATCCTTAATGCTATCAAATATTGACCAACATTGGCCAAGAGAATTGACTTGTTTATTACAAGTTTAAAGTTGAAAAACTAATGGTTTTCTTTCATTTATCATCAAAACTCTTAGGGGAATGTGTGTGTAACTCTTAGGGGCTATTGGTGTGTGTTTTCACCTTCAAATGAACAATTAAAGGGGGAATTATAGAAATTTCATCATCAAGATTAATATTTGAAGTTAATGATTCATTATCCTTATTTTTATGCTTGGAATTACACAATTTTGTTCATAATTAAAGAACTATAACTCCAATAGCATGCTTGTATGTGTCAATAAGTTGAGATAATAAATTAAACTCAGTCTTCTAATACTTTAGTTTAATAGTGTGACTAGAACATAAGTTCTTGATCATTTTGGAATTTGGGTTAAAAAAACTTAATTTGATGTGTACTATGAATGTTTTACCATTGGAATTGTACTAAATCATGTTAAACAAGTAAAATCAAGTGAGAATCAGCTCTTGGGAAGTCAATTGTTTAAATAAACACTATAGTTGAAATTTTAGGTGTTTGGGGTCTGTAAGAGCTTATACGGCCCAGTAAGGCCATGCCTAAATCGACAAGGTCATTTTTTTTAAATAGACACTATAGTTAAAATTTTAGGTGTTTGGCATCTATAAGAGTTTATACTGCATATGCAAGACCATGCCCAAATCAACAAGGTCCAGGTGGTATCCCGTCTAAAATTTTACACAAAAACCCAACTTTCCCATTTGATTCCCCTTAGGCCCAAGATTGATACGCAAACAATATGGAACAGTTTATAGCATGTTTTAAGATTCATATAGGCATGAAATTCTATGTAGAACTCAAATCTGGCGAGGTGTATAACTATTGAAGAATCATATGATGAGTCGTTTAAGACAATTTTTTGATTCTATATCTACAAATTGGAATGATTGAATAGATTTGGAAGCTAGAGTAGCCAAAAGGAAATGAGTAAATTTAGTCGACCTTACTTCTCGAGGTGACAACATGTGGATTTTTTCCACTATGGTCTATGGGATACATGGAAAAAGAAAAATGATTTTATGATACAAAGCTTCTTATGTATCTATATATGAATGTCTTAAATCATGCGAAATGTTTAACCTTATGATCTCTTTCTAGAGTCTTTGATATATAACTGCAAATTGTTTATGATTGATAAAACATGATAAATGGTTTATTATGTGGCAATAGTAAAGGTAATGTTGTTATGATATTATGCAATTTTATGAATGTCTTCAATATTTAAATTTTATGTTTAAGCATTTGCATATCATAACACTTGTGTGTGACTGACTTGCATTAAAGTAAAGTGGTGATCATGCATAAATTAAATGTGTTGCATAGTAGTAGAGTAGTGTATAGACAATAAAGATAATAGCAAGACTCCATTAGGATGGTACCTCTCCTTGCAAAGTAGACGTCTAGGAAACTGTACATAACCCATCTCATATAGACCCATGAAATTGTGCATAACTGTTAGCTTAACGCCACAAAATGTGACATGGTCTTTTATAGAAAGTCATGGGATGGTCCATAAGATTTAGTATGAAAATGTAATCATCCATTGCATACAAAGCAACTAGCATGAAAATTGTTATGATAAAACACATTGATGAATGTTTTATAAACTTTTATGTGTCCAAAACCCATGTAACCACATATGTTTCATTTTACTCTCTGTATTTTAAAATGCCATGTATTCGAGGTTTAGGTATTAATACCCAGAATGCTTGATCCTTAGAGAAGGATCCCTAGATGATACGCTAGAAAAATGGATTTTAGGAGAACTAGAGAACGACATAGTCACTTTGTAATAGTAGAATGGTTTTTAAGGTTACAAATCTTTATTAGGGTTTATGTTTGGTATGAAGTTGTAACACCCTAACTTGGACGATTGTTTTGGGATACAATGTTTTTATTGGAACGTATTTTTGTAAAATACAACTTGCAATCATGAAATGTTTTGAAAACCATAGTAATTTAGAGCATATGGAAATAGGGTGTTACATACTATATGATCCCATCATACGTTTCATGTCATCTTTTATAGTAGCGTTTAGATCTGTATTGTTTAGAACAACATTTGACTACCTCAAGGCATGAGACTACACTTACTCGAGAGCCAACATATATCATGGGTCGAAGGATATATAGACTCAATTCACATATCAATATTTACCTAATGATGTCGAGCTATAACGTGATATATTGAGGTTAGTCAATGTAATATTCTCTAGCAACGAATACATGTGAATCGGGCTCTTCAATAAGACTCATATTTAATTGAATGAATATTAACCAATATTCACATTTCATTCATAGTTACTCTCATGACGTGACATACTATAGATATTTAAAATAATCAATAACGAATCACAAATTTAAACATGAAAATATAGAACACAATTTCATTTGATGAAAAAATCATACCATGTATATGAATTCATAATATAAATAAAGCTACTCAATGTTCTAATATGCAAACAATATCATATATTTACAAATTGAAAATGTTTCTAACATGACAAAGCCAATGTTTACAATATTATCATGGTGCTTGGTACAAGGCACGTACTTAGTAAACAAATCCGACACATTATAATACATTTGAATTATAAGAATAATGATCTCTCCTGAGTCGATGACATCACGAATGTAGTGACACTTATGTTTAATGTGTTGAGTCCTCTTTGTTAGTAGTGTCTCGTTTGCTATTGATTAACATCAATAGTTTCTCAATATATCTTTGTAGCTATCTCAATGCTCGACACTGTTCCTATATATATATATATATATATATATATATATATATATATATATATATATATATATATATATATATATATATATATATATATATATATATATATATATATATATATCTTTATCCAGATTAATTCTTGAGCCACTTCTATTGCCTCTCAAGCTTTTTGTAGACTCCAAAATTGTGTTTTAGTTGGAGTTACACCAATACACTGCTTTTCCATTCACGATGAAGGCATAACCTAACTAGAAAGGATCATCATCTCGATATGTTTGAAATTTGCATAATTGTAACATTTTACCATAACCTTTTCCTTTAAACCTCTATAAACCAAGAATATTTCGTTATTTCTTTGTAAGTACTTTATAATGTTCTTTACAATAATCTAATAAGGCTCATGAGGTTATTTTTAATACTTGTTTGTCATGCTCATAACATACTATACATTGGGTCTAGTATATAACATATACTACATTGGGTCTAAAACTTACTCATGTTAATCTCATGCTCTATTGATATGTTTCCACACTTGCAAACTTCTGTATTTAACCATTTCATTATCTTGTCAATGTATGTACTTTGACCAAAACCAATAAGCGGCCTAGATCTATGATTATAGATCTTGATTCCTTGGATGTACATTGCATTTTCTTGTCTGTTCATCTACATTGCTTTCCAAGAAAATACTTTACGCTTTGAAAGGTTGGAATGTCATTTCCATTAGAACTATGTCATCTACATACCAGATCAACAAAACAATAGTGTTGGTCCCAATTTTGCAATCACATGATAATAAGACACAAAATATTACTTTAAAACCAAATTCTTATTGAATAGAAACCATTACTAAATACAAACGTGAACAACTGAGATACACCTAAGTTGTTTCATAAACTCTCCGAATTTTTTTTTTCAAATCTCGCATACAAAACTGTTAGGCTTATGATCTTATAGAAGTACATAAAAATGGTTGATGAGCATTGCATAAATAGTTATTTGAATGATTGTAATAGTCCCACACACATGAGGGAGTATTCAGTGGTAGTCATTGAACTATAAGTTTTATCCATATCCTTAGTTCAAACTTCAAACAAACTCAATCTCTAGTATCTTTAGATCCTCACAAGTTTGTTATATGTGGATAAGACTTGTGGGTAAGTTATTCAGACTTCAAGCATTCTGGTTGTTAATTCTATACAGACTAGGATTCTATTATTATGCTTAGTTAGCTTAACTGACAAGATTTCCTAGATTAGTGTATATCTGCTTTAAAAAGCATCAAATCAGCCTAACAATCTTACCCTATTTGATGATGTCAAAACTTAACTATATATGTATATGCTACATTACATGTGTGTCTTTTATTCAAATGCGGATACAAAAAATTTACATGATAGAGTATATCACTACATTGAGAGATTATACTCATATTATTCTAATTCCTCAACTTCATCATGAGAAAGTACCCCCGCCCCTTCGATTAGCTTTTATCTCCTTTTGTCCAGTTCCAATGACAAAAGTAAATGAAAGCCCATTATTATATTAACAGTACTCCAATAACATCTCATCTCAAACATATAAGAAGTTGTAGCCTTAGGGATGTCACTTGATCATAGAAAGAATATATTCATATCTTCATCGTTTTAGAACACCCCATGAACTAGATTTAAAGTAAATAGATAATTCAACAGCTCAACTCCAGCTAGCAGAGTGCTCTTTGTCACCCTTGTGGCATTGATTTAAGATAACCTGGACTATTTTTCTATACTCAGTTCACACTTGCTAATTTTTCTTCCTTATCCTTCTAAGAGTTTTTTGATTGCTTCCTACATGATGATATTTATGGTGCACACTTTGCAATGAGATCATGCAAAAGTGTTCTTCGTTCATTATAAAGCATTCCCTTGTCGTTCTCAATAATCTTCATCATCTCCATTCACCTATTGAACCCAAATTTAACCAGTTTATCTACCTCAAGTTCATCTAAACATTGTCCCTGGCTTGTCTTGTTGGTTAGATGTAATGTAACAATTTTGTGGCTTCTAGGATTTGCATATCTAATTTTTATTATCTCTCTTGGAAACTTCCGTATAGGGTAAATGCCATAAAATTTCGTATTGTTCGGTTCAACTAACCTTTCTCATCTTACTAACACCTTTTGTGTTGATTAATAATTTGTTGTTGCTCAACAATTACCTTTTCTCTTGCAACAACAACTTCTTGAGATGCAAGCTTCATGTCAGCTGTTACATCCAACTTTTCAAGCTTTTGCCAAAGTACCACCTTTTTAATGTCCTTTTTCGTGGCGATAAGTGAGCAAACCAAGGCTAATTGTTAGGATATTGGGCTTAAATAGAGCTTTCCTACAATATAAAATCTGCCTCTAAACTCTCGATGAATCAAAAGATACGTCAAATTAAAATCGGGTCTTTTGTGGTCTTGTTTGTCATTATCTCATTTATCCATATAGGCTTCTGTCAGGTATTTTATATGCTCTACATCAATCAATATTCGTAAGGTGTCTCTCATCCATTATGTTTAGGACTTAATTCACATTGATACAATTGTACATATCAGTGGTGTCCAAGTCATTCATTTAAAAAGAAAAATAGTTGTATATACTTCTTGTTTTGACTATAGAGGTCAACCATTATCAAACTAGGAAGATTAGGTCTAGGTTCTCATTTTTAATCAAACCATATTTGAGATCCATTTAAACTTTTTCATAAAGTGTAAGGTTAACAAAACTATAAATACCCATAACATGAATTTCCTTTCTTGTGTAGACTTTTCACATTAAATTCCTGAATTTTTTAGATTTACAACATACAATTCATTGGATACAAATTATCATAAAATCATAAAATAATATTGGTTATACATCGAATAAAGTGGATTATACATAAGCACATCACATAGTATACTAACCAACAATACATCATATCGCCTTTTCGTTTTTGTACCTTAACGAGGGCTTTAAGCCACACATTAAGGCGGGAGTTAAAGAAATAAGTTTTATGATTTGATATGTTTTTGATGTGTTAAGACATTACACTTCAAAAACATTTTACCATTAAGTTTTTTTCTTATTATGACATTACACATTAAACCATCTTAGCCCTATGAAGCATCCATATCGACTATGTTGTTAAAGACAACAAAGCTTCTGCTTGGAAAATCTTTAGACATCCTGCAACAAATATAGTACATTAGTAAATAGAATACCCTTTCACTCTATTCTATAAATGCAAATAGATATCATGAATTCCACTCAAACCACTACAAAACATTGCAAATCACTTTATAAAAAGTTCCTTAAATGTTTGATATCATGAACCTGCATGAGACCTTAAAACTAATGCAACTTTTAGCAATTTACTTATATTAAAAAATGACATTTTTTGGAATGTACTTACATTAAAAAAATTAAAACATGATACCTTAAAATATTTCGATAAAATATATTTTGTGTCAACCCAATTGATACCAAATTGTTTAAACTCAAATTTTGTATCCTATTTATTTACAAATTTGCCCTTACTTATTTTCCCTCAATTCTCTAACGTGTGTCTTCATTTTATAAAAACAAATAGATTTCACAACACTTTATTAGGCATTTAATAGAAAAAGAAAAACATAACTTAACTAAGTGACAACACCTAGTAATATCAAGTATTATAGTCGTTGTTTAGCCGGGTTTTAGTTAATTTATCCTTCTAAATTGGCTAATATCACTTATCTTGTGCCAAAGTGCTTGGAAATGTTTTTAGTGTAAATGCAGGGGTTTTAGTACAAACTGGGAGAAGTTACGGAGCAAGACGGATGAAAAAAGATAAATCAGGAGACATTAGTGTCGCTAACTTTACTGTTAGCGTCGCTAATGTTCGCCCGGTGGATTTCTTCGCTTTTAAGTCTCGTACGCGCACGTGGAAGTTTCCAGAAGCCATATTAGCGACGCTAACTTATATGTTAGCAACACTAATGTCCAAAAACGATAAAAGTCAGCGTTTTGAATTCCAAACTCCGAGATATCGGGCTCTGGAAGAGGCGCGTGTCGCGGAAAAGCCTTGTTCGCGGCACGGGAACCCTGTTTTCGCACCACTATAAATACCGGAATCCCGTCCGACTTTTGAAGCATCCCGGGACGTTAAGGAGGGATTCGGAAGGCTGATTTCCGTGATTTTTCTCAGTTATCTCGATAGTTTGGTTAGTTATTTGGCTTTTCTCTTATTTTATCAACTCAGTATCGAGGTATTCTGCAATTGGAATTTCCGTTGATTACTCAATGTTTGTTTGGATTCGTAGTTTCTGATTTCAGTAGTTAGTAGATCTGGATTTGAGTGTTTGGATATTGGTTTGATGTTTGGTCTTTGATTTTAGTAAAGTAATCATTTGGTTATCGTTTTGTTTGTTATTCGTTTTCTCGATCTGCAATCAGATCTGAGTTTTGTTTGAGTTTTTGTGTGTTTCCTACGTGTTATTGATCCGCCGTCTATAGAGTGACACTATAGGTCGGTTTATCGACACAGAGCGCCAACCACTGACTCCACAGATCGAACCTTACTTCCACTTAGCTAGTGAGCTGTAAGGTTAAATCTAGTATTTTTGACCGCATCAACGACTGCGAGGTGATGCCACTAAGCTATACATGGTTGTTTCGTATTAACTTATTGCGGAAACAATGATTCAAGAACAGAGAAAGTTTGTGAGATTATGCTTTTCCTATTAATTCCTTGGTTTTTACAATTTTCATTGGAGATAATTACCCGTGAATCATACATAAATTACACTTATAACATCATAATTTAATTATTTCTAACTAAGAGAATATACCCTAAAAACGAAATACATAATTATTATCGAAACAAATAAATATTTATTTTTATAATTGGGTGGATTGTTTAAAGTATAATGTCCTAATAAGAAAAATGAAATTATATGTTATAGTTAGGTTGTTTTTTCAAATACACTAGACTTATACAAAAAAATGAAAGTAAAATGTTGTAACATAAAGAATTAAAAGTAGGATGTTGCAATAACAAATAAACAAAAGTATGTTGTTTTTTGTGTTGTTAAACCATTTTTGTGACATGCAATAATGACAACATACTTTCCTTTATTTGTTTAATATAGCATCATACTTCCATTTCTCACAACTACAACATTATACTTTTCCTATTTCTCCCTACTACAAAATTGTATTTTTTTCTATTCTCCCTAGCATCATACTTTCATTATTTTGTTTAAAATGGCCCCTATCATATAATGTTTTTATGGTTCTGTGATCCGAGGGTAAAATGATCATTCAAAAAACTAATAGAGGCAAAGTTATATTTTACTATGACGACACCAAAATCAATATGAAACAACGAATAAGGACCAAAAATACATGAGAACTAATTTAGACCACAATTTCAAAAATCATACCTAAAATCCAATTTACTCTATAAAATAATATATACCAGTAAAGTAGTCTTTTATGCAGAAGGGAGTTTCTAGAAGAATTGTCTTGTTGTTAGTGATGTTAAATAATTCCCCAAGAGTTGAACTTACAGATTCCAACAACATATCTAGTTCAACCTAGTATACTTAAAAACAATAATTCCCTTTATAAACATTATTATATATTTTTTTCTTTTTAATCATTCTTTAACTTGTCATCCTCACATATGAAGAAGCTCTATACATACTGATTTCTAAGCTCTATACATATTGTCATCCTCACATCTGAAGATAAATCCTAAGGACAAAATTGGAAAAGAATGGGAAAATATAGTTTCGCATAAAATGAAAAAAGCTAGTACTTTGAGACCTTGAAACTATATCTTAAAGGAAAGATATATGAAAAGGGTAAAAAGGTAAATTTTAAAGGAAATGGAATTGAAATAAGACAGAAAAGAATCAACTTAAAAGGGATTCATATGAATGAAAATATACACTCACAAAGTTAGGAAAAAACTAGAGTAAAAGCTGTTGGAGAATTGGGCATGTCCAATGGGTCATGTTTGGGTCATAATAGATTAAGATCTAGACGTAATTAGAAAAGAGTGTCTAAACTAAAGTTCTAGTCCTCGTGGCAATGAGAACACTGGATAACGAATAAGGACAAGCATACTTATAATGGGATAAGGAGATAGACTCGTGAGGCAGCAACCTTGCTACCCCTACCATATTCATACGACAGCTGTAGGGGTCGGGGTGGCTTTAGGCGGACCCTTTGATCTGATTCCTTGCTAGTAATATCCTATTCATCTTCACCTTCTACACATGAATAGATTGTGAAAGGTGATCTCAAAGCCTAGATTCAATTTGGTAAATTAAGATTGGAAGTTTTTAGATGTGGACAGGTGATGAGTAATAATTCTAAACACTATTACAAGCATT
This sequence comes from Cichorium intybus, assembly GCA_023525715.1. Classification (NCBI taxonomy): domain Eukaryota; kingdom Viridiplantae; phylum Streptophyta; class Magnoliopsida; order Asterales; family Asteraceae; genus Cichorium; species Cichorium intybus. Next base: position 142,390,072 of record CM042009.1, read on the forward strand.
AATTCATGAAAATATTTCAATGATGTTGATTTGGACAAATTTGAGGTAATTTCTTAAACCCTTGGTGTTTGGTTGAGAATGTGAAATTAGTTGAGAAATCTTAATTGTTTGTTGCTATTGAGATCTGGATTCATCTTATACTTGAATTAAATTTATAATCATTTGGGGAACAAATGAAATTGGTTAATTATCCTAAGAAGTAACCATTTTGGAATCCTTATTGTGGTTAAATATTGAAGAATATATCAACTTTGAACACATGGATTAAAAGGGCCAATGATATTATGTTATTAAGTAAATTTTGAGTTGATGTGGTAATTGAGAAATGAAAACATAAAAGTGTGAATGCACATTGTAAAGTAGTTAGAATTTATGCAACTCATTGGTGCTAAATTGAAATTTAGGAATAAACAAAAACATGTAATATGATGGTTGGAAATTTTGACAAGTTTGACTTTTCTGTTAAAGTCAAATACCAAGTTAAAATAAAAATTACTTGGAAATTGTTTTATATATATATATATATATATATATATATATATATATATATATATATATATATATATATATATATATATATATATATATATATATATATATATATATATATATATATATGGAAATTGAGTTTGGATCCATGAGTTACTACTAGTATTGAGTTAGAAACTCCAAAGAACCAAACTACTTAAGCTATTTAGCTTAGTTATAATCACTTAGCTAAAAGGGAACATCTTTGGCTAAAGCCTAGTAAAGTTTGATGTGGGACGGATTTTGATATTTTACAAAAACTATGATATTTTTATGAATCATGTTTGGATTTTGATGAAAAATGGTCTAGAATTAGACATAAATTTGTCTAATATGGTCATTTTAAAGAGTGGAAGTCCAAATTTAGTACAATTTTGTAAAAGTCATATGAAATAAAGGAAATATCGTATAGGTATGAGTCTATTGGCGTTGGAAAGCTATATATGTTTAGTTTACTTCATCTTTGCACATCATAACCTAATTACGATTGTAATTTGAGTGAAAAATGCATTTTTTACAGCACTTTCAAGTTGGAATTTGACAGCTTGTAGCTGCTATATTGTAAAATTTATATAAAATAATAGAAGCGTCCTATTACATGAAAAATGCATGTGCAGTAGTTTGGTTACTCACTAAGCTTACACAGCTTAACCTCTATTTGTTGTTGTGCCTTCCAGAATAAGGTAAAATTAATAAGGGTATAAAGCTAGTAGCTCATAGATAAAATAATTATTGGACGGATGTAACGCCCGACTCGGATCTTCGTACAATTTTGTGGTATATGATGACGCCTAGTAATATCAAGTATTTTAGTCGTCGTTGAGGCCTATTCTAAGTGAAATTATATCGTATAAACTGTGGTATTACTCACTTTTCGTGTCTAGTGCTTGTGTGTGAAAAATGATATAAACAGGGGCTAAAGGCGAACAAAATAAAGAAGTTTTGGATAAAGTCACTTTCAGTTGAAAATACACGCGCGCCGCGACATGAGGAGCACGCGCGTCACAGAAAGTCAAGGATCAGATGACGACTTGAAATTCAAAGTGCGAGAAACGACGTTAGAAATAAGGGCGCGACACGGATTTCGCCTTTGCGCGCCGCAATTAGCTCGATTTTGCAACTATAGAGTGACACTATAGTTTGGTTTATTCTGACACTATATTTTAACCACTTGACTCCCACGGATTGACCCTTGCTGCTACTATACTAGTGTGCGTGTAATGTTTAATTTTCTAGTTTTGACTACATAACGACGTAGACGTGTCAGTATAAAATATATTTGATAACTACTAGCTAATATAAATTTACACCAAGCAAGCTGTAACAAAAAAAATTAGGTGTACTTTGTATAAACTTTCCAGATGTTACAATTGGATATTATCAAAGATGAAATATAAACATAAAGAAAATAAATAAATTATAAAATGAAAAAAAGAACTAAAAATGTGAAATAATCTAACATCATCGCTAAGAAGTCTGTAACTTGTAGTAGATTGTTGACAATCAGATAAGTCGGGTTCTTGTATAGACTTTGCCCAATATTTCTCTTTGTATATGTCCTCTTTTGCGTTATTATGTTTCCTCTCTTTGTCCTCTATTCTAGTTGATTGGATGCATGTCTTTCATTCTATAAAGATCCTGCAAAAGATTAAAACGAAAAATAGAATTTCAATTTCAATAAAGAATCAATAATAAAATTGTAAATTGAAAAAGACATAAAGGAACTTAAAACAAAAGCATAATTTTGCCCATAACATCGTCGAGAAATATATTTTCTTGTTTCAACACCTTTAAGACGATAACATTTAGTAAGTAAAGAGCAAACACATTTAGAGAATTTGAAAGAGCAAACTATATTTTCTTATACATAGAAGATTAGCACCATTTATATGCACAAATTTAGAGATAGCGAGAATATGAAAGAAAAAACTAATTGTTCCCAACTAATAAACAATCTTTCCTTATTGTTTTTTACTAATTCAGGAGTAGGTTTAGTGCAAGAAATAGCAATATGCTTTTATATATTTGTGTATTATAGCATTCTACTTTAATTTTATTTCTATTACAAGATTATAATTTCAATTTTTTTCCTATGAAGCCACTATGCTTTGAAAATCTACCATAGAAATTTCCTTCCTTGACCTATGCAACAATAAGAAATGTACTTTACTTTTTGTCAAACCAAACGTATTAGATGTTATGTTCATAACGAAAGCATACATAGTATTTGTCAAAACCAAGAAAACTATATAATATGGCATAAATATTCTCGAATAAAAAGTAGTACCTTGCATGCTTAATCTTTTGATGATTCTTCATTGGTAAATAACATCCATCAACTTCCTTGAATCATTGTTTCCAGCATATCAACTAACTTGGTTTAGACAAACACCATATGCTTATTACTTAAGATAAATATCCAAAAGCTTAACTATCAACCTTTCTTGAAGCAAACTCTACCTTTTCAATTATTGCAGTACATATACCAATGAATATACTATTTGAATCTATCAACACATTGGTTCCATAGACACCGTCATAATTTCGAATATATATTTGTAAATCTTTTTATGGCTATACCTACCACATATCGCACCATCAAATATATTTGTAAATCTTTTTATGGATATACTTAGCACCACTCCAACATCACCAAATGTTCTAGAATTACCATCCATGTCACTTATCACATTTGAGTCCTTTTAGACCGACGAAATTGTAACACCCGGTTTCTCAATTAAAGGATACACCAATTACATTAATCAAGCAATATACTATTAGTGGTGTAACCCCAAAAAGAGCAACAAGTTTACCAAGTTATATCAAAAGCATAGTTTAAGTATTTACTTATGTACAAACAAGTTTCATACTAGTTTACTCAAAACCGGGTTTTTACAAAAGACAAAGTCCAACACAAGAAAATAAGTAAGTCCAAGTCCAAAGTCCATATCCCATCCAGCTAACCCTCCGTGATGCGTTTCCCACGATCTATACTTCCAGAACCTAACACAATTAACATTAACAAACAAATTATGAGCTTTGAAAGCTCTGTGAGTAATTAAAGTCTAACTGGACAGCAAGTGTCCAACATTTCTTTTAAAATTTACTCAATAAACCATCTTGATCCTTAATTTATACTCATAATGAGGTTTATTACTCCAAACACTCATAATTGGTATTCTCAACCAATTCCAAAACAACTCATATCACACTTCTTCTGCAATAACATCAATACTAATCACGTAATTCATCTATTAATAACTACTCACCTGTTGTGGAACCGATAGGTGGAACTCCTGCACCTCGTGTATGCTCCTGCCTAGCTTTAGCTGTAGTATAATAACTCATTTTCATTACTCAAGTTAAGAATAATCTTAATCACACTCAATATTTATTATAATCAAAGAACTTGTATCATTGAAACAAGTTATAATAAAAAATAGCAACAATATCATAATTGTAGCTTTCAATCTCATCACTTTGACACATATAACCCTAGAATTGCAATATTCAACCTTTCTTTAACTCGGGTTCATAATTAGAACTCATTTATACTAACTAATTCAAACAATTTCACTCTAACTCTAGCTAATTCCAGGTGGTTCACCAAAACCACGAGATACCATCTCAAATCCAAAGATTCAACCGTCAAAACAAGATAAAAATCAAAGAGAATTACCTTTCAAGTTCAAAGAACTAATCTCTAGCTTCAATTCGTGATCAATAAGCCTTAATCTCGACTTAGAAGGGTTAGAATTGCTTTTCTAGGGTTTTGGGAGTGTTTTGGTCGAAGTAGAAATAACCTAAAATGAAAAGAAATCGTGTTTTAAAACAGATCTGTGCCGATTACACGACCCGTGTTAAAAATTACACGGCCCGTGTAATTTACGGCATGAAACTTAGATTTGGTCTGCAGAACTACACGACCCGTGTAGTTATTACACGACCCGTGCTGCACACTTTACACGACCGTGTTAAATATTACACGACCCGTGTAAATCACGGTATGCAATTGAGTTTTAGTCTCCAGGTTTACACGACCGTGTCAAAAATGACACGACCCGTGTAATTCACGGTATGCTCAAAACATTTATAAGGAACTCCTACACGACCCGTGTAACTCCTACACGACCCGTGTAACTCCTTTTTAGCATTTTTCAACCTCAAACTTCTACCAAATGGGGTTTTTAACTACCAAACTCATACAATAGTCTAACAAATCTTAATTTCACTAAGATTAACTCAAAATCTCAATAATTCAATAACATGATATTACAAGTACTTACCCCCTTCAAAAGATTCCGTCCTCGGAATCTCCTAAAATAAAAAGGGATATTTTGACCGCATCTCCTCTTCAGCTTCCCAAGTGACATCTGATCCTCTATGATGTCGCCATTGCACTTTCACTAATCCCACTTCTTTATTTCGCAATTTTCTAACTTTCTTTTCTAGAATTTGCTCCGGCATCTCTTGATATCTTAATTTCTCATCTAGTTGAACTTCAGTCAAGGGTACTCGAGTGGATTGGTCATGCAATGTTTTTCTAAGGTGTGACACATGGAAAACATTGTGGATACCCCGTAACTCCTCTGGAAGCTCAAGTTTATATGCAACCGCTCCAATTCTTTCTAAAACTCGAAAGGGTCCGATAAAGCGTGGGCTCAACTTACCTCTCTTGCCAAATCGAATTACTCCCTTCCATGGGGACACTTTCAACATTACCATGTCCCAACATTGAACTCTAAAAACTTTCTTCTTTTATCTGCATATTGCTTTTGGCGGTTTTGGGCTACCCGCATGTGCTCACGGATGCTTTGTATTTTCTCTTCGGTCTCAGCTACAATTTCCGGTCCCGCCAATGGTTTCTCTCCCATCTCTGTCCAGCAAGTTGGTGTTCGGCACGGTGCACCATATAAAGCTTCAAAAGGTGCCATCTGTATACTGGAGTGATAAGTGTTGTTATAGGCAAACTCTACCAAAGGCAGATGATCTTCCCAACTGCCTCCAAAATCAATGATGCAGGCTCGAAGCATATCTTCAAGTGTTTGTATCGTTCTTTCCGACTGTCCATCCGTCTGGGGATGATACGCAGTACTCAATAAAGCTTTTGTACCAAAATGCTTTTGGAAACTCTGCCAGAAATGTGAATTGAATCGATTATCTCTATCAGAAATTATTGAAGTTGGCACTCCATGTCGTTTCACAATTTCTCTCGTATATATCTCAGCTAGTTTTGATACTTGATAATCTTCTCGGATTGGAATAAAATGAGCAGACTTTGTCAATCTATCAACAATCACCCAAATTGAATCATATCCTCGAGGAGTCCGAGGCAACTTGGTGATGAAATCCATGGTGATCTCATCCCATTTCTTCTTTGGTACTGGCAATGGCTGCACTGCTCCATAAGGTTTTTGATGATTAGCTTTTACCTGAAGACATGTCAAACAGTTCTCTACAAATCGTCCCACATCACGCTTCATACCCGGCCACCAGTAGTATGGTTTTAAGGTATAATACATTCGTGTACTACCAGGATGAACCGAATACCTAGTACAGTGAGCATCCTCTAGCAATAACTGTCTCGCCTCGCCATGTCTCGGAACCCAAACTCGCCCTTGGAAAGTCTTGATTCCTTGTACATTTTCTACAAGTTTCTCTATATAACCAATCATCCTTTCTTTCTTCAAGTCATTGGCTTCGACTTGACATCTTCGTATCAACTCTGGTAGTCGACTCACAATCCCCATTCGAGCCGATACAATTCGAATAGGCGACTCTTTACGGCTTAGTGCATCCGCCACCACATTGGCTTTACCAGGATGGTAAAGTATTTCACAATCATAATCTTTTAGTAGATCCATCCACCGTACTTGCCTCATGTTTAACTCTTTCTGATCAAACAGATATTTCAGGCTTTTATGATCTGTATATATTTGAAATCGCACTCCATAAAGATAATGTCGCCATATCTTTAACGCAAAGATTACCGCCGCCAGCTCTAAATCATGTACTGGGTAAGCTTTTTCATGTGGTTTCAGTTGTCGAGAGGCATACGCTATCACTCGTCCTTTTTGCATCAACACGCATCCAAGACCACTAAAGGAGGCATCGCTGTAAAGAACATAATCCTCCCCTCCTTGCGGTAAAGCTAACACTGGAGCCTTGCATAAGCTATCTCGTAATTGTTCAAAGGCTGATTGTTGTGCCTCAGTCCAACTAAATTTCTCCGTCTTCTTGGTCAATTTGGTTAAGGGCATAGCTATACGAGAAAAGTTTTCTACAAATCGCCGATAATAGCCTGCTAACCCCAAGAAACTACGAACCTCCATTGGACTCTTTGGCGGCTCCCAACTCATTACGGCTTCGATCTTTGCTGGATCTACCTTTATACCGTCTTCATTTATTACATGGCCAAGAAATTGTATCTCCCGTAACCAAAACTCGCATTTTGAAAATTTTGCATATAATTTCTCGTCTCGAAGAAGATTTAGCATTTGTTGTAAATGAAATCTGTGCTCATCTCGACTCTTTGAATAAATCAGGATGTCGTCGATAAACACAATTACGAATTTATCAAGAAAATGATGACAAACCCGATTCATCAAATCCATAAAAACAGCAGGAGCATTAGTCAAACCGAACGGCATGACTAAGAACTCGTAATGGCCATACCTCGTACGAAAAGCTGTCTTCGGAATATCAGCTTCTTGTACCCTCAATTGATGATAGCCGGATCTCAAATCAATCTTTGAAAAATACGTGGCTCCATGCAGTTGATCAAATAAGTCATCGATTCTCGGCAACGGGTAACGATTCTTTATAGTGATCTTGTTGAGCTCCCGATAATCTATACACATTCTCATAGATCCATCTTTCTTTTTCACAAAGAGTATAGGCGCACCCCACGGAGACGAACTCGGACGTATAAATCCAAGTTCCAATAACTCTTGCAACTGTCTCTTTAATTCTTCCATCTCAGATGGTGCTAATCGATAAGGTGGTCGAGCTACCGGCTTCGCCCCCGGTATGACATCGATCACAAATTCAACTTGTCTACTTGGTGGTACGCCTGGAAGACTTTCGGGAAATACATCGAGATAATCACAAACCACTTCTACTTCTTCTATTTTGGAATGTTTTGACTCAGCACTAATCACATGTGCCATAATCAATTCACCCCCTCTTTCTATATATCTTCTAGCCGTGGCAAGTGACACTATCGGTACTTTTCGGGAACGTCGTTCACCTCGTATCAACATTCGGGAACCACTCGGTGTCTTTATGGAAAGTGTTTTCTCATGACAATCCATTTGACCCCTATTATCATCCATCCAATCCATCCCGACTATTACATCAAACTCATGATTAGTGATCGGCTTCAGATCTATAGGGTACGCAATCCCATAGATTTCAAGCTGACACTGTTTATAATGACTCTTTACAAAAACACATCTACCATCTGCTACATCTACTATTATTTTCTCATATAATTCAACTAATGGATTATCTAGTTTAGAAGCAAAAGACTCTGATATAAAAGACACAGATGCACCTGAATCAAAAAGTACTCTTGCTTGAAAAGAGTTCAAGCTAAAGATACCTGTGATAACATCGGTCCGATCTCTAGCCTCGTCAACAGTTAATTGAAAAGCTCGCGTTTTCACATGACCACCACCCCTATCTCTTCGATCATCTCGATCTCGACCTCCTCCTTGACCAGTCTTCTGAAAATCTCTTTGTGGCTCAGATTTCATCTTTGGGCAATTTGGACGAATATGCCCGCTCTCCCCACAATTGAAACAAACAGGGCGACTCTCGGTACACTGGCGAGCCATATGTCCCGTCTTTCCACACTGGAAACAAACTGATGGAGGGTTTCGGGAATCGCATTCTCCCATGTGTTTTCGTCTACACTTCTTACACCATTTCTCTTCATTCTTCTTAGTTTCACCACGGACTTGAGAACCCGTGGTAATGGATCTCTGAGAAGTATCTACAGCTTTACCTTCCCACTTTCTCTTAAATCCTCCAACTTCTCTTTCGGTTCTTCTCTCCTCCTCCTGTCTCTGCAACTCCCTTTCTCTCGATCTTGCTGCTTCAGCAACTTGTTGAAAGGTAGTATATCTGGAACTCGGCAAAAACTCTCGAATCTGGGTCTTTAAACCCCACAAGTAACGATCCATCTTACGCTCCTCGGTATCAACTTGATGTTGTGCAAATCTTGCCTTTTCATTGAAATCCAGTGTGTATTGTTGCACTGTTCTCGACCCCTGTTGTAACTTCAAAAACTCTTCCTCTATTCCCTTCATAGCATTATTGGAACAATAATATTCAGTAAACTTCAACTTGAATTGTTCCCAGCTCAGTGTATACGCCAAACTCTCTCCTATCTCCATACACATATTTTCCCACCAAAACTGTGCATCTTCTTTTAACAAGTTTGTTGAGAACTCTACTTTATCTGCCTCGTCGCATTTACTGGTACGAAACATCTTTTCAACATGTGTTAACCAATTCTTGGCTGCTATGGGATCATCTTTCCCATAGAAATCGTATGGCTTGCACTTCTGGAAAACATCATAAGTACACTTCCTTGTCTTCTCAGATATTTTAGCTCTGCCCGCTTCAGTATAGACCTCTTCACGATCCTCCCTGTGCTCAGGTTGAACCAGTGGTTGTCCCGAAGAACCTCCAGTTGCAGTCTCCGTCTGGGGCCTCAAATAAGTGGGTAGTAATTCTTTAAGTGCTTTGGCTACCTCAGAAGCAATCATAGCTTGCATATTACTCTGTGTCTCGGGAGGTCGCTCTCCCTCGGGTTGATGCTCTTTACCCGATTCTTGTGATCCCGATTTATCTCTTGCTGGATCACCTCGCTCTTTTTCTTTTCCAGCACTCATTTTAACTGTTAAAAGAAAATCAACTCATTTAGTAATCACCACCATAATACTCAATATGGTGTGTAATCAACTCAATTGTATATCACTATAATACTCAATAGAGTGTATAATCAACTCAATTGTATAGCACTATAATACTCAATATAGTGTATAATCAACTCAATTGTATAGCACTATAATACTCAATATAGTGTATAATCAACTCAATTGTATAGCACTATAATACTCAATATAGTGTATAATCAACTCAATTGTATAGCACTATAATACTCAATATAGTGTATAATCAACTCAATTGTACTACACCGCGGAGGATAGCTACTCGGGACTCTTTGGGACTTTTCAATCACATTGGTTTAAGTCTAAACCCATCTCAAGGTTTAATTCCCTTAAACCACGGCTCTGATACCAACTTGTAACACCCAGTTTCTCAATTAAAGGATACACCAATTACATTAATCAAGCAATATACTATTAGTGGTGTAACCCCAAAAAGAGCAACAAGTTTACAAAGTTATATCAAAAGCATAGTTTAAGTATTTACTTATGTACAAACAAGTTTCATACTAGTTTACTCAAAACCGGGTTTTTACAAAAGACAAAGTCCAACACAAGAAAATAAGTAAGTCTAAGTCCAAAGTCCATATCCCATCCAGCTAACCCTCCGTGATGCGTTTCCCACGATCTATACTTCCAGAACCTAACACAATTAACATTAACAAACAAATTATGAGCTTTGAAAGCTCTGTGAGTAATTAAAGTCTAACTGGACAGCAAGTGTCCAACATTTCTTTTAAAATTTACTCAATAAACCATCTTGATCCTTAATTTATACTCATAATGAGGTTTATTACTCCAAACACTCATAATTGGTATTCTCAACCAATTCCAAAACAACTCATATCACACTTCTTCTGCAATAACATCAATACTAATCACGTAATTCATCTATTAATAACTACTCACCTGTTGTGGAACCGATAGGTGGAACTCCTGCACCTCGTGTATGCTCCTGCCTAGCTTTAGCTGTAGTATAATAACTCATTTTCATTACTCAAGTTAAGAATAATCTTAATCACACTCAATATTTATCATAATCAAAGAACTTGTATCATTGAAACAAGTTATAATCAAAAATAGCAACAATATCATAATTGTAGCTTTCAATCTCATCACTTTGACACATATAACCCTAGAATTGCAATATTCAACCTTTCTTTAACTCGGGTTCATAATTAGAACTCATTTATACTAACTAATTCAAACAATTTCACTCTAACTCTAGCTAATTCCAGGTGGTTCACCAAAACCACGAGATACCATCTCAAATCCAAAGATTCAACCGTCAAAACAAGATAAAAATCAAAGAGAATTACCTTTCAAGTTCAAAGAACTAATCTCTAGCTTCAATTCGTGATCAATAAGCCTTAATCTCGACTTAGAAGGGTTAGAATTGCTTTTCTAGGGTTTTGGGAGTGTTTTGGTCGAAGTAGAAATAACCTAAAATGAAAAGAAATCGTGTTTTAAAACAGATCTGTGCCGATTACACGACCCGTGTTAAAAATTACACGGCCCGTGTAATTTACGGCATGAAACTTAGATTTGGTCTGCAGAACTACACGACCCGTGTAGTTATTACACGACCCGTGCTGCACACTTTACACGACCGTGTTAAATATTACACGACCCGTGTAAATCACGGTATGCAATTGAGTTTTAGTCTCCAGGTTTACACGACCGTGTCAAAAATGACACGACCCGTGTAACTCCTACACGACCCGTGTAACTCCTTTTTAGCATTTTTCAACCTCAAACGTCTACCAAATGGGGTTTTTAACTACCAAACTCATACAATAGTCTAACAAATCTTAATTTCACTAAGATTAACTCAAAATCTCAATAATTCAATAACATGATATTACAGAAATCGTTAAAAAAACAAACTAATTTCAATTACCTACATACATACATACCTATATATATATATATATATATATATATATATATATATATATATATATATATATATATATATATATATATATATATATATATATATATATATATATATATATATATATATATATATATATATATATATATATATATATATATATATATATATATATATATATATATATAAGTTCAAATGAGACCATGTAAATTTTGTGAGATCGGGAGACTCAATCCTAGCCACTCATTTTAGAAATCAAAAAATAAAAAAAAAATTAAAATAGGCTAAAATAATGAGAATCTTCAAAAAAAAATTTCTACTTAATTTCGCTACTTATGCAATCTAAAAAAAATTAAGAAAAAAAAATTTAAAAATAAAACAAAAAATTCGAAAAAAAACTGGAAAAATCAAAAAAAAATATTCTATTAGAATGTTGCTGGATGTTGCATATTCTAATAGAATATTACACAAAGTAGTGTAATATTCTACTAGAATATGAAAAAACGCTAATTTTTTTTATTTTTTATTTAATTTTTTTTAATTTTTTTAATTTTTTAATTTTTTTTGAATAAAAAAATAACGAAAATAATAAATAAATATATTTTTTTCAAATATTTTCATTTATTTTGCATTTTTTAATTTTTTTGTTTTACACCAATAATGAGTGGCTAAGAATGCGTCTTCCGGTCTCACGAAATATAATAGTCTCATATAAACCTAACCCTATATATATATATATATATATATATATATATATATATATATATATATATATATATATATATATATATATATATATATATATATATATATATATATATATATATATATATATATATATATATATATATATATATATATATATATATATATATATATATATATATATATATATATATATATATATATATATATATATAATTATATATATATATATATATATATATATATATATATATATATATATATATATATATATATATATATATATATATATATATATATATATATATATATATATATATATATATATATATATATATATACTTTTTTATATTTCCAACAATAAACCTAACCCTATATATATATATATATATATATATATATATATATATATATATATATATATATATATATATATATATATATATATATATATATATATATATATATATATATATATATATATCCTTTTTTATATTTCCAACAATAAATTCTTATCAAAATCAACAACCTTTCAAGGGTTTGTTCCATCAATAAACCAACTCAAGATCTAAATTTTATTTATGAAATTATTTTTCTGTAAGGGAGAACAATCATACCTTTAATTCACATGTGAATACACAATTTTTGACTTTGAAATTGGACAAAAACATTGTTACCTATGATTTTATTGCCATCACACGTTTTAATTTTTTTTGGATATCATAATATTATTTCGATAATAAAGAGGAATCTAAAGTAAATTGTCATTGAAAAAATATATTTGTAAACAATGTATCAAATTTTATCATATTTGAATGATTTGAAATGGAATATAATCATAAAACTAAAAGCGAAACACAAACTAGTGTGAACCACAATCGACCATAGTTTGAAAGGGAGTAAAACAAGCTACTCCATTAAGGCATTAACTTTGATGTTTTGATTTGATAAACCCTAAAGCTTCACATTGTGTATACGCTCCATGGCTGGTCCTTCTTGTGCACATCTTTGATTCTTCTGGTAGCAAAAAGAGTAAAAAAAACATCTTTGTTTCCTTCTCCTTAATCGATGCACATGTGTGAGTGTATTCTTTTTTAAAAGAGGGGATATGATTTTGAAAGCGAGCAATATAATGAATACCATATATGCAAAGTTGTCATGTCTCTCACCCCCTTATTTTCTAATATTGATAAAGAAGCATTTTCAAGAATGGTGGCCTTTGATTTCATAATTCCTTTTTCCATCAATGCCTATAAATCCGAACTGAGCTCCACGTAAATGGTGGTGGTGGGATTGACAGTTAGGGTTCTTGAGAAAGAACCGATGGAATTCTTTGAGAAAGTATCTGAGAGAGTCTTTGAAGATATGTGTGGCAGAAGGAAGAAGCAAGAAAATGTTGTGTCCAATGAATAATATTGTTCCTATGATTTGGCTGTGGGAACAGTTGATAACTTTTTGTCAAATGTTATGCAGTATAATATCTCTTGATCCATGGTGCACCTTTTCATATATCAAACACTTGCTTTGAATACATCATATAATTTATATAACGATAATATTATATATCTTAGCTTTACATAAAAATGTGAACCTTATATGACCTTCCAAAAGTGATGGGCAAAGTCATGTAGTCAACTGAAAGGATATATTTTCATATGAAAAATACATTATTATATACACAAAGAAAAACAAAAGAAAGTATTATTATACTCTTGTAAACTATTATTAGGATGCACAATGTGGTGCGAGAAGAGAAACAAGAAGGGAAGAGGATAGTTGGTATTAGCGGATACACCTGCTCCCCTGCTCGATACCATCAACTTCTTGGGAAAACCGGGACACCCAACCCAAATACACACAGACACACACACCTCTCTATTTGTGGTCGTTGCCCAACTGTTGAATTTTGATCCTTTTTTCAAATTATACATATATAAATATCACTATTAACATCTTATTTTTTTCACAACCATATCTCACAACACTATCATATTTTCACTCAATTTTCACCTACATTCACTCAAAATGGATTCAAGATGTGACAAAGTTAAAACTACGGGCTCAAGACGAAAGAAGAGTCGTGCTAGAGGTTCATAAGATCGAATTTCAACTATCCTGCAAAGTCAATTTCCACAAAGTCCATTTCAATTTACCCACTATTCACAACTTTTGATACAACCTCTGTACAAAGAATTCTGATTATCCTATGAATAGTCAACCTTCAATCCATTCCAACCATGCAACTCCTACCAACCCAATCAAGTCAAACATTGTGTTGATATCGAAGAAATTACAACTGCCACTCAATTAGAGGTGTCCAACGAGTCACTGAAAGAATCCAATCCACCCTTACAATACACATCTTCAAAGAGAAATCCAAAATCATGGGTCGATAGAAAAGAGGTCGCATTTGCCAAGGCTTGGGTCAACATTTCGGAAGAAGCAAAAAAGGGTAATCATCAATGATCTTACTTATTGTAGAAACAGATCCTTGACTGTTTCAAAAGAAAACTATCGAGTTCGAATCGTTATGTTCATAAAAAGTATTTCAAGTAGAAGGACATGTAGTAAAAGATAAACAAATTCAACACTTTCTACAGCAACAAGTTCAAGAATCGAGCAAGCTATAAATCGTGAGTATCATAAAGGAAAAAGATTGGCTTCCTTGAAATCACATCAAAGGGAAGACGAATTGCAATCTCATTTATGATACTTCTAAATCAACCAATTTCAAGAAGAAAAGTAGTTTTGTCATAAGATTGTATTGTTTTTCTATTAACTATTATTTTAATTATTGTACAATTGTTTTTAACGAAATGTTATTTGAATTTATTTTTAATATTTTGTGAAGTATTTATATATTTTTAATAAACATTAATTTATTAAAGTATTTTATTTAAAAAACGATTCATGTCGAGAAAAATGATCATTCATTATGTTTGAAGATAAAAATAAAAAATAGAAAAAGAAAAAAGATATATGGTCTCCTTCCATCTTTAAAATCTATACAATGTAACATTTATTTATATGTGTTATGAATATTTCTTGATCTCTTAGTCTCATTAATTATTTCATAAAATCAAATTTGGAAAAGATCGATGAAAATATCATCATTTTGGCTTTTTGTGCACAAGGAATCCTATATTTAGGCAAAAGAATTAGAAGCTTCTTAGCCCCTTGAAAACATAGTATTGACAATTAATAAGTCAAAAAGCAAGGAATCAAATAAGTTGACATTCGTTTAGCGTAAGGTTTGTCATGTAATGTGGATTGATTGGTTTTATGGTATATTTAAGTTTTTACGATATTATCTTTGTGCTTATTTGCACCCAATTTCATTGATGTGATTGGACATATTTTGTGACAAGAAGTTAACGACAAAATAGTTTGACGAAACAATTATTGATGATTATATATATATATATATATATATATATATATATATATATATATATATATATATATATATATATATATATATATATATATATATATATATATATATATATATATATATATATATATATATATATATATGGCTAAGTTATATTAAGACCCACAATTATTGTGTGGTCGTAAGGACAAATCTGGTACGTAGAATCATAATCATCAATTATTGTGGTTAATAACAGAATATTAATTATTTTCAATTAAAAAAATATCAACTTTCTAATTATATCATTCTAAAGGGTAATATAGACTTTTTATGTTTTTTTCAATTATGGAATGTGAGATTTTCATGGGATTAATTTCGAATTTTAATTTAATTTCAAATTCAAATTCAAAATTCAGTTTTGTAACAATTCTAATAAAGATGTATAATTAATTTTAATTCTTATTCTGAGTTCTTAATCTGTTACATTCTATTAGAATGAATTACAAAGTCATACATCAGAAACTAGTATTCTTATAGAATGCTAGTGTACATTTTCAAAGTAAGTTAACCATTCTGGTAGAATGAGTTACAAAATCATACGTATATGAATTAAAAAGTCATAAAAATCAGATAAATATGAAAGTAAGATAAACATTCTATTAGAATGAATTACAAAACGCAATGACATTAGAATCTAATATACAAAACATAATGACATTATATGATAATTACATTCTACGAGAATGACATTCTGTCAGAATTACTGTGTTGAAATCAAACTTTAGGGCTTCTTCTCGATTTCTCGTATGTCTTGAATGCACAAAGAGTTACCTTGCAACATCATAATGATCTTCTCGCAACATCAGAATGATCTTCTCACCTGTTAGTATGATCCAAAATCCCAAAATCATGGTATGTTACATATACTACTTACATAAAACATATACTAATTACACAAAACATTCTAGTAGAATTTGACATGGTATTTGACATGGTATGTTACATATACAAATTACACAAATGAAATAAATGTGAAAAATGAAATAAGATTGACAAATACCTAACATGTTGATCAAATATGGCATGTAAATGTAATTAAACTCCAAATTCAACAATGTTATGTTATCCAATCCAAGCTTGAAGTTGATCAGGAGAAATAAAAAAATATAGGAATCGTCAATTCTAGTAGTCGAACTCCAACCTCCTGTAATTGTCAATTCTAGTAATCAAAAAAATAGGAATCGTCATTCTACTAATAAAAAAAATGTAATCGAACTCCAACCTCCTGTAATTGTCAATTCTAGTAATAAAAAAATAGGAATCGTCAATTCTACTAATCAAAAAAATGTAATCGAACTCCAACCTCATGTAATTGATATATCTCCACCTCACACAAATCGCAAATACTAGAAATCGTCAATTCTAATCGGGAAATAGAAATAGGAGACTAGAATTAGTCGATCAGGAGAAATAAAAAAATACGAACCTGAACAAATTGGAATCGTGACCTACAACTCCTAGAAAAACCTACAATACGAATCAGAAATTAGAAATCAGAGTTTATGCAGTCTATAATCAAACAAAATATTAAATCAAAATCTATATTATAAGAAACTAGAAATCAGAATTGATGGAAAAATCAGAATCGATATAGATATATCAAAAATTAAACACTCAGATAATCATAAATTAGAAATCAGAACCGATGGCAGAAATTAGAAATCAGAAAGTTACAAGAAATCGATTGTAACCAAGAATCGATAATTACCAAATCAGAAGGTGAACAGGGCACCCTTCAACCATTTCCTTTTCATTACATTTGTAAAAACGAAAATAGCAACAGTTGTATCAATTTTTACCTAGGAAAACTAGCAACAATTAAATCAAGATTGATAGTACATGTCACGAAACCTATACATAAACCCTTCTGGTTTCTGAGAAAGAGAACCAGAACAAATCCATTTCCCCCATCGGCCTCCATTGCGATGACTGATTGATGGAAAATCGGCTACTATTAGGCATAAGGCGAGAGAATTCTTGGAAGATGACTAGCAATCGCCGACAACTAAGGTTCCGACGAGATAATATTTAGAAGATGACTGCAATCAGCGGCGACTAACCTTCCGATGAGAGAATTATGAGGAGATGAACGAGTGAAGTATGACATCGGAGAGTATTCCGATTTGTAAAGAGAGAAAGAGTGATACGCTTGAATGGGTTTGTGGATGGATGAATGCAATCGGCTGCTTGGTGGAGAACAAGATCATGATCAGGGGTGGATGGATGAGTCAATTACGGTTCTAATATAGAGGAGAAGTTAGTTGCCATAATTGTAGGAATTAATACCTTAAATATTGGTCAAATCTTCCATAATTGTAGGTTTAATTATATATTTAATTAATTCATTTATAAATTAAATTACTAAAGTACCCTTAGCTGATTTTGTGATATGATTGGGTCTTACGTTCACACAATAATTACAGTTTTTAATATATCCTAACTCTATATATATATATATATATATATATATATATATATATATATATATATATATATATATATATATATATAATATAATATATATATATATATATATATATATATATATATATATATATATATATATATATATATTATATATATATATATATATATATATATAGAGAGAGAGAGAGAGAGAGAGAGTTGGGATATTTTGAGAACCAACTATGCCCCGAGAACCCGAGAACTCCCAAATGGTCAAAATTTTCGAAAAAACCAAAAATATAGGGTCTAAAACGCACATATTTAAGCATTTTCGAAAAAAATTCCGAAAAAAAACGACTTTTTTTGAAAAAAATTTGCACATGTGCAAACTTTTTTATACGTACATTTTTTTTCAAATTTTTTTTATAGAACGTCTTAAATATATGTTAGAAAGACATCCATAAAAAAAAACTTAGAAGAAAAGTGTACGTATTTTTTTTGCACATGTACAAACTTTTTCAAAAAAAAAAAAAAGTCGTTTTTTCGGAAAATATTTTCAGCGACCCGACCCTATTTTTTAGCGTCTAAGAGGGCTATGTGGTCGGTTTTTTGAAAAAAAATATCGGTTTGGGAGATATAGGATTGATCCAAAAGGAGTTGGGAGTTCTCGGGTTCTCGGGGTGAAGTTGGTTCTCAAAAGATCCTAAGTATATATATATATATATATATATATATATATATATATATATATATATATATATATATATATATATATATATATATATATATATATATATATAGAGAGAGAGAGAGAGTGTGTGATTATTTGACTATAAATCAAAACTAGTGAGTGATTAACACAATAAAGAAGGATAATATGATAATCTAAATAAGACCCCCCACCCCCTGTGCGACACTTGTCGTAATTTAATTAAGTAAGTTTATTCGATGTTTTGGATTGATTCTTATAGGTTCCTAACATTTACGAGTTCTTATTTGAACTTCTCAATGCACACTCAAATGAGGAGTATCACTGAAATTACTTGGATCCATAGATGGTGCCACACAGTCTCTACCGCTCGCAACTATATCCCCAAATATTTGATCTCATGCTTCTTGTGGTTTCGAATAAAGTTGCTTTTTTTTTCGAATCACATTAACATTTGGGTTTTTCTATATAATATAATACTTTGCTATTATGTTTCAACATAACAAGAAAGTAGCTTTTAGTAAAAAAACTATTTGAATTTATGTTAACTTTTTTGTCCCACCATTCATCCGAATAATTTATTTGTCTTGTAGTTTCATTTTAACCTAGACCAGTTTTCCTATTTCTTAATGACTTTCAAAGATTGTAGTCTTTTCTCATTCCGTCATACTTGTTTTAAAGCTTTGTAGCTATTTAACTTGGTATTAGCAACTCTTTCGAAAACTGGTTGAAGTTCATGCCATTTAATTGGAGAAGTGCGGCCATTCTTCATTTTATATATATATATATATATATATATATATATATATATATATATATATATATATATATATATATATATATATATATATATATATATATATATATATATATATATATTCTTAAGATATCACACAATATTAGTACAAAACTTAGCTGACCAATCAAACTTTTTTTTTCGCATTATCATTATTTGAGGTCATGTATGTAGCTGAGTTTGAATTTAAGCAACATATGATTCAGTTTTTTATAAATCATAGAAACGAATAGAACCCAATGATGGATTCCGACTTTTAAGATTGGAGCACAAGTCAACTAGTAGAAGCTAGACATCAACAAAAAACTAGTTCGTGATTCGGTCCGGTTCTTAAACCAAATCCGATCCGCTCCAAAACCGGTTTTAGTGAAACCAGATTGGTTCCGATCCTAAACCGTCTTCGAGCAAAAATCCAGTTGTAAACCGGTTTTGTGAAATCCGGTTTGTAAACTAGTTCGCCGGTTTAATCCGTTTTCAATCCAAATTGTGTTTTTATAGAATATGACTTGTGTGTGTATTATATATTTATAATATATATGTATAATGTGTGTTGGTGTTTAAATAACATAAAATCATAAAGAAACAGGAAGCATGGCTTGAGTTTATATATTTATAACAAACAATAAACAATGAAGCATGGTTTGAGTTTACGGCAAGAAGCAACTAAACCATAACAAAGAGGTCATTGTGACCAACTCGTATATTCGCATCATACTTAATACGGTCAAGAAGCAATATATAATTGAAGTTAAATAGAATGCCTTAACCGGCCGCTACAACTATTGAGGGTTTCATATGGAGAAGAAGCAATTGCCTATTAATGTTATCACTGATTTTGAGTCGTGAGGTTTGAGAGGCAATGAATGGAGTAAGCCGGGTGTGATTAGGGTTAAAAGAAAACGTGATCGTGATTAAAAAAAAGATAAGCTGGTTATAGTTTTAAGGTATTGTAGTAATTTGTGGTATAATTGGTAGGAGCTTTTTGTCAAACGCTACTTTCACTATCTTTTAAAATAATAGCGTTTTCTTTAAAATAAAACTTCAAGTTCTTGTTGCCGAACAAAGTTTTTTGTTTTCATTGAAGTTTTTTTTTCTAAACGCTAGAAATTAAAAGCTCTCAAATGTTCCATGCCGAATACATCATAGTATAACTATAAAATAATAAATATATAATCAATTGTTATACTTATAGCCAAGGTTCTAAAAGACGTGAGGCGTGGCGTGGCGGAAGGGTCAAGCCTCAAGCCTTTGCGAGCCATGGCGAGGCTGCGGCGTTTTAAGGCGTGACTTAAGGCGGAAATTTTGTCTATAATTTTTAATTGTGCATATAAATATATATGTATAATTACATATATACATATATATGACTTAAGGCGGCGATTTTCATGGCGTGGCGTCGAGTACGCGCCTCAGAGCCTTGGCGTGCCTTTGCGAAGCAATTGCGCGCCTTTTAGAACACTGCTTATAGCAGAGCTAAAGAAGTACGGATTGTTGACTCATTTAATGATTTTCAGTTTTTAGAATGGGTATTGGTAAAAAAACCCCATGTGATGTGACACATGTGTGTGAAAGTCAACTCACACAACACACTCACCTACATACATTGAGGGTTTTTTTTTTAAGATCACCATTTAGAATTTATTAGAATTCCAGTAATACTATAGTTGTTTATAGGGATGGATGCTGAGTTTCTAGATGAGCCTATTTTTTTTATCTAATTTATTATTATTTTGAAACTTTCAAGATGTAATAAATTGAAAGATTCCATTTGCTGGGGAAGGTGCTATGAAATTGTATGCTTCCTCAACACAATTTTGTAGTATCGTTTTTCTCCTAAAAATTTTTTTGGTAACAAGATTCTATTCGAACGGGATAAAGAAATACATAATCTTGATTAGGATATCGGCGTATGAAATAAGTTAATGGTCATTTTTATTCGTTAAGCGTTTTTTTTTTTGTAGGTGTTAATTAATGAATTGGGAATTAACCCCGTGTGGATTTTAGTCACACGCGTCGCGGCCCATTAGGTTTCGGTGCCGTATTGGGCCGTGACAGCTAGGGTACGGCTAAGGTTTTCTGTGTCCATTTGTAAAGCTTATAAATATAAAGGCTAGTCATTAGGGTTAGATGATGAAAAAGTCAGAAGTCGTTAGTCAGAGGAGGCCGATTACTAGCAATCTAGGTACGCATTGTAACACCTGTATTTAGTTCTGGAATAAAGAATAATCTCTCCTGCCCGTGGTCGTGGGTCATATTGGACCAAACCACGTAAATCTGTGTGTCGTTACTTTGTATTTATATTTCCGCATTTATATTCTCGTTATTATTCCTGGGCAATAGGTTATAGATTTAGGTCTATTTCCTAACAAGTGGTATCAGAGCAAGGAGAAGAGAGAAAAGGAACACGAAGAAACCAACTAGATATGCTGCATGTGTTACTAATGGTGATATTGGTTCTGTTGCATATGCACTAGCTGTTGGTGAGAACATTGGTATTGATGAACCTCGGTCATACAAAGAGGCGGTGGCAAGTAAAGAAAGATCAAGCTGGTTGATAGCAATGATGAAGAGATGCAATCTCTTGAGAAGAATGAAACGTGGGATCTTGTTCCATTACCGAAAGGAGTAAAACCGGTTGGATGCAAATAGGTCTTTAAGAAAAAGGAAGGAATTCCAGGGGTTGAACCCGCAAGGTTCAAGCCACGGTTAGTGGCGAAGGGATTTTCTCAAAAGGAATGAATCGACTATCACGAGGTTTTTTTCACCGGTCGTGAAGCATAAGTCAATTCGGGTTCTTTTGGCTATGGTGAGTGCGTTTAATCTAGAGCTTGAGCAGCTCGATGTCAAAACTACATTTCTTCATGGAAGCTTGGAGGAGAAGATATATATGTCATAGCCGGAAGGTTTATCGGGTTCTAATAAGGATCATGTATGTCTGTTGAAGAAATCTCTTTATGGTTTGAAGCAGTCTCCTAGACAGTGGTACAAGAGATTTGATTCGTTTATGACTTCGCATGGCTACATTCGGAATCAGTTTGATAATTGTGTCTACTTGAAGCAGTTATCCAATGGGTCCTTTGTTTATCTGTTGCTATATGTTGACGATATCTCATTGCAGCCAAGGAGATGGCTGAAATTAATAACTTGAAGAAGCTTTTGGAAATTGAGTTTGAAATGAAGGATTTGGATGCAGCAAAGAAGATATTGGGGATAGAGATTCAGATGGACAGGAAAGCACGGTTGTTATATGTTTCTCAGTAGAAATATATTGAGAAAGTCTTGCAGTCTTTTGGTATGGATCAGTCAAAACCAGTTGGAACTCCTTTGGCAGCACATTTTAAATTAAACAGAAGTACTATACCAACTACCAATGAGGAAAAAGACTATATGAGTAGAGTTCCGTACTCAAGTGTAGTTGGAAGCCTTATGTATGCTATGATCTGTACTAGACATGATTTAGCACATGCAGTTACTCTGGTTAGTAGGTTTATGAGTAATCTTGGGAAAGCTCACCGGGAAGCGGTCAAGTGGATTCTACGATACTTGAAGGGGACTAAGGATGTTTGTTTGGTCTATGGTGCTAATGCTCATAGTAACTTGGTTGGATATGCAAACTCAGACTATGGTGGTGACATGGTGAAAAGGAGATCACTCACTTGTTATATTTTCACTTTGTTTGGATGTGCAGTCAGTTGGAAGTCAACTTTACAACCTACAATTGCCTTGTCTACAACTGAAGCGGAATACATGTCAATGACTGAAGGTATAAAGGAGTGTATCTGGCTACATGGTTTGGTGGAGAGTCTGGGGTTGAAGGTGGAAAAGTCTGTCTTGAACTATGATATTGAAAGTGCTTTCTGTCTAGCAAAGAATCCGTTTTATCATGAAAGGACGAAGCATATTGATATCCGGTTAAATTTCATTCGTGACATAGTTGAAGAAGACAAGTTCTCAATCTTGAAGATCGATACCAAGGTGAATCCGGCAGATATGTTTAAAAATTCATTACCTAGGGAGAAGTTCGAGCTATGCTTGAACTTGGTTGATGTTCGCAGGAGGTAAGTCCTTTTGGGGCAAGCTGGCAGGAGACGAGAGGAAGTTTTTTGGTTTCTAGAGCGAGGTGGAGCTATGTTGAATTCGCAATTCAAGGTGGAGATTGTTAAATAATGAATTGGGAATTAAACCCATGTGGATTTCAGTCACGTGCGTCGCGGCCCATTAGGTTACCGCGCCGCGTTGGGCCGTGACAGCTAGGGTACGACTAGGGTTTTCTGTGTCCATTTATAAAGCATATAAATATAAAGGCTGGTCATTAGGGTTAGATGATGAAAAAGTCAAAAGTCGTTAGTCAGAGGAGGCCGATTACTAGCAATCTAGGTACGCTCTGTAACACCTGAATTTAGCTCTGGAATAAAGAATACTCTCTCCTGCCCGTGGACGTAGGTCATCTTGGATCGAACCACGTAAATATGTGTGTCGTTACTTTGTGTTTATATTTCCGCATTTATATTCTCGTTATTATTCCTGGGCAATATGTTATAGATTTAGGTCTATTTCCTAAAAGTAGGGAGAGAAATTGGTTTGGTTTATGGTTTCTTAGGTTTATTCGGTTTAATTTTTCCGGTTTGAAAACTTTTTGCGTCCAAACTGAAAACTAAGTCATACTGAATTCAATGCAACCTAGACCAAACCAAAAACCAAATTATAATTCGGTTTTGTTTGGTTTAAAAACCAAAGAAACCAAATTTTAGTGTTAAAATTAATTTTCAATGTTTCAATTTTCCAAATATAAATATCTCAAGTTTCAAATATCAAATATAATTTTTCAAACAAAACATTGAATAGAGAGTTATAAACATCAAATACGAAGTTCTAAACTAAAGGTGTCGTGGCCAATGAGTCAACCTTCATAATTGACTACCGTAATGACATTCGGGTGAAGGGAGTAGGTGAAGGCGCGATGATGAATGAGTCAATTAGTGATTCCTCATAATCAACTCTGGCTTGAACATAAATGAAGAAAAGAAACTAACAAATGGAAGTTTTGGGGTCGCAATGTCTATTGTTAAATGTAAAAGCTAATTGAATTCGGTAATTCAGTTTGGTTTGGTCCGAACATCACCAGACCATTACTCAAACCATAAAACTGTCGGCGTATTGATATCTCAACAGAACATGATGTACACAGATGTGACTAAGATCAACTTCATTACAAACAAAATGAATATCGAGCTCAATGTGTTTTGTCTGTTGTTATTGAATTGAGTTAGCATACATATTGCCATAATAGACAATGGTGGCGTTGCTGCTGGGGAGAATGAAGCAAAGAAGATTACATGGCGTATAGGTTTTGGCAGCAAAGTTAGCAACCCTGCTCCCACCCTACCTACCCATAAACCATCGAAATTGCAATGGTGATGGGAGTGTAACATGAGATGATGCGTGTTAGTGATAGATATGGATGAGTCATCATCAACAATGATTGATTTAATAATGAGATCATAAGAAACATAATTGATAATACTCGTATCATATATGAGGGGAGACATGGCCTCAATGTCCATTAACCAACTAGAAGATCTTAGGCCATTAAGCATCATTGTGTGAAAATATTGAGTAAGACTCATGGGTTGGTCCGTATTGTCTATATTAGTATCATTAAAAGGCTTTGTACATGACCCATCAGAATTATCGATAGATAGAAGAGTTGTTAGAACATGGGCTTGGGGTTGCTTCTATGTCACTGGGTTTGTAGGCCGTTATAAAGCTCAGCTAGGCGGGAATATATATATATATATATATATATATATATATATATATATATATATATATATATATATATATATATATATATATATATATATATATATATATATATATATATATATATATATATATATATATATATATATATATATATAGGTACACGGGCCATGTAGCTTGTTGGGGCACATGGTCTGGATGTTGTTGTTGTATCCTGCTTAATACGGGAGACCACATTGGAGGAATTCCCCAATATGATTATGTCGCTGGAGGACCGGAAGATGGTCTTTGGTTATCCGTGTAACTACTATTCTAGTGGTGTTTGTTAGGTTGTCGGTGGCCAGTTTGGCTACAAGAAGAATTGTAAGGCTCGTTGTTGGACAAATCTGTTAGGTGTCTATTAGAGCGTCGTTGATTTTTGTAATGATGTGAAGCATGATAGGTAAAGGTGCAATTTCACAATATGCGACTTGATGTGGGCGTATCCGTTTGATGCGAGTTTCTTCAAGAAGTAATGTTCATCAGGCTTAAAAAAGATAAGCATTGGGGAGTGTTGTCAAATGATTTTAGGTATTTGGTTAAATTTATTGCCTAACCCATTGTTTATGTAAGTAACCAAATTCTTCTCAAGGACGAGTTCGTCAATGTTTGCAAGGAGATGGGGGAGTACTTTGATTTTTGGTAAGTAATCGGTTTTGGAGAGATCGCCGGTGTATGGTGTCGGCTTTATGTTTAATGTAACAACTCAAGTTTTGTTCATATCAAAATCCAGAATTCTACTTACTTCATTTTGGCCAATTGGATAAGGGTAAATTCTTGTATTATTATTTAGTTCATATAATTCGTTATTGTTTTATGAATTAAAACAATAACAAACTCTATATTTATATTCATTGTAAAGTTGACATTATATGTTTTCACACTTCCGAGCTTATAAGAAGAAATGGACATTGTTCGAGAATACTTGTTTTAAACAATATGGAACTTTTCTACTTATAACTAAAAGATTGTTTGGTTTAAGTTAGTAAACATTAAAGTCTTATTTATTATGCCGATGTTTATAATTCAAATGGATCCGAACTCATATTTATATCTGAAGTCGGTCTTATCAGAACTCCTTTTTGTGATAACACGAAGTAGATGCTTATGCTACCAGACATGTGTTGGCTAATGTGCACCAGGCGTGCTGCATAGTATAGTATTTTCAATTAGTTAGACACGTGTTCTTTTGTTATTAGTAATAATATTTCCCTGACCATGTATAAATATCAGGGTGATCCTTCGGATTAGATAAGCTTGAAAATATAGTACTAAAAGCGTTGATCATCACTCTTTATGATTTGGAGGAAGATCCTTTGTATTCAATCCTCTATCAATCTAATATTTCAACATGACGTTTATTCACTCTATTCTTGTTTTATCATTGTTTTATTCATTGTGTTCATATATTTTCTTTATTGAATCAGTTTTGACTTATCAGGATTCCTTTAACTAAATATTTTGGCAAGTAAAGCAACCCTAGAGCTTGTTAGAATTTCTTAGTAACAACTTAGATTAAAACATTTAGTTTGACATCATCATTATCAACTTTCATGTAAGGTAGAAGAAATACGAAACCAGATTTTACCAAAATTAGAACTTTCACAATAGTAGAATTTTTATAGCAATTTTATTGATTTTTGGAATTATTAGACTTTTACATTCTGTCTAGATTTTTAATTTTTCCCAGAATTTCAAAACTGTGTAATTTTAGATTTTTCTAGTTTTTTTTTAAAAGATGTAGATTTTCAGTTTTGTGAAGATTTTATAATCCGACCATTTTTATTTTCATTTTTTTTATGTTTTTAGCTTTTTATTTAGTTTTTCTACAAATCAAACCCCCTTTTTATGTTACGGATATTATCTCAAGTCCCTTTTACCTCACCCCAAAAGGCATTTATATAACATTATATTGTGTCTCTAATGATCGGATCCTTTCTTGAAACTATACTATATTTTTAGTATATTTAGTAGCATTGTATCTATTTTCATATTTATGTCATATTTTGGAGCGGAGTAAATAATTCATATCATCATACTCTTTCTTTAAGAAGGTATTCACAAGCCTTTTTTTAAAAATTCGTCCCGACATATGCATTGAACAAGGATTATGTTGTAATATTAATTGTACACGAATCAATTATAACTAGTGGGAGCACGGGTTCAGGTGTGCTGGAGCACGGGTCCAGATAAATTTGCTCCCAGCATGGTGGCAGCATTGGCTTCCTCACCCACCACACTCAGTAGCCGCCTTCTTACTAGCTCAAGTGGTGACCAACAAATGGCAGAAAAAGGCACATCACGTGCTAGCTGTGCCCCTAGACCTATCCAAAGATCCCTATAACTTTGCACCGCAACAAAAGTACTTCCCCCTAACACCCCTGCAACACACACACACACAGGAAATAACAATGAACTTTCCCTGATTTATTTATCATAGCATCCTACTTTCGTTTTTCATATTACAACATTGTACTTCAAAATATATACTCAATGTCATAATAAGAAAGAAAAACTAAAAGTACGATGCTATAATTGACTTTTTGAAGTATAACTGCTAAATAAAATTTTTTGAAAGTAGGATGCTATAATATAAATGTATATTGCTATTTCTTGCATTTACACCATACGATTATGTAATAAAATGATGCAATTTATTAAAAGGATATCTATAATAATCCCAATATGTTAGTGCAATGGCAATTTTGCTGAATTCAAGTGCACTTCCATCAATGCCTTGAAATATATAACCGTTGGTTTTGTCTATTAATCTCACAATATTTATTACACTCTGTTTGTCTTGAAAATATTCAAAACAATTTTAAATTAATATAATTTATTAATTTGCATACCGATCTTATAAAAAAGTGGATAAAAATAAACATACCTGAATAGCCAAAGTACTGAAATCGACCAAACCAAAATCTTCAATCACTTCACAAAGTTCCTTGGTCAATTTCCTAACACCATAAATAAAGATTCATTAAAATATTTGTATAGTTAAAAGTGTTTTCTTTTCAACTTAACGAAAATTAAAATACTATATAAGAATTTGATGTAAAATGCATATTTTTTTGTTAATTTTATAAACATGTATATATAAAAAGCTAGAATTTGCTTAACATATTTGGTCGAATAGTAATCACGAATGAAAATGTTATTACTTCAAATACTTTTTTATATGTATTAGATACGCTTTATTTATTTTTACTTCTTGTTTCGTAGTAAAAAATTATATATATATATATATATATATATATATATATATATATATATATATATATATATATATATATATATATATATATATATATATATATATATATATATATATATACAATCTATTTCTTTTAAGTTTTTAACGATTTACCTATATTTAGAAGACCGGGGATGTTGATCTAGATGATGTTGTAAATAAGATAAATCTTCCACATCCGTGTAAAAATTAAGATTGAAGGCTACATAGCAATAAAAATAAGTGAACAGTTTAATCACTAAAAAAACAATGACCAAAACACCCCCATCCGACGCCTCACTTATGGATTCTCACCCCCTTACTGCTAAACACACGGGGGCAATTTTGGAATTAAGTAATTAACAAAAAGATTTTCATACCTAGCTTTCCATAGCTTTCAATAAGATCAATCTTTGATAAAAATTGGCATGTGGCAGTTCCATATGCAACATTGTTGATAATGAGAGAAGTAATGCACTCACATATTTCCCAGGGTCACTATACAGGTGGGCATCTATTAAGTGGACAGCTGTCAAATGTAAAAAGAAACCCACGCCATATTGTTCAGAGAAAATGTGTGTATGTGTGTGTGTATGTACAAGAAAAAGGTGTCACTTACACGAAGCTACGTCCATTGATTTGGGTACTATAGCATGCTACTTTCATTTCTTCCTATTAAAATGTTCTACTTGAAAATTTTTACCCGGTTATGGCAATTTTCACTGCTATAGGTGGGCAGATTTTACAGAGTATAACGTCTTAATAAAAGGTTGAAAGTATTCAAGTCCTTTTGCAGCATCAACAACAATTTTAACTCTTTAAAATTCGTGTATTACACGGGCTGATTAAAAGATCAAAAGTGATAGGTTTTCTAAAAATCAATACCAAAGTGAGGTTAAAATGGTTTTGAAAGAAATGTCATAGAAAGATACATAAACATACATAAATCCAAAAAGAAATGTCATAGAAAGATTACCTGTTGTTAAAATGAAAAGGTCGTACTGGGAAAAAATTATTGAAATGTTTCAAGATTAGGTGTTTGGGAATTGTATAAATCCTTTGCGAGATGAGTGGAGCTTGTAAGAAAGTTGAACCTGATGGGAAATCAATGAGGGCTTGAACACGAGTTAAGTGAAGAAACATCTTCTGGAAAGTTCCATATTGTCAGAAAATCAAAATCAGAACCATAACTAAAACAAAGAGAAAAATCAAAATCAGAAAAGAAACCTACAAATGGATTTGGATACCTAATCGGTAGCATACCTGTGTGAACAAATAAAAAACCAGAAGAAACCATATCATTGGTGTAACACCCAGAATTTTGACAATCTGAATGTAGAAAGAATGAATAACAAAAAATGTAATAACCTGGACAAACCATATGAAGGAGAGAATGTGACAATGAGAATAAAACCAAAATTTATCCATCTTATTCTCGAAACAAAAGCTGCAAAGAAAAAAAAATTTTCAATATTTATTAGAAAATCTGCTTTCCTATAACATCGCCGAAAACAACCATCCAAATTTTTTTGGAATAAAGACATACATGATTTACTTTCAGATCCTATGAGAGAGATACTTAAATCCTTTTTCAAAGTCGCCAGCCTTACATCAATCGCCCTCAAAAGTTCCTTCCTATAATTAAAAAAACCCATAAATGTTAAAATTAAAACTATATCTCAAAAACATAAACGAATAGAGTTGTTACTTTGTTGAATCGGCCCCCGTTGTTGAACTTGATCCCTGTAATCATTTACAAAATATTTGATGATTATTTGAATAAAAATAATTTATAATTAAAATAATACATGGTCTAAAAATCACATACTTGTGAATATATTTTACGGGCTGCTTCTAATTGAGACATTTCAGCATCAAATGTGGCCACTAATTCTAAAACCTCTGGTGTGCTAACAAAACGCACAAATTTCTCCAATGTTCCTTCTGTGAACCATTTTTCAGTATATCTATGATTCTCAACTTCAAGCTTGATAGATTGGAGTGACGATGCAAATTGTTCTTCTGCAACCTTTAAATGATTCACAAATGGCTTTACTGAACCTGATGCAATCTTCTTAGTGTTTGGTTTATTAATAAGAAAAGTAGTATATAAATAATTTAATTGATCAAAATACATTATTATCATTACCCTGATCATTATCATTATCATTATTTACTTTAAAACATCAGTATCATGTCATTACAAACTTACCTGAATATTTGATATTAGTTTTAAAGAAGTTGTGAGAGCAAAGACTGGAAAGTCTGTCTAACTTTTGCCAGTTCGATTGAAATTGAACAATATCAAACAAAAATTAAGAACATTTATATAATAGAGTAACCAATCAAAACATAGTCACACCCAAAATCCATTATTCAAAAACAGGAATCGTAGTTTGATTTTTGAGATGGATATTGAAACTTTTGAAGAATCTATAAGTATTCTCAATAATTTAAAAACTGTCAAACCTTTTTGTGAGATTCGCTAATCCCTCTGTTGTGGGTGTGAAAGTTGTCGCATAGAAACCCAACCCTTCCTCCAGCAGTGGCACAGAAGTCCCCAATTGACAAGGTTGGCGGACTTACGACCGGATTTTCCATCTCTGTGTCATTATCTGTCTGAGGAATCCCCAATTCCACCTCCATCGATCTGGTATCACTGTGATTGCAGAGAAACCCAACCCTTAGCAGAAATTAGGGCTTGCAATTCAAGCCGATACTAATACCAAACGCACACCAAAAGTCGGCAATGGGTGAGAGCGGAGAGGAAGGAAACGTTGGCGGACGATCGCAATTGGAAAGCGGTGGTGTGGAGAAGAAATCCATGATGGTAAACACACGAAGGTGGAAATGTAGTCGGTGGGATCGAGGAATGTGGGAGAAAGCGGTGGAGATAAATCGAAGGAAGCAATCCAAAACCGAAAAACTGACCCGGATCATAAGATCCGCGTGACACCCAGAGAAAAAAAATGTACATCACAAAGGGAAAAAATCACGCAATTTAATTAAGAGATAAATTGTACACGAATCTATTAGGTCATACACTAAAGAGAATGAAAGTAAGATGAACTGATTAATTTATTCATACTGGAGAATTTTATTATCTATCAACTGACTTTATTAAATAAATAACACACATTTTTTATTTATTATTTAAAAAGAGAAATTATTAAAATAATAGAGTTTATTTGTTAGATTAAATAAAAGAGTTTATTTAAGAAAAACCATTTTATTAATTAATGAGTTACTTAATGGGTTTGGTCTATCAAAAGTGGCAAGATATAAAAGGCTTTAAAAACTTACTATTTAAAGGATATTAGATCATTAAAATAAAAAATCCAATATAGTTGAAACATTCATTGCTCCCTCAATGCACCCTAAATCTCGCTCTTATCCTTCCTTCCCCTTTTATAGTTGATGGTTTTGGTAAGACTCGTATCCTAGGTATTAATTTAAGGGTTTTAAAGAATTAAATCATAGACTTTTGGAGAAAAACGCACTTCGCGACGCTATCACAGTGGTGGTGTAACACCCGGTTTCTCATATTCAGGATACACTGATAATTTAATCAAAATAACTATCAGTTAGGTGCAATCCTCAAAGATAAGTAACAAGTTTTACAAGATACTATCAAAAGCATAGTTTAAGTGCTTATTTACATACAACAAGTTTCATACTAGTTTTCTCAAAAAAACCGAATGTTTACAAAAGACCAAGTCTATCACAAGAAAGTAAGTCCAATTCCAAAGTTCTTGTCCTTTCCAGCTAACCCTCCGTGATGCGTTTCCCACGATCTGCACTTCCAGAACCTAACACAATTTAACATTAATAAACAATATATGAGCTTTGGGAGCTCTGTGAGTAATTAAAGTTTAACTGGACAACAATTGTCCAGCATCTCATTCACATCTTCCTCATTAAACCATCTTAATCCTCAATATATACTCATGATGAGGTTCATTTATCCAAACACTCATAATTGGTATACTTAACCAATTTCAAAACAATTCAAGTCATACTCCTTTCTGCAATAATCATCAAAACCAACACATAATTAATCTATTAATAACTACTCACTTGATGTCGGGTTGCTTTGAGAAGCTCCTGAACCGCGTATACCGTGATCATGTCTAGCCTTAGCTGTATCACAATAGTTCGGGTCAAAACTCAAGATTCAACAATCTCAATATTAACACTTCTCAACAATATAAGCAATTTGGGCAAAAGAAACTAAGTTACAGTTATAATTTCTATAACTCAATACACAAACAACCACAAACATACAACAATTATCACTCTTAAGACAAGAGCTTAAGATTAGAACTCACTCTTATGTACTAATTAAAGGAATTTACCCAAGTCATGCTTATTTACAGGTGGTTCATCAAAACCACATGGAATTACCTCAAATCAAGCAACTCAACCATCAAAACAAGGTCAAAATCGAAGAGAGTTACCTTTCAAGCTCAAAGTATCAATCCCTAGCTTCAATTCGAGGAAGATAGGCTCTAATATCGACTTATGAGGCTTAGAATTGATTTTCTGGGGTTTGGAAGTGTTTTGAACGAAATCAGTTTTAACCCAAAATGAAAGAAATTCGCACATTAAAAATAGATCTGTGCGCGTAACACGGCCCGGGTTGGATTAACACGGCCCGTGTTAATCCACAAAATATCCTCTGTTTGCTTCTGTTGACACAGCACGGCCCGGGTTCATAGAACACGACCCGTGTTCTTTTGTGCAAATTTCACTGTATGCTACTGGATCCCAACACGACCCGTGCTCCTCCAACAGGGCCCGTGTTGATGCTGCAGAAACCAAATATCGTTTCTAATACTCTTTTCAACATCCAACTTTTCCTAGATGAGTTTTTATCTATCCTAATTCATATTATAACTCAATTAATCTTTGTTTATAATATAATTAACATATCTTACCATAAATTTAAAGTTACGGTATTACAGGTGGTAACGACGAAAAGGAGGATTTAAGTCCGCGTGTGGAGTATGGCTAATAGCGACGCAGTCAGCCTTTCTTAGCGACGCACCGTAAATGCAAAACCTAAAATCTCGGTCCTTGGACCCTATTTAAAGCTCTTAATCATAGGGTTACCCTTTTACCAACCACCAACTTCTAGAGATGCCCTAGTTCAAGTATTAGCTCCTTTTTGTGTTCTAGCCTCATTTCCCTTGTTTTGAAGATTCTTTGAGGAATAAGAAGAAGAAGAGTGTTGGTGTCAGGGAGTCTCCTATAACTTAGATCCAGCCTGTTCTTCAGCGTTTGGACCATTGTAAGTGTTATAGTCTCCTACTTGATATTTATTTTACTTAGATCTGGTAATTAAGATAGTATATGGTGGTTTTGGTCCATTGTGGCTACATTTCTAGAGTTTGAAGAACTCTAGGTCACTAAGCTTACTTCAAAACAATTTCTAGAACTTCTGGACCCTAAAACAGGGCATGCTTAAGCCTTCTTGAAGCCATTGACAACGCCTAGTGATATCAAGTATTTTAGGCGTTGTTGAGCCCTGTTCTTGATAAAATTATATCAAATATGTCTGGGTATTCTCACTTTTCGTGCCAGGACTTGTTTGGAGAAAAAGAATAGAAACAGGGACTAAAAGCGTGCAAAAGGAAGAAGTTGGGAAGGAATGAAAAATCAAGAGAACTCGTACGCGCGCCGCGGGAATTAACCATGCGCGACACGGGCTTGAGGCGGTGGAACACATTCAAATGCCGAAGAATCGGGAAGAGATCAGTACGCGCGCCGCGGATTTCACTTCTGTGCGGCTCGGTTGCGGGAAATTTGCAAGTATAAATAGATGCATTTCCAGCCGAAAACCCTAGCAAAGACCGGGTGTAAAATCGACCTTGAAGCTCTTTGACTCCAGGATTTCATTTCAGCAAGCTCACAATTGGTATTTTATGATTTTTGATTTAATTTCCTGTTAGTAGCAAGTAGTTTTGGTAGCTAAAGTCTTTGGGAGTGACAACCACTGACTTTGAGCACTTAGGTTTCTGATTTTGAAACATTTGGTTACTCTTTTTGTGATTGGAATTCGGATTTAGTGAATGAGAAGCATTTGGTTACATTTAATCTTAGCTTTTTGGTGTTTTGATGATTGTGTTTGGTTTTGATTGATTGGTTGTGTTTGAATTGTATTTTGGACCTTTTTGGGACTGTTTTCCTTAGCTGAAATCAGTAGCTAATTAGGTTAGTTTGTAAGCATTAAACCTTGTCTAGTAATTGTTCAGTAGAACTTTAGCTAGTGGCTAGTTTGTGCTTTGCTTGGTTTTGCTAGTTTGGATGCCTTTGATTGCTTCTGATTCAGAGATGTACTTCTGATTTCAGAAAGTGACTAGGTTCATTTGAGCATAGCTTAGCTTGGCTTGAGTGTGTTTGATCATTGCTTTCGTTGATAGTGATTAGGAAGGTAGAAACTAGATCCTCCGACTGTGGCTGTGACACTACTAGTTGGTAATCTCTTATCTAGCCTAACCACGAAGCTCCTGCGGATCGACCCTGACTACCGCTATACTAGTGTGTGTTAGGTTTTCTCTTATTTTTGACCGCACGACGACCTAGGCGTGTCAAATTTTGGCGCCGTTGCCGGGGAGCTGTGATCTTAGGATAGGTGAGTAGTAGGAACTTGTTTCTTGCTTTTTGAAAATTTCATTTTGATTTTTGATTTTTGTGGGCGTGTTGCATTAGTGCATGCGTACCCGCAGGGGTAAGCAATTATCCCCATTGCAGTTTGATTCTGAGATTGAGCGTACTGCGCGCAAAATCCGTGCCCGTAGGCATTTAAATATCATGAATTTTAGTCAGGTTAGCAGTAGTTCGGTAAGTGTTGCCCAGGAACCATCAGGTGAGGCAACGGGGATGTTTTCTATTCCCCCGCTATCAGAGTTTCAGTTTGGGAGCACGAGTGCTTCTGGTGGTGCAGTTTCAGCCCCTGCACCCATACCATCATGCACTCCACCATCTATCCCACCATTTACACCCGCTTCACAACCACAGTCCACCAATCCATTTACTTCTGCTATGTCTTGGGGAGAGCCGACCCGAGATGGCACCCCAGCTCCTAGACAGCAGACACCAACATCTCAACCACAACCAGCCCTCTTTAAACCTCAACCCACATACCAATCAACACAGCCTATACACTTTCAGCAACCGCCTCAGCCACAATACCATTACCCAGAGACGGAGGAGGTGTATGACGAGGAAGATGAAGGATGGGTGCCACCAGCACCACAACCATAGTGGAACCGAGGTCGGGGACCTCCTAGAAGAGCATCACAATATCCACCACCAGGTCAGCAGGAATACAACGATCATCTTTACGGTAACCTCGCTCAACCTTTACATTTCGCACAACCGAGATGGCAATCGGTTGCATCACATTTCCAACTGCGGGAATATGATGATTCGTCGCCAATCTATATTCCTGATAACATTGATCCGCAAGTAGAGATAAGACCTCAGTTATTAGGAATATTACCAGAGTTTAGAGGGTATAAGCAAGATGATCCCTATAATCATTTATATGAATTCTTAGCGATTGCTAATGCTAATAACCCTCGGAACACCAATAGAAATATTTTCAGGCTTAGACTGTTTCCGTTCACCCTTAAGGATAAAGCCAAATATTGGTTCACATCGTTGCCATCAAACAGCATTACTACATGGGATCAGCTCAAGGCAAAGTTCCTTCAGGAATTTTATCCAGCGAGTAAGACAACTGAAATCAGAAGAGTTATCCAGGATTTCCAGCAAAAGCCTAGAGAGGCTTTTCATGAAGCCTTTGACAGATTGAAGGAGTTGTTACGATCTTGTCCGCATCACGAGATTCCTAGGTGGCAATTGGTTAAGCTATTCTTTGAAGGAGTCAGTGAGACGCACCAGGCCATGATAAATGCCTCATCCAGTGGGACATTTATGTGGCAGGACCCAGAGGAAGCTTGGCAGTTTTTGGAGCAGTTGAGCAATGGCTCCAAGGCAAACTTTTCCACCAGGAAGACTGTAAGTACGACAGCAGCAGTAGGAGTCGATGCTGACTGGAAAAAGGAAGTAAAAAAGGAGATCAGTGAACTAAATAAGAAGTTTGACAGGCTTATGTCAACATTACAGAATCGACCGCCAAATTCATCGCAAGGAGGTCAAGGAGGACCTAAGACTCACGAGGCAAATCAAGTTTATGGCTAGGGTCAAGGCCAGTACAATAATGGACGACCCTACAGGCCATACAACCAGGGACAGCAGCAAAACTTTAGGCAAAACAATTATCAGAGTCAATCGACTAGTCAGCCTAGAAACCATCAGCCTGCGAACAATGGAAATAGTAACACCAATAGCAACAACAACAGGGGGTCCACTAATGCTAACAACAACGCCCTAGGGACCCATGAAGAGATGATAGCTAGGATGTATGATATGGTCACTGCAACACAACAACAATCTCAAGCGAATGCAAAGGCCATCGCAAATATGGAGAGACAAATAGGTCAAATGGCTGCAGATCAGCAAAAGAGAGATAGTGGCAAGTTGCCAAGTGCTACTGAAGTCAATCCTACGCATAATCAGCGTCCAGGGAAAGAACAAGTCAACACTGTTGAATCAGGATGGCGAAAGGTCACTCTGGAGGACTTGTTCGAAGTAGGGAGGAAGGTAAAGAAGGAGGAGTTCCGGTTGAGAATGGCACTCAACTAGAAACAGATAAAGAGATCCACAAGGAAGAGCAATCAACAATAGCAGGGATCAAGCAGAGAAAGAAGAATAGGAAAGAAAAGAAGAAGCAGGAACCACCCAGATCAACGGGACCCTTAATGAATCAGCCCCTATGGGATGAGCTTAAGGATGCCCCTGAAGACACCAGGATTCTGAAAGAAATGTGTGAACAAAATGGGAAGAGCAAAGCACCTACACCAAAAACGGTGAGATTGACTATGAGAGCCAGCGAGGCGTTATTGGGAACACTGCCCAAAAAGGAAAAGGATCCCGGATCACCATTGATCACTACAACTGTAGGGGACGTGGTTATTCGAAACACCCTATTAGATTTGGGAGCAAGTGTTAACATCTTGCCAGGATACCTGTACGACAAGTACAAAAACGAAGAAATTGAGCCAGCAGAAGTTGTATTACAGCTGGCTGACCAATCAACCAAGGTATCTAGGGGAAAGCTAACAAATGTCATAGTCGGACTTTTTCTATCCCGTAGATTTTCTGGTCATGGAATATGAGAGTCTGGACGATGCGCCTGCGCTCATCTTAGGGCGTCCATTCTTAGCTACTGCTGGTTCAGTGATCGATTGCAAGACTGGAGATATGGATATTTTCTTCGGAACCAGGAAAAGAAGATTGAATATGTTTGGGAACCCGATATCATTACCTTCAGAAGAAAATGGCAAACAAGCAGATAGGAAAACATTAATGGAGCCAGGAATCAGAAGCAAGGAAAAGATCTGGACACGTACGGGAGAGGGAGGAAAAGAAGAAATTTTAAAGGAAACCAAGGACCACCCGTTGTCCACCATCGACAAAGAACAATTGCTGGACATGATAGAGATGATGGAAGCAAGGCATCAGCAATATGAAAAGGAATCCAGAGAACGAGAGGCGAATGTTTTCGAGCTCTTGAAATCTCAACAACAATGGATCAGTGGTGTGAGTGATCGAATGACCCAACTCACATCTCTTATGACAATGATGGCAAACAATTTTATGCCAGAATTCCAGCAAATGCCATCAAGGGGTCAAGAAGAAGAAGATGCAGCTTAGGAATAGTACGTCTGGCTGAAGACGTTAAACTTAGCGCTTGTTGGGAGGCAACCCATCGTGTCATAAGTTAGGATATATTTCTAGACATAAAATACATAAAATACATCAATCTTTTTGCAGGTACTATTGGTTTGAAATAAGTGTGGGGTCATTTGAGAAGTTTTGAAATTTTTGAAGTCCGCGCCGCGGGTATTTGAATTACGCGACGCGGGATCGTAAACCAACCCGATGCGCAGGGGTTGATTTGGTGACACGCGCGACGCGCAAAGAGCAAACCCGCGACGCGGTAAACGATCTGTCGGTTTTCTCCTTTATAAGGTAAGCCGCGGCTCACACGACCCACACGCGACTCGGAGCTCTGGTTATCGAAATTTTCTTGCAATATTTCTTGCTCATTTTGTTCCCACTGCTAAGGTACGCCATTCTAACTATCTACTACTCGTTAAAACTAGCGATTAGGTAGTTAATTTTAGTGATTTGCCCAAAATAGTTCAAAACTTAGAATCACTAATGCTAGCTTATAGGGTGTTTGTTTTGCCAAATGGAGACCCTAGATGAACTAGTCGGCATTTAGGCTACCTTGTGGTGTGATTATATTGAGTTTTAGCAGGTTAAATTGAGAGATGGGATCGGGGTTTGGAAACAGCCGCACGCCGCGCCGCGCCCTTGCTCTTGGGCCGCGCCGCGGTGCGGCAGGCAAGACAAGGACTGATTCTGCAAAATTTTTTGTTTTGTGGCTATATTTTTTTTTTGCAGATGATGTTCAGATTGGAGCATGCTTTCCTCCAGTTCCCCGCGGAGCTTGCCAGTTCAGCATAGTACACCTCGCGGAGGGACGCATTGACTGCTCGCCGAGTTCTCGAGGCGACAGTCATCGATAGAGATATTCTGAGAGACGCCGGACTATGGGGTGCGATCGAGCCGTTCTTGCATCGCACCTGGACCCATGAGGAGGCATCGTTTACTTGCAGAGGATAGGACCGGATCATGGCTACGGACGAGGACATGGTCTATACGGAGCTTCTCCTGGAGTTCCTGTCCACTATCCATTTCGCTCCCAAGGCATCGGATCCACGATCCAGGCTCGTACGCTTTCGTTTGGGAGGTGAGCACAGGGAGTGCAACCTCCAGGAGTTTGGGAGGCGCACATGCCTATACACTCCAGCAGACCTCCAGCATCGCTACTTCACCCGGTTCTTCGGGTCCTGCATTCAGGGGGAGCCGGACAGGGCTCCCAACATAGAGATTTGGACACCATTGTCCAACGTCAGGTACGAGGCAGGCACTTCGAGGGAGAGTCACCTACGCGATCCACTTCACCGCCTCATGCACCGGATCGTCTCCACCTCCATCATGCAGCGGGAGGGAGGCGAGAAGGTGTCTGGGGATGACATGACATTTTTATGGGCTCTCCTCGACTTGTCCCGATTCCTCCACCTCCCCTTCGCCCTTGCGATTGCTCTCTCCACCCACTCTACCGGCGCCTCCTCCAGCAGCCCACTAGCCAGGGGGTATTTCATTACCCACCTGGCCCGATCCTATGGTATTCTTATTGCCTCCGTGGCAGCCTCCTTGACTGCTCTGCCTCCATCGCGCACTACAGCACGCACTTTGGAGAGGATGCGGCTCATTGAGCTGCAACGCCCGGGGCAGTACATCTGGGCCCCGACCGAGCCTCCTCAGGCACCTCAGCCCGCGTATGCCTAGCCTGGCAGGAGACGCAGGAGGCCAGAGCCAGCGCCAGAGCCCGCAGCCCCGACACAGCTGCAGGAGGACTCAGCGGCCATCCATCGATTGGAGGCTCGAGTTGCGAGGATGGAGGACCAGCTCGAGTGGATCGGGGAGGTACTTTTGGAGTTGGCAGCTCAGCAGAGTCGACGTCCCCAACCATTCCCAGCCAGGGCCCACGATCATGAGGCCAGACCCTCCAGGCCGCCTGGCAGCGATTGATGTACCTTCTTTCTTTCTTTCTTTTATTTTTTTTTGGGATATATGTACAAACTTATGACACTTCTATCTGTATATTTCTGTTCATATTTTATTTCGGTCATGTGTGTTTTTATTTTATTTGTTAAGTTATGCATGATATACCAATTTGAGAAGGAGTTGTCTCAGACAAGTGTGGGGTCATCGTGCCCCCTCCACTTGTCTCGACCACCGGCGTGTTCACTGTAGCGCTACAACTCCAGAGTACGAAATCAAGGATCCATTTGTACGCAATTATACCTGTGATATTGAGCACCAAGCAGTCTATCGTCCAAAAAGGGGTAACTCTTTCTCCCTTGTTTTGAAATAATTTTGTACAACGGGGACGTTATACGGTTTTAAGTATGGGGTGTGGACGGTCGAAAGAGAATTTTTTTTTTTTGAAATTTTTGCAGAAATGATCAATTTTTCAATTTTTAGCAATATTTTTCAAAATTTTTAATAAATTGCAATTTTGAAATGAATGATTTGTGATTGTGATAGCATTAGTATTTTTCAAGAAATACTGTTTATTTGTGATCATGCTATTAGTTAGTCAAATAAGTTGAGTTTTATGAGTTTAGAAGATTGAGCTGTTTTAGGATTGGAGTTTAGGAAGGAAAAGTCAATCTGTGGCCTTTGTTGTTCGAGCCGGTAGGTCTAAAATGGCTGGGCCTTATGCACCTTACCACCTAAGATCGTCTGGTCTGGGATGGTATTTCTGAAAGCTCGCTACACGGACAACATCGAAAGTCATGGACAATTCCTTAATGGCCTTTAGAATCTGAATGAGTAAGTACACTTCATTGCGGACAGAAAGTTTGTAATCAAGGGTTCTCTAGAAAGCCATGAATTCCAAAGAACAATTCAATTATGTTTTCGCGAACTATTCCACTCTAACTCAAATAGCAATAAACTTTGAAACTAAACACAGTAAAAAATTGTTTGATTCTTTATTATAATTTGTTAAAAACTCTCTAGCTTGGGGACAAGCAAGGCACAAGTGTGGGGTGTTTGACAACGCCTAGTGATATCAAGTATTTTAGGCATTGTTGAGCCCTGTTCTTGATAAAATTATATCAAATATGTCTGGGTATTCTCACTTTTCGTGCCAGGACTTGTTTGGAGAAAAAGAATAGAAACAGGGACTAAAAGCGTGCAAAAGGAAGAAGTTGGGAAGGAATGAAAAATCAAGAGAACTCGTACGCGCGCCGCAGGAATTAACCATGTGCGATGCAGGCTTGAGGCGGTGGAACACATTCAAATGCCGAAGAATCGGGAAGAGATCAGTACGCGCGCCGCGGATTTCACTTCTGCGCGGCGCGGCTGCGGGAAATTTACAAGTATAAATAGATGCATTTCCAGCCGAAAACCCTAGCAAAGACCGGGTGTAAAATCGACCTTGAAGCTCTTTGACTCCAGGATTTCATTTCAGCAAGCTCACAATTGGTATTTTATGATTTTTGATTTAATTTCCTTTTAGTAGCAAGTAGTTTTGGTAGCTAAAGTCTTTAGGAGTGACAACCACTGACTTTGAGCACTTAGGTTTCTGATTTTGAAACATTTGGTTACTGTTTTTGTGATTGGAATTCGGATTTAGTGAATGAGAAGCATTTGGTTACATTTAATCTTCGCTTTTCGGTGTTTTGATGATTGTGTTTGGTTTTGATTGATTGGTTGTGTTTGAATTGTATTTTGGACCTTGTTGGGACTGTTTTCCTTAGCTGAAATCAGTAGCTAATTAGGTTAGTTTGTAAGCATTAAACCTTGGCTAGTAATTGTTCAGTAGAACTTTAGCTAGTGGCTAGTTTGTGCTTTGCTTGGTTTTGCTAGTTTGGATGCCTTTGATTGCTTTTGATTCAGAGATGTACTTCTGATTTCAGAAAGTGACTAGGTTCATTTGAGCATAGGTTAGCTTGGCTTGAGTGTGTTTGATCATTGCTTTCATTGATAGTGACTAGGAAGGTAGAAACTAGATCCTCCGACTGTGGCTGTGACACTACTAGTTGGTAATCTCTTATCTAGCCTAACCACGAAGCTCCTGCGGATCGACCCTGACTACCGCTATACTAGTGTGTGTTAGGTTTTCTCTTATTTTTGACCGCACGACGACCTAGGCGTGTCAGCCATGCAAGGTTTAAGCTTGGTTTTGGACATCTTTTGACCTAGGGTTTGGCTTAAATATGCATGGGGCTTGCTGAAGGGTTTCTATGCAAACAATGAACACAAAAATTCCTATGGTTCACATGCAACCCTAAAATTGATCTATGTTTTCTTCTATGAAGATTAGAACTAAAAACCTAAAGGATACAGTTCAATTCTAGAGATGAATTAGGAAAACCAACCTTTGATCTTATGATCCTTCAAGCAGCAGCAAAAGAATCCTGCCTCAAATGCAAGTCACACCCAAGTGATGGAAGAATCAGTCCAGCAGAGTAACATAGAGAGAGAGATGGCATAGGATTTAGGGCACCCAGGGGGTTCCTTATATAGCCTCCAAGGGTTACACCTGAAACCTTAGAAAGCCTCCAAGTGGACAAGGCTTTTGGCCACTTGGACCAGACTCCCCAAAACCCTAATTAGGGTTTCACCAAAACCCTGGAGGAGCCTCCAGGGTGGCGCCAACTTTGCCCCAGGTTATTACCTGGCCAGTTATTCAACTATTGAATAAATGCCAAACCAGTCCCTGCACCTTTTAATTAATTAATTTAATCATTGAATTAAATCCAATTAATTCTAGATTAAATCTTAATTAATTATCATAGTTTCTAATTAATATATTAACACTTAAATATATTAATAAACCATATATATATTTTCTATTGATTTATTATACAATTAATAAATCAACTATTCTCTCTACTGAACTATACATCTATCCTCCATCTATGAGGGCAACCCAAATGGACTTTGCTTTTATTCATAAGATAAATACAATTATAAGTCATGGCTTAGACACCTAATCCAACAGTCTCCTACTTGGATAAGTCTATGACTTTAATTGTCTGAACTCTGACCTAGTCAGTTCTGTCCAAAGATAAGTGATCTGATGATCCTCCGTCTAATAGGATATTTTCAGACTCAAGACATGGACTAACATCAATCTTGGTCTGACACTCTGTTTCTCGATTTCTGATTTGCATATGACTTTAGATACTACTAATTGAACACATCAATTTTGTCCTGGTTGGCCAACACTTTCAGTCAACTTCAAAATCATCGAGAGGCCTACAGATATCTGTTTCCCATCGGGTCAGGGGACAGATAAGTTTCGACTTATATGTCCATATCTTTTGCGGGTCCAAATACATACAACAATGCGTTTTATAACACCGAGTTACTGGCGCGTTTTCGCATTGTCAATAAGCACTTGTATCGCAAATAACAGATCATTTCTCTCCACTTAAAAAATCACCGGATATTATCGTCTTAACATTGCTCGTGATATAATCCATGAAGCAATCTGTTAAGCGCGGGTTTATCCAATACTCAAATCTTTATTTTCTAAGTACTCATGAACGTTGCAGCAGTCTCACTGCAATGTCTAACTCATTAGACAGTCTGCAACCAATTCATGACTGTCTTTGTTCATACTTACTTCCTAACAGTATGATCGACTGTGGAGTTTTAAATAATCTAATTATTAAGGAAGTTAAACATGCAAATATAGAAACACAGAAATAAACAATTGACAAAGGCAGTAACAATACTCATTTATAAATCTCTATTATAAAAATCACCGAGTCAATTACATTTATACTGTTACAAGTTTCTAATCTATCTAATTACTAAAACTAATATCATCCTTCAATCCAATGCTCCGAGCATGCTGATTGTACTTGATCCTATTCAGAGCCTTAGTCAAAGGATCTGCAGGATTGTCTTCTGATGATACCCGCTTAACCAGTAAGTGCCCTTCTTCTACTTGAT
Source organism: Cichorium intybus (assembly GCA_023525715.1). Lineage (NCBI taxonomy): Eukaryota > Viridiplantae > Streptophyta > Magnoliopsida > Asterales > Asteraceae > Cichorium > Cichorium intybus. The sequence goes on from CM042009.1 coordinate 142,434,221, forward strand.
GTCGAATGTAGTGGTACTTTCTTTCGATATGCCTGGACTTTCCATGGTCTCGCGGTTCCTTTGTCAAGGCGACCGCTCCTTCATTATCGCAGAAAAGTTCCACCGGCTCCTGAATGCTCGGGACAACTCCAAGGTCCCCGATGAAGTTCTTCAGCCAAGCCGCTTCCTTAGACGCTTCACTTGCTGCGATGTACTCTGATTCGCACGATGAATCAGCCACCGTTTCCTGCTTGGAACTTTTCCAAGTGACCGCTCCACCGTTCAAAAGAAATACCTAGCCCGACTGTGACCGTCCACTGTCCCTATCTGTCTGGAAGCTGGCATCTGTATATCCACTCACTTTTAACTCATCACTGCCACCAAGGACTAATACCATATTCTTTATCCTTCGCAGATACCTGAGTATGTTCTTGACCGCAATCCAATGTGCTTTTCCAGGATTACCCTGGAACCGACTAACCATGCTCAGTGCATAGGATACATCGGGACGAGTACATGTCATAGAATACATGATCGACCCTACTGCCGAAGCATAAGGCACCCGACTCATTTCAGCTATTTCCTCATCCGTACTCGGACTTTGAGTCTTACTCAATTTAGTATTACTTTGGATTGGTAACTCTCCCTTTTTGGAATTTTCCATGTTAAATCTCTTTAACACCCTTTCCAAATATGTACACTGGCTTAAACCTATCAATTTTCTCTTTCTATCTCTAAGTATTCTTATCCCGAGAATATAAGCCGCCTCCCCTAGGTCTTTCATGGCAAAACACTTCCCGAGCCAAGCCTTAACATTTTGCAAGGTCGGAATGTCGTTTCCCATGAGCAGTATGTAATCAACATACAGTACCAGGAAAATGACTATACTCCCACTAGCCTTGACATATACACAGGACTCATCCTCACTCCTAGAGAAACCAAACTCTTTGACTTTCTCATGGAAGCAAAGATTCCAGCTACGAGATGCTTGCTTCAACCCGTAGATTGATCTTTCAAGCTTACATACTTTATCAGGGTGCTTTGTGTCTACAAACCCTTCTGGCTGACTCATGTAAACATCCTCAGTCAGTTTCCCGTTAAGGAAAGCGGTTTTGACATCCATCTGCCATATTTCATAATCATGAAACGCAGCTATGGCAAGCATTATTCTGATTGACTTAATATTGGCTACTGGTGAGAAGGTTTCATCATAGTCAACCCCCGGGGTTTGAGTAAATCCCTTCGCCACCAGCCGAGCTTTATAAGTATGCACTTTTCCGTCCATGTCGGTCTTCTTTTTGAAGATCCACTTGCATCCGACTGTCTTTCGACCCGGTACATTGTCAACCAAGTTCCAAACTTGATTGTCATACATGGACTTTATCTCGCTGTCCATTGCCTCTTTCCATTTTGCAGACTCGGGGCCTGCCACTGCTTCACGGCAGTTAGCTGGCTCATCCAAATTAGTCAATGTACGATCACTGACTAACGTGTCTCCGTCCGAAGTAATATGGAAACCATAGAACTCGGGCGGCATGCTAACTCTACCTGAACGCCTAAGGGGCAACGAAATGTCGGTGGGTCCAACAGGAACTTCTTCCTTATGTTGGTTGCTAGTTTCTTCCAAGGTTGTTTCATTGGGCGTCTCCTGAATTTCTTCGAGATCGATCGTACTCCCACTGTCCTCTTTGGATATGAGTTCTCTCTCTCGAAAGAACCCCGGTCTTGCTACAAAGACCACGTCCTCGCTCGGTCTGTAGTACAAGTATCCAAAAGATTGTTTCGGGTATCCGATGAAGTAACACCTCTCACTTCTTTCTGAAAGCTTATCTGAAGTATCTCGTCTCACGAATGCTTCACAACCCCAGACTTTAATGTGTGCCAACGAGGGAACTTTCCTCGTCCACATCTCGTGCGGTGTTTTCGCAACCTTCTTGGTTGGGACAAGATTTAGGATATGGGCGGCAGTCTCTAAGGCATACCCCCAGAAATGGATTGGAAGTGAGGCTCGACTCATCATGGAACGAACCATGTCCAACAAGGTTCGGTTTCGTCTCTCTGCAACACCATTCAGCTGAGGTGTTCTTGGAGGCGACAACTGTGAAACAATTCCACATTCCTTGAGGTAATCGAGAAACTCGATACTAAGATACTCACCGCCTCTGTCGGATCTAAGCATCTTTATCTTTCTGCCCAATTGATTTTCCGCTTCATTCTTAAACTCTTTGAACTTTTCAAAGGTATCCGACTTATTCTTGATTAGGTAGATATACCCATATCTACTAAAATCGTCAGTAAAGGTCACATAGAACCGCATGTCATCTTTAGTGGTTGTTCTGAAGGGACCACACACATCTATGTGTATGATATCCAACAGACCTTCACCTCTTTTAAAGGAACCTTTAAATGGTGATTTTGTCATCTTGCCAAGTAAGCAATATTTGCATACATCATCCGACCCGAGGTCGAATGATTCCAACACTCCATCCTTTTGGAGTTTGGCGATGCGTTTCTTGTTTATATGGCCAAGGCAACAATGCCACAGACATGCCTTTTCTATACCGCTTGAAGCATCAATAGCTAATACATTTTTACCATAATTATCAACACACATAATAGATTCATACACTCCATCACAAGGCATAGCATTAAATATGAAAACATTATTTTTGAAAACTGAAATTGAACCATTCAATTTATTAAACTCATAATAAAAGCCTTGTTTAAACAATGCATGAAATGAAATTATGTTCTTTGCCATATCATGCGTATAGCAACAATTATGTAAATCTAATCTAACTCCACTACTCAGCATCAGTCCATAAACACCGATCTTGGTAACAGGTGACGTTCGCCTATTCCCCATGACCAGGTTCAGTCTGCCATGCTCTAGCTCCCTACTTTCCTCTAGGCCCTGCAAATCAGGACAGATATGAAAACCACATTCTGTATCAAGGACCCATGAACGGGAAAAAGATGAGTTATTAGATATAGAATACGTACCTGCCTGTGACTGTTTCACTTTACCGTCCTTGCTGTCCTGCGGATACGTTGGGCAGCTCCTCTTCCAAAGACCCTTTTGCTCGCAGTAAAAGCAGTCGGTCTCTTTGGGGTTCCGAACATGTGGAATTCCGAAAGACTTACCTTTCGGGGCACCGCTAGATGACCCGACGTGAGTCTTTTCCCTCCAGTTCTGCTTAGGAGGGCCTTTCCGTTTCTTTCCTTTTCCAGAGCCAATAGCCAGGACAGGCAGGTTGATAGGGAGCATAGCCTTTCCCTTCATCCCGTCCTCAGCCATACGAAGCATGCGGTGTAACTCAGCTAGGTTTGCCTGGTTGTTGTTCAAATGATACGCCAGTGTGAACTGGTCATAAGAACTGGGCAAGGAGTTTAGCACTATGTCAACTGCTAAATCCTCATGGACAGGCATTTCCAGCTTCCTAAGCCTTTCCACATAACCATGCATCCTCTACACATGTGCACAGATGGACTCGCCCTCCTTGGGCTTGCTGTTAGTGAAAGCTTTTACAACCTCACGCCTTTCGATGCGCTCTTGCTTGTGGAACCATTCCGCGAGCTCTTTGTGCATCTCGTAAGGCCAATAGTCCTCATAGATATGCTGCAGTTCAGGATTCATAGTAGTGATCATGATGCAAGCCACTTTGGTTGCATCATCAGAGTGTTTAGTGTACGCAGCGATTTCCTCGGGAGTAGCGGTTTCAGTGTCCACATCAACAAGCTTGGTTTCCAGAACATACTCTTTATGTTCAAACCTTAGAGCCATTTTGATGTTGCATTACCAGTCATTATAGTTAGTGCCGTCCAACATCACTTTTGAGCATAATGACAGAATCGAGGTGACATTACCGGGATTTGAGTGGGGAACGGATTGGTCAGAAGACATCTGAACAAGAAGAAGGTAGTTTTAATTAGATATAATAATAATAATAATAATCCTTATATTCACCCAAGAACAAATATAAGGCTAGGATCCTACAATAACAATCTACAATACCGAAAAGGGATGCCGTAATCAATATTGTAAATTTTATAAGGTAGGCGAATGACGATTCAGCCAATTCCACCGTGGAAACATAATCATATTATAATGGAATTCCTAGTTTCTTTGAGATTTACCAAACTGTTCGATAGCATGTTTTAATCTCGGGAATGCCCCGCTGTTTGTGACTGGGATACCGAGGATCACAAACCGGGTGTGAATAACCATGCAAATTGCTTGGTACTCTTGAAGTCAATTGTCATCTCTAATTAACGTGCCGGTAATCCACACACGCTCCATTAATAATGACAAAATCAAGAAACCCATCGCGACTCATTGCGGACCCCAGTTGGCATGCCGGTAAACCACACACACTCCACCAACGTTCCACAAGGTGCAATGTACAATTTTATGGATTAGCACCAATTCACATTTTTTACTTTAAAGTAACTAGATTGGGATTTGTTTTAGGGTTCTAGTACTTTCAATTATAGCATTATACTTTTAAGAGGCTTAGCGGTTCTATCATACCCGTTCGGCTAACGACACTCGACTGACCAGGAGAGCGGTGGGTAAGAGTAGATACCCATTAGACTAACATTTTATAGTCAGTCGTGTTATACCCTCTTTATAGGACAGTTTTGTGAATGAGGCCTACTGACGGTAGACTAACCAATTTTCTTATAGATGTTAAATTAACTTTTAATCATAAATATATATAAGATATATTTTAATCTCATTAAAATATTTTAGAATTAATTTAATTCTAATTTTCGCAAATTATACTAATTTTTTGAAAATTTTAATTAATTCTTTAAACTGATTTAATTGGTCTTTTAATTAATCAATTAATTAAACTAATTAAATCTAGGTTACAGATTACCAAATTAATCAAATTAATTTATCTATATTGGTCCTTGTGATTCTAAAAAATTACAGGCCAAACAATTAGAGTTCAAGTTATTTTAGTTGATCTTATTACCAAAAATAACAACACACAATCATGGCAAGCAAATCAAGCAATCAAGGGGGGACCAAGGGGGGTGGCGGCTCGGGTTAGGAAACCCTAGCCTTGGCATCGATTTTGGCCTCTCTCCATGAGGTGTTCATCGCAAAACACTCAAGGCTAAAATAAGCATGCAGTTCAAAAACAATTCACAAGAAAACAAGCTAGCTCTGATACCACTGAAGGGTTTCTATGCAAACAATGAACACAAAAATTCCTATGGTTTACATGCAACCCTAAAATTGATCTATGTTTTCTTTTATGAAGATTAGAACTAAAAACCTAAAGGATACAGTTCAATTCTAGAGATGAATTAGGAAAACCAACCTTTGATCTTATGATCCTTCAAGCAGCAGCAAAAGAATCCTGCCTCAAATGCAAGTCACACCCAAGTGATGGAAGAATCAGTCCAGCAGAGTAACACAGAGAGAGAGATGGCATAGGATTTAGGGCACCCAGGGGGTTCCTTATATAGCCTCCTAGGGTTACACCTGAAACCCTAGAAAGCCTCCAAGTGGACAAGGCTTTTGGCCACTTGGACCAGACTCCCCAAAACCCTAATTAGGGTTTCGCCAAAACCCTGGAGGAGCCTCCAAGGTGGCGCCAACTTTGCCCCAGGTTATTACCTGGTCAGTTATTCAACTATTGAATAAATGCCAAACCAGTCCCTGCACCTTTTAATTAATTAATTTAATCACTGAATTAAATCCAATTAATTCTAGATTAAATCTTAATTAATTATCATAGTTTCTAATTAATATATTAACACTTAAATATATTAATAAACCATATATATATATATATATATATATATATATATATATATATATATATATATATATATATATATATATACATATATATTCTATTGATTTATTATACAATTAATAAATCACTATTCTCTCTACTGAACTATACATCTATCCTCCATCTATGAGGGCAACCCAAATGGACTTTGCTTTTATTCATAAGATAAATACAATTATAAGTCATGGCTTAGACACCTAATCCAACACTTGCATGTCTGTAAAGTTCATATTTTTATGAAACTATAGGCCTAAAGGATGGATTCTGGAAGGCCTTAGCCCATGACTTAACATATTAAGTGCTTAAAATGGAAGTTGGAATGAGCAGGGTTAGCGCCGCTAACATCTGAGGATAGTGACGCTATCCCTAGCGAAGCCCGTTTCTAGATAGCATCCCATAGCGACGCTAAGGGCTGTGGTCATGACGCTAATCTCGGCCATTGACTGTGACACTGATCGTTGATTGTTGAGTTGTGACCGGTCTTAATTTTGGTCAACTTTGAGGGGCTTAAAGTGTTGACCATAGGGTTGCCCTTGTATTAGATTGAAGTTATTGATTTATGCTTAATAATTATTTAGGGGGCCTGTGTTGATCGGATGACGAGGACGCGCTCGTGTGTGTATATTTATAACTTGCGATTCAGGTGACTTCCCCCACTATACTATGTGTGATGTTGCATGCGTAGATGGGTCAGAACCCATAGAGTGAGTTTGTGTGCTTAGACTAGAATAGTCTTTCCTGATTAGATGTTAATCATATGATTCGTTTTTATGATTGTAGGCTATTTCGTGCTCATTACCGTAGGACGGTGTCAACTCCCTTTAGGGATAGGACTATGCCGAGTCCCGGTGATGCTATGCGGTATGGGTAGGACAGTGCGGTGTCCTGCTGGGGTAGGACTGTGCCGAGTCCTAATGTGGTACGTTGTAAGGATAGGACGGTGTTGAGTCCTCCAATGGTAGGACTGTGTCGAGTCTCATTGCTAGTTTATATGTAATGTGATGATATGTGTGGTATTTTGGAGAACTCACTAAGCTTTGTGCATACTCTCTCAGTTTAAATGTTTAAGGTAATTCCACCGATAAAAGGAATGGCACACCGTGACTGTACCGCATCAACTTTAGTTATCGAGACTTCTGTTATTTTTATGACTTGTATTTGGATGTGATAATATGAGATTTGGACACATGTGCTCTTATTAAAATTAAATGGATGTTTTTATAGAAATTAATGTGGTTTTACACTTAAACTTTGATTTCAATAATGAAAATTTTGGTCTGAAATTTGAGACGTTATAGTTTTGAAAGTCAATAGAAAAAAGGAAACACTTTGAATTTGAGACGTTATAGTTTTGAAAGTCAATAGAAAAAAGGAAACACTTTGGTTTGTTGGATTGTCTAGCAACATCCTCATAAGATGTTTATGAGTATTAGTAGAATAAATCTATTCATGAATACTATTCTCTGATATCAAAGGTCTATACAGTTTAGGTAACAAATAAAAAATACCTTATGCTTTGGTTGTTGATCTTTCTGGTTATAATTGGATCCATGTATGGGGATAATTAAAATTTTAAAACTATTTTTCTTTCAATATTCATGATATATTTGTTGTTATTGGATTCAACCAATCCCTAACAACTGCATCATGAAATATTATAGGTAACATCCCAACTTTATAGGACGAGAATTTGCAAATATAAGACATCATTTGTCGTGATGTCATTGTTGAAACAAAATACTATACAATAAAGTTGGGGTGTTACAAGTTGGTATTAGAGCCATAGTTTAACCGAATTTGGTGTTGAGACTTTAAGCTAGGCTTAAACTATTAGGCGTTTAAATGAGAATACGAACTTAGGATAAGGCCATAAGAAAGAATAAATGAATTTTGATAGGATGTATCATAAGATAGGTTGTAAACCTACAGGCTACATAGACTAGTATGTCTAAGATAGGATTGGATTACTAGGTAATTATGTGCTTATTACTCGCAGTAGCTATACTCATGCAAGTGCCTTTACATTAAAATGAGAAATCCCTACTACATAACAATCATATAGTTATATGGAACAAGTAAAGAAATATAATAAGTATCAACTTGAAAATGGAAGTAAACATTTTCTAAACAAGTAATTTTCAAGGAACTAAAGAAAAGATTTAGCCTGTGACAAAGTAGAGCTTAAAAGTTTGAAGACCTATTACAAATAAGAAATCAAAAAATTATAATGTATTTCCATTGTACAATGACATCAAGGCAAATGATGTCTTATTTTTGCTAATACTTGTCATATAAAATTGGGGAGTTATATTATTGCATTGAATACTAGATTTGTAATCGAGAAATATGCACTTGACGAATATAGGCTCTAGCTTCCCATTATCAACATAGGTATAGACTATACAGTTAAAATATTCTTCACTCTAGGTAATCTACAAGAAAATCAGACCGAATTTCAATTATGTTTAAATGACAATCTTGTAATTTTTCAAAAAAAGAAGATATATTTTTTCCAAATTTAAAAGACTAAAATTGTAGTTATCTTAAACTAAAACTATAGAGACTGAATTTGTAATTAGTTTATTTATATTTAAATGGCAATCTTGTTATTTTTTAAAAAATGATGTCTTTTTTTCCTTTCTAAAATATAATTAATATAAATTAAAAAGTAGAATGACTAAAACTATAGTTATATTAAACTAAAAATTAAAGACATTAAGCCATTAACTTGTATTTAGTTTATTTATTTTTAACATACAATCTACTTTTAAAAATGAAAGGGCCTAAAAATGTAATTATTTTAAATTAAAACTATAGGAGCTGAATTTGTAAGGCCGTCCAGTGTGTCCGAGTTCGGGCATGTGCGAGGGGTGCGAGCTCGCGGTGAACACCGCCCCCCTTGGGGGGGCGTCGCATATTCCAGCTCGCACGGGCTCTCGACGTCGTGCGAGACGCCTTGGTTTCTTTGTGACCGTTGCAATTCGAATGACTATATAGCCGTTAGTTATAAAAAAACTATTTATTTACCTATATATATACACATAAACACAACACATACACACCACACTACAACTACACAATACATATACAACACACTACAACTAAAAAAATGGATCCAAGATTCGAGGTATTATTCGATTCGTCGTCTTCGTCGGAAGACGAGAGTTGGTTGCTTGAAGCTACCGTTCAAGCGGCATCATTGCTTTGTCAAGCTGCGCAGATAACTACCGACGCCGCAGAAAGTTCACAAAATCAACCTAGGTTATCAAGACGGGCAACAATAAACAGAGATCATGAAGCTGCGCACAATCTCATTGTCCGCGACTATTTAACGAAACACTGTTTGTACTCGACGTACCAGTTTCGGCGTCGGTTTCGGATGAGCAAGCAACTATTCTTGCGTATAGTTCGTGATGTGAGCGAAGTCAATCTGGTATTGCGATTGCAATACGATGGTAGGAATAAAAGGGGTTTCACGGCAGAACAAAAATGTACTGCTGCGGTTCGTCAAATTGCAACTGGCACGACATTTGATTTATGGGACGATTATTTGAAGATGTTGGAGCGCATGGTTCGAAAAAGTGTATACGAGTTCGCGAGCACTATCATCCATGTTTACGGCAAACGTTATTTGCGAAAACCAACGCCGAACGACATTCAAACGTTGTACGTCGCGCATGAAAGCAAACATGGTTTTCCCGACATGCTTGGGAGCGTTGACTGTATGCATTGGGAGTGGGCTGCTTGCCCCAATGCATGGCGTGGCCAATTCACACCAGGCGATCATCGGCACCCTTCTATCATCCTCGAGGCAGTGGCGTCCCACCATTTATGGATTTGGCATGCGTTTTTTGGCGTTGCGGGTGCAAACAACGACCTCAACGTGCTCGACCAATCGCCGATTTTTAACGACATTTATAAAGGCATTACCCCCTTTTGTCCATTTCAGGTCAACGGAGCGTACTACAAACATGGGTATTATCTAGCCGATGGTATATATCGGGATTATGCCGTGTTTGTGAAGTCATTCACATGTCCAATGGATCCAAAGCGTCAAATGTTTAAGGTCGCACAAGAAGCGGCTAGGAAGGATGTGGAGCGAGCGTTTGGAGTTCTTCGACAGCGTTTTCACATGATCAAATACCCGTCACGGGCTTGGGATCCGAGGAGAATACGAGACCTTATGTACGCATGCATCATATTACATAATATGATTTTGGAAGATGATGGGAGAGCGATATGTACGTATGATCTAGACGAAGTTATGCCAACATACGAGCCGCTACCGATTGGATCGGCGGCATATCTAGAAAACGGAAACGAGGTCCAAAGCAAAGAAATCCATAACGACCTTCGTGTGGATTTGGTCGAGCATTTCTATCGGGCTAGAGTTGAGTCGGGGCCGGTGCCCGATATCGAGGAGAAAGAATGAGAGTGACCATCCAGTTTTTTTTTAAAATATGTAGTTGTTTTTTTTTTAAATTTTATGTTTAATGTGTGTTTTAAATTTTTAGGTTTTATTTTTAATGTAATTTTCGTATTTAATTTTTATATTTTAATGAATTATCTTATTTAGAAATTATTAGTTTTATTTTAATTTAAATTTAGTTTTTAAATTAAAAAGTGAGAGGAAGTGGGAGGTAGTGAGAGGTGACCATTTCCGGGGGTAAAGCGAGAAGAGAGAAATACTGACTGGATGCTGAGGTGGCAGACAAAAAGTAAGAAGAGAAGAGAAGACACACCTGAGGGCCTAATTAGCCATTTATGTTTGAATGAGTATAATCGTAGGTTTCTAAAATTTGATTATACATGTCAAATTTAACTTTGACCATATATAAAGGGACTTGGAGTTCATATAATTTTTACTTGAGTTTTCAAACACTTTTGTGTTGTTATTACTTTCCTTTTGAGTCACATCATTAAGAAATTCGCATGCAGTGTAGCTATCATATGCCAATGACTTTTTGGTCAAGTGATAAAGGCGTCGCTCTCCTTCTTTGAGGTTGAGAGTTCAAGTCTCGCAAGAGACATAGGTGGTTTTAGGAGTAGGAGTATGATAGATTTTTTTTTCTAAAATAAATAAATAAATAAATAAAAATGTAGCTGTCATATTAGAAGACCACTCACATAAATACAACTTTACTCTTTTTTTTAACAGCAGAAAATTTATTACCAAAGCTAGCTAGCAACTAGCCAAACAAAAACCATTAACATCTAAGGGGATTTTGACATAAATACAAATTTACTAAAATGACTAGAAAAAAAAAGTTAATCATGTTATGTTAACGTGTAGAACTATTAACGACATCATTTTTGGAGTTTTATGGTGGACATAGGGTAGACCCTTTGAAAGTTTGGGGCACATGCGTGATACGTATTTAGTTATGTATCTAATACACCTGTAAATAATATTAAAGATCTAATCCTTATATAAATGTTCGAGTAATCATGAACTTTTCAAAGAGTCAACTATTAAGCATGATTAATTGACAAAATAAAACACAAAATTAATAAGGGAACTTTTAGATTATGATTATCTCTACCATGTGTACAAAATCTCCATGGATCCAAGAAGATCTCACCTTCCATGCATTGTCGAATAATTTATTCTCTTATCGATGTATTTACCAGGTTTATACAATGTATGCATTGGGTGAGTTGTGTCGTGGCATTACCTACAAAGTCAGAACGTATCTACCAAGTATACGTAAAATCACAAAAATGAATTCTTTTTTTATCAGTACGTTTAACCGTTTAAGTTATCTATGCATTTTCTAAAGTATCGGACTATTTTTTAAATATGCATATTAATAAGTTGATCAACAATACATGAAGATAGTGTGATTAATTTGTTATGAGAGTAACTGCCTTTCCATATACAAATGTATCCCGATAAATAAAGGATTGATAAATGTTTGTAGAAAAAAGTTTCTTAGGGTGCACGGTGCAATACAAAGATGGAGCGGGTTCGGGAGTGGTGAGGGGCCGATACTGCTGTCCAGCGGCCTCGGGTTCATGCAAGATCGAGCACGGTGGGTTCGGGTGTGGGGTGGTGAAACCGAGCCATCTTTCATGTTTTGTAAAAAAAATATTAATTATAAAATTTTACCCACTCCCGTAAATATGCCTTTTTACCCATTGAAAAATCACATTTTTCGTTCTCAACCTTCTATAAATATAAAACTTTCTTTCAAGTTTTATAAAAAATGGCTGGCCTCGGAAATAGGAATGTTCGCTCCGAATGAACTAGAAGAGCACAGGTGATATTGACAAAATCCTGGGTCAACGCCTCCAAAGATGTGGATCTGACAGCCCACCGCTCATTATGGGATCGTGTGGAGGAATGATTTCATAAAAATTTGGGCACGGCTCATTGTCGGAGTGGGCATATGCTTAACATCAAATGAAAGATATGATAACAAAAATGGCCCAATTTAACCAAATTTATGTAAACTTATCTGTCAACCGACCAAACGGGCAACTGACGATGAGGTCATTGAACAAGCCCTACAACAGTATCGGGTGACACACAACAAAGACTTTACGCATATAGAAGCGTGAAATGTTAAGAAAGAGACATCTCGGTTTTTTTTTAGTATCAAGTATTTAGGTTTAACCGTATTTAGGATTTAATTTCACGTTTAGGTTGTTTTTTATTTGTTTTGTAATTGTGTGCTTTTTTAATTAATGTTATTTGACTTTTAATTTTATTTAATACGTATTTTTTTATTTAAAATATTAAATTAAATGTTATATTAATTTTTTAATTAATAAATGAATTTAATAATCGAAAATAAGATGTGGCATCGTGGGTTCGGAGGAAACTACTGTTGGATTAGGTGTCTAAGTCATGACTTTATATTTATATTTATCTTGTTAATTGAAGCAAAGTCCATTTGGGTTGCCCTCATAGCTGGAGGATAGGATAGAGTTCAGTAGAGTAAGAGGTTGATTTATTAATGGTTTAATAAATCAATAGAATTAATTAAATGTTTTATTAATATATTTAAGTGTTAATATATTAATTAGAAACTATACTAATTAATTGAGATTTAATCTAGAATTAATTTGATTTAATTCACTGATTAAATTAATTAATTAAAGGTGCATGGACTGGTTATGTAATTATTCAATAGTTGAATATTGACTGGCCAGTGGACAGGGGGTGAAGATGGCGAGATTGTGGTGGTGACACCACAAAATCTCGAAACCCTAATAAGGGTTTAGAAAGGCCTTGTCCATTTGACAAAAGGGCTTGTCAAAGTTAGACTCCTCTAGGGTTTTGATTGTAACCCTTGGAGGCTATAAAAGGAACCCTCTGGGCACCCTAAACCCTGCGCCAACTTGAACCAAGATTACTCTGCTGGATTGTCTTCTCCATTGCTTGGGTGTGACTTCATTTGAGGCAGGATTCTTTTGTTGCTAGCTTCAAGAACAAGATCAAAAGGTTGGTCAATTTCTTATTTGATCTTTAGAAATAATTGTTGGCTTTAGGATTATAGTTTATTATCTTCATAGAACAAAACATAGATCTTTCTAGGGTTGCATGTGAACCATAAGATTTATTTGTTCATTGTTTGCTAGAAAACCCTTCAGTGGTATCAGAGCTTAGGCTTGTTTTCTTATGAATTGATATAAACTGCTTGAATGATTCTTGCCTTGAGTGTTTCTGCGAAAAATACCTCTTGGTATGGCCTAAAATTCGTTGCCAAGGCTAGGGTTTCCTAACCCTAGCCGCCAAGCCCCATGGTCCCCTTTATTTGCTTGCCTTTTAAGTTGGTTGTTATTTTTTGGTAACTGTATCTTCAAGATAACTGGAACCCTTAAACCCTAGCTAGCAAATTTCGAACCTTAGGGGTTTAAGATAGGTAAAATTAATTTGATTAATTTATAATATCTATCTTAGATTTAATTAATTTAATTAATTGTTAATTAAAGGATAAATTAAATCAGCTTAAAGGATTAATTTAAAATTTTCGAAAAAATAGAATAAATTAGCGAAAATTCTGAATAAATTAATTCTAAAATATTTTAATAAGATTAAAATATATCTTATATATTTATGATTAAAAGTTAATACTTATATATAAGATTAAATGGTTAGTCTTACACCAAGTAAGCCTCATTCACAAAATTGTCATATAAATAGGGTATAAGGCGACTGCCTATAAAATGCCAGTCTAATGGGTATTCACTCTTACCCACCGCTCTCCTGGTCAGTCGAGTGTCGTTAGCCGAACGGGTTTGATAGAACCGACGGGTTTGATAGAACCGCTAAAGCCTCTTAAAAGTATAATGATATAATTGAAAGTACTAGAACTTTAAACAAATCCCAATCTAGTTACTTTAGGTTTAAAAATGTGAATTGGCGCTAATCCATGAAATTGCACATTGCAATTTGTGAAACATTGGTGGAGCGTGTGTGGTTAACCGACACACCAATAGGTGTTCACAAAAACTTTCAATGGGTTTCTCGATTTTGTCATTATTAACGGAGCGTGTGTGGTTAACTGGCACGTTAATTAGAGATGACAATTGACTTCGAGAGTACCGAGCGAATTTGCATGGTTATTCACACCCGGTTTGTGATCCTCGGCATCCCAGTCACAAACAGTGGGGCACATCCGAGACTAAACATGTCATTGAATAGTTCAATGTGTCTCAACAGATCTAGGAATTTCATAAGATGAAATTGATAAGTGTATTATCTACCTTAATGACCATTATGTTGTGATTACGGCATCCCTTTTCACATCATAGTTGGGGCATTTTGGGTCCTAGCCTTAATAAATAATATATTGGGTAATTATTTAAAAGGATTAATTGAACTAATAAATTCTGTTTATTGTAGATGTCTAAATCAAGTGTCTATTCTCCTCCTTCTCCTCCTTTACCCATTTCTGAAAGCATCAGAATGCACCTGCTAAATATGGAAAGGCTGACTGGCCTTAACTGTAAGGAATGGCTTCGCAATTGGAGACGGGTTCTCGTCATTGCTGGCAAGCCTCATCTCACCGAGTATCCAATCCCGGTTCCACCGGAACAAGTCATCATAAAGAGTTCCTATGATGAGCGTAACTTCTTAGTTGATGAATCCGAAGAAATCTGTGACATCATGCTGTTGACCATTGACCCCGAATTCCGCAAGGATTTTGAATCCTTGGGGCCATATGAGTTAATGCAATCGGTTGAGGAAAAGTTCCAAAAACCAATTGAACAGGAACGAGCTAGGATCTTCAAAAGACTTGCAGAGTGCAAGCTAAAATAAGGAAGTAGCATTGATTCGCATGTTCTTCAGATTGAAGCTTACATAGCCGAATTGTACAGACTTGGTTGTTCCATGAGTCAGGAATCGAGTGTTAACACTCTACTCGCTTCACTGACTAGTAAGTACGATCTGTTCATTCAGAGGTATAGAAAGGAAGACCAGAAAAAGACCTTTATGGAAATGCGTCCACTGTTGACTTTAGACGAGTCACTCTTGGATAGGCATAGCTCCAATGGTTCAGCTACTTCTGGATTAAGTCCAGTGAAAGGACGCAGCAAGAAACGATCCAGATCGTCTGGACATGTCTTAAACTGGGAATCCACAGAATCGGATACAGTCGCGGAAAGATTGGAAGACGCTCCAACGTCAAAATCTTTTGAAAGCTCAGGTATATCTAAAAAACCTCAAAACTCCTGTTCCATAATTCCTTGATACATAGTGTGATAGTCACATTTTGGTTTGTATGTAGGGAATCAGTAGGGTACGGGACTTTGGAGCATAGGAGCACATTTGGATTGGATTTCCGGCTCATGCAGTTTTGAAGTTTAGTTAGATATTGAAATATTGTTATAAGCTTTTAGATGCATAATACATTGTATATCATATAGCACATTGTTCAAGGATTTTGTATTAATAAAATTGTCGTTTTTCCTTTTAACACCTGTTGTTTGAAATTATCTTTGAAATGTTGTATGATTATGTTGAATGCATGATTGGTGATAACTTGAATGTTGAATGCATCCAAAGTGTTTGGATTTTAGGAATTGTGTCCCTTATGATTGTTAAGATAAATGTTATAAGAATCAATTCAACCAAAGGTCCAGTTGGACAGGACTTTGGAATCACTTGACTTAGAGTCACCTGATGAGTTGAGTTCTTAATGTGTCAAGAAATGAATCAACCAAAGATCCAGTTGGACAGGACTTTGGAATCATTTGACATAGAGTCAGATGATGATTAAGTTCTTTATAAAGCACATGTAGCAAGAAATGAATCACCCAAAGATCCAAAGGATAGGATTTTGGAATCAGTTGACTTAGAGTCAACTGAAGATTGCAAGTCTTGAACAAAACTAACAAAGTCATAAGCTTACATAGAGATGTAAAAGACATTGAGATTAGTAGCAACGGACACATCAGTTGCTGTGTATTGCTCGAATCTCCAAATAGAACACAATTGTTTGTACTTCGCGATATTTGTCATTCAGAATGACGAATATGGCTACGCTTATCAGAATAAGCGATTGAATTGAAACCTTGAACAGTTCAAGGACTTCAAAGGAAGTATAAGATCCACAGAACCTGAGTGATAACATAAACTGGGAAAATGTTTCACAGTTATTTTCTTCCGAGAACATTAATAGTTATAATGTGTCTTAGGGAAGATGACGGAGCATTGGTCGAAACAGTTCGATCCTCGATGTATGAGATACATTGCAAATCAGTTTCCAATAAATTGAATACTAAACCAGTCAGACCATATTCCGACCACATCCTAGACTAAGTAGGTTTTGTAGACACTGTCTAAAATGTAAAGCTGGGATTGTCCCACTTATACATTGGAAGTCCAGGGTCGTGTAGTGTTCGTCCGAACCTCATGACTAGCCTGAACCTAATCAGAAATGTCGTTTCACTGGCTATCCCGCTGTACCTGGAAAAGAAAGAGCTCTTTTAGAAAGAACTCATGTTCTAAGGAAACAGTGGGAGTTGGGACAGTCCTGAATGAGTTCAGGATTAGGCAAGTGAAAGAACCTTTAGTCATCACTAGGCTTAGAGCAGAAATCAGATTTCTGTTTTAGTACTGACATAATCTTCTCTTGACCAGTAGTATTGATCGCCATCATAAGTAGTTATGATCAGGGTGACATACCGAATAGTGGTAAAACACTATAGTTGGTATGGATTTACAATCCGACTACTTGGAAGCATTGGTGAGCCATCAAACTACCCGACCTTATCAAACGTATCCGAAAGGATACACTCCAAAATGGCCAACTCATTGGACTATTAAGTTCCCTAATGGGCCTTGAAGTGGGAAAAACATGTGAAAACTTAGTATTGTGGGGGCCCACGCAATTGCTACATGCTTCACATTTAGTACCCATGGAAAGCCCAAAAGGTGCCCAACACTCCTAACCATGGCCCAACAAGTGTTTTACAATCATTTTACCCAACAATGTCTACAAACTTAATTTCCATAATTAATTTACAAATAACTCACAAGTCCATATGCGTGTTTCTCATAAATGGCATTACGACCCCCTCTGTAACCATTGTAACTATCACCATATGTCCACCAGCCCGTGTCGCCTTTGTACGACTTGTGGTCGCTATGGCCACTTGACGGACACATGCCGTGCACCAAAAACTCAGCGACCATTCGCTCTACCCTCAAATCAGCAAACACAAACCCGATATCCAACTGGAACATGCTTCAACTGTGGTGACCCCACCCATTTCAGAAACACGTGTCCTAGGCTTGTCAATATCATTAACACTCAAGCCCAGGCAAATCCAACAATGCAGGTTCCAGCTCCCAAAGGCCGAGCATTTGTCATTACCGCAACCCAAGCACAGACTGATAACAAGGTCGTAAATTGTACGTTTCTCATAAATGACTGCTACGCGTCAGTACTTTTTGATTCAGGTGCCGATAAAAGTTTTGTGTCTTTGGAATTTGAACCCATACTTCACACACCACGCACGATTCTTGATGAACACTTTACCGTAGAAGTCGCCAATGGAAAATACATTTCACTCAATGCAGTAATCCAAGATTGCACTTTCAATTTTTGCGGTCATAAATTTTCCGTCAATTTAGTTCCTATGGAACTTGGTAGCTTCGACATCATCGTGGGAATGGATTGGCTATCCCAAAACCATGCTGAAATAGTATGTTACGAGAAGTTTATTCGTATTCCTCTTTCTGACGGTCAAAGTCTTCGTATTTATGGCGAGACTCGTTCAAAAAAGCTTAGTCTTATGTCATGTACTCAAGCTCGATCATATCTACGTAAAGAATACATGGCTTTCTTACCCCATGTGGTGGAAACAAAGGTCAAAGAAAAGAAGATCGAAGATATTCCGATTGTTCGAGACTTTCCCGACATCTTTCCCGATGACGTATCTGGACTCCCTCCGGTACGTGAGCTAGAGTTCCGCATCGATCTCGTTCCTGAGGCTGCTCCCATTGCCAAGTCTCCATATCGGTTGGCTCCAACCGAGATGCAAGAATTGGCAAGTCAGCTCCAAGAATTAACCGATAAGGGATTTATCCGCCCTAGTACTTCACCTTGGGGATCCCCAGTTCTTTTCATCAAAAAGAAAGATGGTTCGTTTCGTATGTGTATCGATTATCGGGAGTTAAATAAATTGACCATCAAGAACCGATATTCGTTACCTCGGATCGACGACCTTTTTGATCAGCTTCAAGGAGCTTCATGCTTCTCAAAAATCGACCTCCGCTCGGGTTATCACCAACTTAGAGTACGGGAAGAACACATCCCCAAAACCGCTTTCCGAACCCGTTATGGTCATTACGAGTTCACCGTTATGCCTTTTGGCCTAACGAATGCCCCTGCCGCATTCATGGACTTGATGAATCGGGTATTTAAACCTTATCTCGACCGTTTTGTTATCGTCTTTATTGATGACATCCTCATTTACTCCAAGACAAAGGTAGACCATGAAAGACACCTTCGTCTAACTCTCCAAACATTGCAAGGAAATCAGCTCTATGCCAAATTTTCGAAATGCGAGTTTTGGTTAAATGAGGTACAATTCCTCGGTCATATTGTAAGTGACAAGGGTATTTTAGTCGATACCGCAAAAGTTGAAGCAGTCAAGAATTGGAAAGCCCCACGTACCCCCAAGGAAATTCGGTCATTCCTCGGTTTAGCCAGCTATTACCGCCGTTTCATTTCAAATTTCTCAAAGATCGCTTTACCGCTTACTTTTCTCACTTGCAAGGGTACGCCATTTGATTGGGGACCTAAGCAGGAAGACGCTTTCCAAACCCTTAAACAAAGATTGTGTGACGCTCCGATTCTTACACTCCCTGAAGGATCCGAAGATTTCGTGGTATACTGCGATGCCTCCAATCTCGGTCTAGGTTGTGTTTTGATGCAAAGGGGAAAGGTTATAGCTTACGCATCGCGACAACTCAAAATCCATGAAAGGAATTATACGACTCATGATTTGGAGCTCGGTGTCGTGGTTTTCGCTCTTAAAATTTGGAGTCATTACCTTTACGGCACTAAATGCGTAATTTTCACCGACCACAAGAGCTTGCAACATATTCTTAATCAAAAGGAACTCAATATGAGACAAACACGATGGGTCGAACTCCTAAATGATTACGAGTGTGAAATACGCTATCATCCGGGCAAGGCAAACGTGGTAGCCGACGCGTTAAGCCGAAAAGAACATGCCAAAGCATTTCATCTAATATGTTCTCCTATCTTGTCCAATCTCAGCGACCGAATTCGAGGAGCCCAACACTCGGCAATTACCGAAAATGACATGCCCACGGGAACTGATGGGGAGTTGGAAAGTAAATCAGATGGCATTTTCTATTATCAAGATCGCATCTGGATCCCAGATCGCGACAATCTTCGTACCTTCCTGGTGGAAGAAATCCATAAAACTCGATATTCCATTCATCCTAGCGCTGACAAGATGTTTCATGGCCTGAGAACCAATTATTGGTGGTCGGGAATGAAAAAGGATATTGCTTTATTCGTGGCCAAATGTCTTACATGTTCCAGGGTCAAAGCAGAACATCAACGACCCTCTGGACTATTGGTCCAACCGGTAATCCCCGAGTGGAAATGGGAAGCGATCGCCATGGATTTCGTAACCAAACTTCCCCGTACCACCAAGGGACACGACAACATTTGGGTAATCATTGATCGTTTGACCAAATCCGCTCATTTCCTTCCCATCCGTGAACATTTCAAGGTCGAACAACTTGCTCGGATTTACTTCGACGAGATAGTTAGTCGGCATGACATCCCTCTCAGCATCATTTCAGATCGTGATGGGAGATTTCTCTCTCGGTTTTGGCAATCACTTCAAGCAGCCATGGGAACCCGCCTCGATCTCAGTACCGCCAATCATCCTCAAACCGATGGTCAATCTGAGAGGACAATTCAAACACTCGAAGATATGTTGAAGGCGTGTGTCTTAGATTTCGGAGGAAACTGGGACTCTCATTTACCGTTGGTGGAATTCTCCTATAATAACAGTTATCATTCTAGCATCAAGATGCCACCATTTGAGGCATTGTATGGCCGTAAATGCCGATCTCCTATTTGCTGGCATGAAATTGGCGAGTCCCACGTGATTCGCGCAACAATGGATTCTCCAATCATTGGTCCTGAGCTTATCCAGGAAACAACCGACAAAATCACTCAGATTCGCAATAACCTTCTCGCAGCTCGTAGCCGACAAAAGAGTTACGCCGACAAGCGACGCAAACCGCTTGAATTTACCGTGGGTGACATGGTCATGTAAAAAGTGTCCCCATGGAAAGGTGTGGTTCGATTTGGACGCAAGGGTAAATTGGCACCACGCTATGTAGGCCCGTTCAAAATCCTGAAAAGGATCGGACCAGTAGCCTACGAGTTGGATCTACCAATAGAGCTTAATAAAGTTCACCCAGTATTTCATATACCCAACCTCAAGAAGTGTTTAGCAGACGAGAACCTTCATGTTCCTCTCGAGGATATCCAAATCGACGAGACAATGCAATTTATCGAGAAACCCTTGGAAATTGCCGACCGAAAGGAAAAGCAACTCAAAAGAAGTCGCATTCCCCTGGTCAAGGTCAGGTGGCAGTCAGCACGTGGACCCGAGTATACATGGGAGCGTGAGGATCAAATGCGTACCAAATACCCGCAACTTTTCTCTTAAGGTACTCTCTTCTTAAATTTCGGGACGAAATTTCCTAAAGTAGGAGAGACTGTGACATCCGCCTAAAATGGATTCGGGTCAACCCAACCCAATTGGAAATTTAATAAACCCTACTCAAGATTACTTGACGCTAATAGGATCAAAACCCATACACTACGATATAAATTGACGTTAATAGCAATATGGCATAGTATAACGTTATAACTATAATCAAATTAAATTATGATACCATATTAAAATTAAATCAAAGTATGATGCTCTAATTAAATTAAAAGAATCAAACTTGAATGCTATAATTAAACTTCAAATCAAAGTAGATTGTTATAATCAAATAATAACCTATCTTTTATAAAACTCTATTTTTATAAACTCTACATTAAATTTTATAAAACTCTTATATTAATTAATATATTATATAAAAGATGCTTGTGTTAGTGGAAAATTATGAAGACCACCAAAAGCAAAAGGTTATTCTCATTGTCTCCCACTCACACCTCCCATCATCTTTTCTTTCATTTTTCTCCCAACACATTATTCTCATCACCACTCAAATCATATCTATTCTTCCTTTCACTCTCAATCTCGAAATTCCACCTAGAAATCTTCATTTTTCAGCCAAGAACACTCCAATATACTCAAATCTCCATCCCTCTTGAAGCATTCATCAAGATATGTTGTTAAAAGTTCCAAATTCATACATGAAACAAATTAAATCCACCAAACTATCTAAAACTCATTTTATGCATAAACCTGATTTTTCTCAGAGTCCCATAAATAAAATAAGAAGTTCTGAAAATGTTAAGAAAATAACTTATTTTTATTGAATTACTATAATTATTGCAATATAATAAGGCAATAATTCACATAAAATACCGTTTTAGTCAATAAATTCTGGGAAAATTCTAGGATGACCCATACATTGAGTAAAGTGGATTTATGAAGTTTCATGCATTTATATTACTGTTTTATGCTTATTTTGTATTTTATTTTGTTGTAGATAAATAAATATAAAAATATAGTTATGTATGTTAAAAACTAGATTTTATATTTTTCGGACCTTATTAACATTTTAAAGACTCCATGACAAAATTTACAGATTTTAGTAAGAATGTTTGCTTATTTTTCCTGATTTAATGATTATTTAAGGGTTTAAATTGATAATAAATAGCTACACGTGTCCAAAAATTATAAACCCTTACCAGAATATATTATATAACATGTTAATCATAAATAAAAAGTTTAATGAATTTATCTTAATATTTTCCTATTATTTATGATTTTATTGATTAGTTAATAATGAAAAACATAAGAAATACTTCCCATAGTCAAAAATATCCAAAACATTTACAGTAGGCTCAATATAATGTTAGAAAACTATGGTTATGTTTCCAGAATTTTTGGGAATCATTTGATATTTTTCCCGAATTTTGTTTTTGTTTAATCATTAAAATACTAAATAAATACTAAAGCAGTTAAGAAAAATATTAAAATTTTAAAGTAATTACTATTTTATGAAATAATTCTTTTCTGATAATTTCAGAATGTTTCATTACTTTTTAGTATTTAAAATCATTTTCCTAAGTATCTAAGCATGTAAAAATGTATTTTTAATGATTATTTCATATAAATAATTGTTTATAATATATAAAATCTGTAAATACTTATAATTTGACAAGTTATTATTTTAATAAGAAATTATTAAAATCTTGCCTAAAGTGAAAATATAAATTAATTAAGCAAAGTAATTAATTCAATTTAAAATTCATCTAACCTATGAATACATTAATATTCAAAACAAAATTTGATTATCGTTAATTCATCTAATATAAGATTATGTGTCTAATTATTTTTATTAACACTCCATTCCCGTTTAGTAGTTCCTAAACCAAAACTATTAATTATAATAGGTTCCACGTCGTTTTGACCCGAGCCGTCTATCGTACAACACGCGTATTCCGTTTGGACTAATGTGAGTAATCTACCCCATATTTTATAATTTTCAATACTTTTGGGGTGTATCATGTGGTTTTAATATGTTCCAACTTCATTTTATTATTTTTTCACCATTGAGACATTGTTGGGACATTTATACGTGAATCAGTATTTGTATAATTATTGTCTGTTTACGCTACATGTACTTGTAGTGCATTACCAATTTTAGTCTAATCTCCATGACTATGCCCGTATTCTTGAGGTACGTTATGGACAATAATAGCGCTATTGGGTTGACCACCCTGCCTTGAGACGCTAAGGTGATTGATTGCACGTGGTTGAGTGTGTATGATGATTAGATGCTCCATCCTCTATATATATATATATATATATATATATATATATATATATATATATATATATATATATATATATATATATATATATATATATATATATATATATATATATATATATATATATATATATATATATATATAGGGTGAGGACTTATTGTTGTTGTTATCATTTGTTAATCAATTTTTGATTTATAAACCATTATCTCAATAATACTTGCTTGTCGACTTCCAAAGAAAACAAGTTTCAAATTATAAATATTTCAAACTCACAATTTTCTTTAATAAAACTAGATTACTCACCAACTCTCGTAGTTGACCTGTTTTTACCCATGATGCAGATTTGAAGAATGAAGTTGATGAAAAGTAGGGTATACCTTAGAAACCCACAAGACTACTTAAATTTGATGTAATAAATGTTGTTTGTATTTGAATTTGTATTTGTATGTTGTGGATCTTGTTTGCCTACTTAGTACTTAATTGAATCTAATCATATTATAACATAGTTGTCATGAGACTTTGAACAATATATCACGCCTTGATCGATTCCGCCAAGGATGCATGAGAAAAGTCTTCAAAAGGATATAGTTGTTGAAAATCATGACACAAGGATTATAAGTAATCCTTAGATTCCAAAAGAGTTTGGAATAGGACTGGATCGAATCCAACAAGTTTCTTGGATCGATCAGAAGTGTCATGAACATGTCTTGATGACTTAATGCTTAGAGCGTAGTGAGTCAGATTCAGGATATGACCTGGCTGGGAATACTTAATGGATTTTGTACATACGTGAGAAATCATTGGAAAATGATTGGGGTGAATGTTGATAACAATTTGAAAAGAGTTTCAAATAAGGACTTAATGGTTAAAGAATTTCGTTGGCATTCCGATGGAGCGCGTGTGGCTCACCGGCACATCGTAACACCTCGAAATAGTCTTAGGGTGCAGTCATGTGAACTAAAGATCCCGAGAACCATGGAAAGTCACAGTACATTGAATGGAGTTGTTAGTGAGAATGACAGTATGACCAAAATTGAAATATCATCGGAAGGATATCCGATCGGATGAAGTGTATAAATGTATAACATTTGAATACATAGAAAGAGTGAAAGGTCATGTAGACATAGATACATAACACGAATTAAAAAGTTTAAAAGGAATCTAGAAACCGATAATAGTTTTATGTAAAATCCAACTCGGTGATTACCTCGTGGAGACTTGGTAATTAGGCAAGAGTAGCCACCAGTCAGATTTTATGTTTCAATTTTGCATGTTTCACTTCCCGAATAATTTGATTATTCAAAAGTCCACGGTCGCTCATACTTTTCGGGAGTAAGTATGAACGAAGATTGTCATGAATTGGTTTGTAGATTGTCTAAGGAGTTAGACATTGCAGTAAGACTGCTACAACGTTCATGAGTACTTAGAAATAGAGATTTGAGTATTGGATAAACCCGCGCTTAATAGATTGCTTCATGGATTACATCACGAGCAATGTTGAGACGATAATATCTTATGATCTTAAAGCAGAGACATATGAGTTGACATTTGCAAGTCAGTGGTGCATTGATAATACGTAAACGCATCGGTAACTCGATGTTATAAAACGCATTGTTGTGTACGATTTTGACAAGTAAAAGACACAAGCATATGAGTCGAAGCTTATTCGTTCCTTGATCCTAATGGGAAACAGATATATGTAGGTCTCTCGATGATTTTGAAGTTGACTAAAGTGCTGGCCAGCCGGGACTAAATTGATGTGTTCAATTAGAAGTCTTAAAGTCATAAGCAGAATCGGAGATCGGGAAACAGAGTATCGGACAGAGATTGATCTCAATCCATGTCTCGTGTCTGAAAATATCTGGTTGGACGAAGGATCATATGATCACTTATCTATGGACAGAACTGACTGGGTCAGAGTTCAGCAGCAGTTTATTGGAAGCTGCAGGTTGTTTATTAATTAATTAAAGGTGCAGGGACTGGTTATGTAATTATTCAATAATTGAATATTGACTGGCCAGTGGACAGGTGGTGAAGATGGCGAAATTGTGGTGGTGACACCACAAAATCTCGAAACCCTAATAAGGGTTTAGAAAGGCCTTGTCCATTTGACAAAAGGGCTTGTCAAAGTTGGGCTCCTCTAGGGTTTTGACTGTAACCCTTGGAGGCTATAAAAGGAACCCTCTGGGCACCCTAAAACCTACGCCAACTTGAACCAAGATTACTCTGCTGGATTGTCTTCTCTATTGCTTGGGTGTGACTTCATTTGAGGCAGGATTCTTTTGCTGCTAGGTTCAAGAACAAGATCAAAAGGTTGGTCAATTTCTTATTTGATCTTTAGAAATAATTGTTGGCTTTAGGATTATAGTTTATTATCTTCATAGAAGAAAGCATAGATCTTTCTAGGGTTGCATGTGAACCATAAGATTTATTTGTTCATTGTTAGCTAGAAAACCCTTCAACTGCTTCCATGGGTGAAAGATGGAAGTAAGAGGACAGAGAAAAGCTTATATGTGTGTTTTCTTAGTGATTTAGTGTGTGTGGAGAAATCTTAGAGATTGAAGGATTGTTCAAAGAAAGACCCAACTACATAGAATATTGATAGAAGGAGCTATTGAAGCTGATCAAGGAACATGGTCAAGTGAATTAAGGGTAGTTAGACAACCTAACAACAAAAGGTGAGTTACACGTGGATTTTTCCAAATTGATGTATGGCATGAAAATATATTTATTTTCTGGTATGAAGTTTGAACTATTTTCCCATACCAAGAGTTTAGATGAATTATAATATGCTCCTTTTGCTATTATCAAGAAAATAATGATTTTTTGTGATTGTTAGACAAACATACCCTTTAAATGGTTTAACTACAAGTATGAAGTACGAATGTCTAGAATTAATGAAATTTATTTTCAATACTGCATATCATGGCATATTTGTGTGATTATTGACAAAAGAAATGTGGTGAAGCATGCATGCATGAATGTGTGAATTGCATGAATCAAGTAGAGTGTGCAATTTATGAATCCATGTTATGGGATTAGGATGATTCTACCTGGGATGGTACCTCCTGTCGTGAAGGTAGATGTCATGCGGGTCATTATAGACTAATATGTTCTATCTGTTGGAAATCCATGTTCATTTCATGAGTTTCAAAAACTAGAAGTTGCAACGGAAGCATAAAATCATGAACACGAATTTCACTTCCAAGAGGATCATGCTATAAGCATGTAGAGATAAAATGAAGAACAAACAAAATTGATGAGTTCAAGATCATACCAATGTTCTTGAGCTTTGTTGGATGATTAGTTGAAGATGAGGAAGCAAGAGAGTTTCCCTCTATAGCTTAGTCCACCAACAAGCTTATCAACACCAAGAAGATGCTAGTCTTCAACTTGCAAATTATCACCCTTTTGAAGCTTGATGTAAAATCCGATTTTCACCAAGTGAGGAGATGATATGAGAGAGTTTTCTAACACTTAGAAGAGTTGTATAGCATACCAAATCGGCCAAGAACCAGCCCCAACCAACAAATGCATGCATACCTTTCTTTTAAGAGCTCTAGGTGCACAAAACCCATAGTCAAAGTTGGGAATTCAAAGGAATATGTCTAAAGCATGTTGGAGCATGCCAACACCACTTCCTTGGGGAGTGGTGGACGAAATTATTCCCTTGGGAGGAGAAAAGTCTCCAACTTTTATTATTTATAACAACTTTGTTCCAAACTTTTATAAATAATAAACTTCCAATTTTCATTTAAACTCCTTTATTTATTCACATATTAATAAACATATATACACTTATAATTAACATATATATACTCATATATATATATATATATATATATATATATATATATATATATATATATATATATATATATATATATATATATATATATGTTTATATAAATATATGTTCATCTTATGTATTTATATATATACATATATATTTCATAAATTATATGTACACATATACATTTATACATACATGTGAATTTTATTTTAACACTTAAAATAATAAAAGAGGTAAATATTTATCATTTAAATCATCTAACAATTAAATGATATAAATAATCATATACACTCTCAAATTAATTCATCTCATATGAATTATTACTTAGAACAATTATTATTTTCCATAAAATAATAATTCTCAAAACAAATTGCAAGTATTATATCATTTGATAATAAATCAAATTCATTGTATCAAATGGTCAATTGGTGTCTAACTTGTTATTGGTGTGACCCTATAGGATCATGTATTATTAGTAATATCATTTATGATCATCCTTGGGCATATAGAACTAACAATCTCCCACTTGCACAAGATTGCATCATAGAATGATACAGACAGTGATAAACGTCTAGCAACATTTCACTGCCCCCAATAACACATGACATAATGCCATTCAACAACATCCAATTCTTCATAAGCATGAGGCTCTAATTGATGTACAAGGTTATCTATCAATTATCCCTTTGTCACAGACATCATGTTGAACATGAGACATGGATCTTAATCATTCTCATTTTATGTTCAACTTTCAATCAGGCGCCTTAGATGTCTAACTCTCAACACATAAGAGGAACAAATCCCGTCTTGACTACATACGCCCCTCATATAGTTAGTACTATACATGAGTATGGTCTGTATGGTTGTCTATTTTTCAAGAACAACGATGAACCATATCAAGGCATAGCACTTCCTACACTTGAGTCCCAAATATGTATCTCAGGTCTAAGGATACAATGATAATACCTTTATTCAAGAATCACTTATGACGATGATCCATGGAGTGATCTTGAAACGGGTCAAGTCCAATACTTGTTCACTGACAAGTACCTATGAATTTGGTTGCAACCTTTTGCTACTTTTACCCATAAAAGTCAACCAATCCAATTCATATTAGTCTTACTTCATAATTGCTCCCACAACTATGATCGACTATGGACGTTTAGAATAACTAAATTATTCAAGGATTAAACATGCTAATAAAACACAAAATTATGAATGAAACATCACGTCACATATATTACATAATTATTGTTGTTTACATAGTTTCATATTCATAAAACACTAAACACAAATCAAATCCATTCATTAGAAAAACGAAGTCCTATACCCTTAGCATGACTTTCATGCTTAGCTTAGGGTAAAGGCTTCGTGAATGGGTCTGCCAAATTCTGATCTGTATGAACATTGTGAATACTTATTTCACCATTATTAACTTCATGTCGTATGTAGTTATACCTTCGGTGAATGTGTTTGGTCTTTTGATGCGATCTAGGTTCCTTTGCTTGAGCTATAGCACCTAGATTGTCACAGAAGATTTCTATGGGGTCCCGAATGGAAGGAACAACCCCTAGATCTTCAATGAACTTTCTCATCCAGACAGCTTCTTGAGCAGCTTCCGAAGCAGCAACATATTCTGATTCTGTATTGGATTGTGCAATCACTTCTTGTTTGGAACTCTTCCAAGACACGGGTCCTCCATTTAGAATAAAAACATACCCAGATTGAGATCTCGAATCATCCCTATCTGTTTGGAAGCTTGCGTCAGTGTAACCCTTTACCTTCAAGCTTTCTTCCAAACCACCGTAAACTAAGAACATGTCTTTAGTTCTTCTCAAGTACTTAAGAATGTTCTTTACAGCAGTCCAGTGGGCTTCACCTGGGTTCTGTTGATACCTACTAGTCATACTTAAGGCACATGAGACGTCGGGCCTAGTGCATAACATGGCATACATGATGGACCCAATTGTCGAAGCATATGGGACATGTTTCATTCTTTCAAGTTCAGTCCTAGTGCTTGGGAACTGAGACTTACTTAGGATGGTGCCATGTGGTATTGGCAAGAATCCTCTTTTGGAGTCTTGCATCTTGAACGTTTTCAAGATTTTATCAATATATGCACTTTGACTTAGACCAATAAGTCTCTTAGATCTATCTCTATAGATCCTTATGCCTAATACATAAGCAGCTTCTCCTAAGTCCTTCATTGAGAAAAAGTTCTCAAGGAATGTTTTGACACCTTTCAAGGTTGGGATGTCATTTCCAAATAAAAGTATGTCATCTACATACAATACTAGGAATATGACTATGCTCCCACTAGCTTTCTTGTAAACACATGAGTCATCCTCATTTTTAATGAATCCAAAATTCGTAATCTTTTCATCAAAGCGGATGTTCCATGTTCGAGACGCTTGCTTCAATCCATAAATAGATCTTTTAAGCTTGCACACTTTGTTTGGATGCTTAGGATCGACAAAACCTTCAGGTTGATCCATATAGACATCTTCCAATAAGTGTCCATTAAGGAAAGCGGTCTTGACATCCATTTGCCATATCTCATAATCATAGTATGCGGCTATGGCAAAAAGTATCTTAATCGACTTGATCATTGCCACTAGTGAAAAGGTCTCATCATAGTCAATACCATGAGTTTGTGAGTATCCTTTAGCGACAAGTCTAGCCTTAAAAGTGTGAACATTTCCATCCACGTCGGTTTTCTTCTTGAAAACCCATTTGTTCCCAACAATCTTACAATTGGTGGGAAGATTAACCAAGTCCCATACTTGGTTATCGTGCATGGATTGCATCTCAGTGTTCATGGCTTCAAGCCATTTATCAGATTCAGGATCTGACATTGCACTCTGGTAGTTGACAGGTTCATCAGAATCTATCGTATAACATTCCTCTTCCATCATTAGGTAACCATACCTTTCAGGTTCAAATCAAACCCTACCAGATCTGCGAACATCTTGTGTTACAATTTGTTCCTGATCAACTGATTGTTCAGGTTCAACAATTTCTTGTTGAATGCTAGATCCAATTTCTTGTGTATTAGGTTGTGGTTCCTGAAGTTCTTCAAGTTCCACAAACCTCCCACTAGCCTCTTCCGTCAGAAACTTGTTTTCTAGGAATTCAGCTTTTCGAGAAATAAATATCTTATTCTCTATGGGATTGTAGAAGTAGTATCCAAGACAATCTTTCGGATACCCTACAAAGATACACTTAGTTGAACGGGGTTCTAGTTTGTTTGAAGCTTCTTGTCTAACATAAGCTTCACAACCCCATACCTTGAGATAGGATAAAGATGGAACCTTTCCATGCCATATCTCATAAGGTGTTTTATCTACCTTCTTAGTAGGTGCCATGTTTAGGAGACGAGCGGCTGTTTGTAAAGCATAACCCCAAAATGATAAAGGTAGAGTACTCCTACTCATCATGGATCGAACCATATCCAATAGTGTTCGGTTCCGCCTTTCAGATACACCATTATGTTGTGGTGTTCCAGGTGGAGTAAGTTGTGAAACAATTCCACAAGTCTTAAGATGATCCATAAAGTTTGTACTTAAGTACTCACCTCCTCTATCAGAACGAAGAACTTTAATTGTTTTGTTGAGTTGATTTTCCACTTCACTTTGAAACGTTTTGAATATTTCAAATGCCTCATGTTTATGTTTAATCAAATAAACATATCCAAAACGACTAAAGTCGTCAGTGAAAGTGATGAAATATCTTTCACCATATCTAGTCATTGGCTTGAAAGGACCACATACATCCGTATGTATGATTCCTAACAAGTCCTTTGCCCTCTCATTGGTTCCCGAGAAAGGAGCTTTGGTCATCTTGCCATGTAAACAAGATTCACATATATCAAATGAGTCATTCTCATTTGCCTTCAAAAGTCCACTCTTTTGAAGTTGGGATATGCGTTTCTTGTTTATATGCCCAAGGCGACAATGCCATAGATAGGTTTGACTCAAATCACATTTGGGTCTCTTTGTGAAAGTGTGGTATAAAGAGCCATGGTTAGTCTTTTCATCAAGGTTTACTTCATAAATTCCATTTAAAGGCCTAGCCTCAAAATAGAACACATTTTTTTTGTAAACACAAATATCATCATTCATAAAGCAAAGATCAAATCCACATTGTCTCAACTTAGCAACCGAAATAATATTCCTAGTCAAGCTAGGAACATAATAAACATTCAACAATGTCAAATACAAGCCACTAGGTAGTAATAAATCAAAACTTCCAATTGAATCCACCGCAACCCTTGCACTGTTTCTAACCCGGAGTACTACCTCGTTTGCCTTCAGTCGCCTACTCCTTTTGAACCCCTGCAACATATTACAAATGTGAGTTCCACAACCAGTATCAAATACCCATGTGTTAGGAGATAAATTATAAAGTTCTAGGTCTATCACATAGATACCTGAAGTGCCCTCACCGGCCTTCTTCTTCTTTAACTCCGCAAGATAGATAGAGCAATTTCTCTTCCAATGCCCAACTTTGCCACATTCGAAGCACGCGTCTTCTTTGGCAACCTTTGCCTTCTTCTTGGGCGGACGGGATGGTTGGACAACTTTCTTGCCCTTTCCTTTGACAACCTTTTCCTTCCCTTTGCCCTTAGAGTTGGTGGGGTGTTCGGGTCTAGTCCTCTTTGTACCACCTTCCTTGATCATGAGAACTTGAGTGGTTTTCTTAGGCAGATTCTTTTCCGCGGTAATTAGCATACCATGCAATTCCGGGATAGTCTTGTTCAAACCATTCATGTTATAATTCATGATGAAGGGATCAAAAGACTTTGTCAAGGAGTTAAGGATCATATCCGTTGCTAGCTCTTCTGGCATCACAACTCCAAGACGTGCCAAATGATCAATGTGACTCTTCATTTTGAGCACATAAGAGCTAACCGTCTGTCCATCCTCCATTTTGCAAGCATGGAAAGCCCGAACAGTTTCGAACCTTTCTGTCCTTGCAAGTTGTTGGAACATTTCCTTCAATTGATTAATCATGTCATAGGCCGAATGATTCTCTAAATCCTTCTGAAGGTCAGGAATCATGGTTGCCAACATTAGACATGATGCATCAATGGAGTCATCCATCTTTTTAAGCCATGCATCGTGTGCGGGCTTAGGAATGGCAGGTGGCTCTTCAGGAAGTGGTTCATTGAGAACATATTCTTTCTTTTCTTGTTTGAGAACTATTCTCACACTACGGTACCAATCCAAGAAGTTGGTGTGGTTGAGTTTTTCTCCCTCAAGGAGAGACCATAGTGATGTTTTGTTTGGAGCCGGGTTTGTTGTGTTTGGTGCCATCTACAAAATTTTAACAAGGTTCAATTTAGTAATTTATGATATTAAGTCCTTAATAATTAATACCCTTTCTTGTTTCATAAACTTTAATTGATTAAGGTCTAGAATCCAAGTTGCAATACAAACAAGAGGTTAGGTATCCTTTATTCCGCCTATTTGAATCAACAAGGTAGGTAACGGTTTACCAATTATATCCAAATATAATTTCTAGAGGTATGGGATCCCATTATAACATTTATAAATTTGGCATGTTTGATCCCATCTATGCCTTGGATTTCTAATGCTTAGGTGACCTTTATCACAAAAGATTTCCAAACAAATCATCCCACTTAAACGGACATGTAGTTTTGACAACTATTAATGGTTAGGTGTCCTTTATCCCATCAATATTACAAAACTACCTCTTGTATCACAAGAAGACTCCAAGTGGTTAGGTAACCTTTATCCCACAAGGATATACAAGTGATACATGAATGTCTTTAAGAGGGACGGCATTGATTTGTATTTCGAAAGGGATTTTGTATGTTTTACAATTCTAATTTTGAAAAACATATGGTATCATGTAGATTGCATGCATCTAATGAACATGGTACCATTAAATCTTATTTTGTTAATTGGTTCTTTAATCATAAAATCTCTATTTTATTGATTCTTTGTTTGTGGTCAAGATTACAATTAATATCCAATATTAAGTTTGAGTTTGATCACATATATGAGAACCAATTTTAATCCTAAATAATTACCATTATTATTTAGGGTTGGAGTTTGTAAGAGTTCATAAAATCTCCATTTTATTTCTTGTTTCATTTATTTTCAAAACTTGACTTTATAGGTTTTATAACAAAACCCATTTTTGATAAAAACCAATTGTATTACATCTTATGTTTTAAATGTCAATTTGAAATTACAAACTCCTTGATGATTATGTTTAATTATCTAGGTTGTCTAGCATGCAAAAATCTTATTTTCATCCACAACATAAAATAACAAAACATTCAATCATCACATGCATGCATGGGTGCATAAACACAAACCAACTAATTTGATATTTCATGTGAGCCATACATGAAATATCAAGTCCATCCTAGGGACAAAAAGTGACCAAAAAACCATCCAAATGATCTTCAATTGAGCTACAACTTTGCCAATCTTCTTATATCATCAAATGACACTTGAACCATGCTTTCTTGGCACCTTGGCATGAGATATGAATTCTTTTAAACCTTCCAAACAGGTCCGAACAGCAACAGCCAAAACAGGAGGTTTTGGAGCTTTCTAGACTTCATTCTTGATGATAATGATGCACATACTTGCCAAAACTATTTGTATATACTAGATATTATAGTTAGTAACAAGTATAGCATCAAAACATCAAGATATGAATTTATTTTGGGCCCCAAAACAGATTCGAAATTGGACAGCAGGAGGGCAGGAAAATCGTTGCAAGTTTTTGGTGTTGCTTCTCATGGTAAAGAAATAAAATACAACTATTCTAATACTTACAAAATGAATTTATTTTGTTACATTTTGTAAAGAAATAAAATACAACTATTCTAATACTTACAAAATGAATAAAAGAAGTAAATAACTAATTATTATTACAAACCATTTGAATAAAAGAATAGATTACAACCATATCGAATTTAAACACAAAACATGCAACACATGGTCCTTGGCTTGTTTATGCACCATTTTATCACATAAAAACATAAGAAAATCAACACTTTGTTTTTCTAAGGCAACAATTATGTAACCAAATGCATGCAAACATAAAATATAGTTGCTTACATAAAATCTTAGACTATGTACATGCATGTTGCCAAAGAAGCCATGCATGAACATTACATTCAAGAAGATGAACATTCATGGCTTCCAAAAACCAAGTTTATCCAAATAAAATTATTATCTAAACATGCAATATAGCTATGGCTCTGATACCAATTGTTGGAAATCCATGTTCATTTCATGAGTTTCAAAAACTAGAAGTTGCAACGGAAGCATAAAATCATGAACACGAATTTCACTTCCAAGAGGATCATGCTATAAGCATGTAGAGATAAAATGAAGAACAAACAAAGTGATGAGTTCAAGATCATACCAATGTTCTTGAGCTTTGTTGGATGATTAGTTGAAGATGAGGAAGCAAGAGAGTTTCCCTCTATATCTTAGTCCACCAACAAGCTTATCAACACCAAGAAGATGCTAGTCTTCAACTTGCAAATTATCACCCTTTTGAAGCTTGATGTAAAATCCGATTTTCACCAAGTGAGGAGATGATATGAGAGAGTTTTCTAACACTTAGAAGAGTTGTATAGCATACCAAATCGGCCAAGAACCAGCCCCAACCAACAAATGCATGCATACCTTTCTTTTAAGAGCTCTAGGTGCACAAAACCCATAGTCAAAATTGGGAATTCAAAGGAATATGTCTAAAGCATGTTGGAGCATGCCAACACCACTTCCTTGGGGAGTGGTGGACGAAATTATTCCCTTGGGAGGAGAAAAGTCTCCAACTTTTATTATTTATAACAACTTTGTTCCAAACTTTTATAAATAATAAACTTCCAATTTTCATTTAAACTCCTTTATTTATTCACATATTAATAAACATATATACACTTATAATTAACATATATATACTCATATATATATATATATATATATATATATATATATATATATATATATATATATATATATATATATATATATATATATATATATATATATATATATATATATATATATATGTTTATATAAATATATGTTCATCTTATGTATTTATATATATACATATATATTTCATAAATTATATGTACACATATACATTTATACATACATGTGAATTTTATTTTAACACTTAAAATAATAAAAGAGGTAAATATTTATCATTTAAATCATCTAACAATTAAATGATATAAATAATCATATACACTCTCAAATTAATTCATCTCATATGAATTATTACTTAGAACAATTATTATTTTCCATAAAATAATAATTCTCAAAACAAATTGCAAGTATTATATCATTTGATAATAAATCAAATTCATTGTATCAAATGGTCAATTGGTGTCTAACTTGTTATTGGTGTGACCCTATAAGATCATGTATTATTAGTAATATCATTTATGATCATCCTTGGGCATATAGAACTAACACTATCTACAATGGCTGTGAGCGGGTTTCAAAAAGGAGACCTAAGCAGGTTTCAAAGTGAGACCTGAGATGTTCTAAGGCCACCGTAAGTTTATCGTCGCACATAGTGACTTCGGTCTAGCAGACCTGAGGTGTGGTTTAAAATCGTAAGCTAATCACCATCTCTAGTGACACGATACTTATGGACTCAGACACGGGAACAGACCTGTGAGAGATTACATTGAGTGCGTGATCATGCATACATGTATTTGAACCGTATCATGAAAATGAATTATATGAAATGATTTTTTTGAAGCATATGAAAAGACTTTTGTGTCCAAGTCCCATCTAGACTGGCGAAACATTATGTCTTACATATGTGTTATTATGATGCCATATATTTCAGGATCAGGAGCAAAGATATAAATAATGAATCTACTAGAAAATGAAACTTTTAGATATAGAATAGCTTAAAAGAGTTTTGATTCTACTCTAGTTTAATGATATGGAACTTGGTAACACTCGAAGAATGTTATGTTTTATGGGACGAATTTTGTAAAGAACCACGTAAACATTTTTGTGAATGTTTTGCAAACCATAGTAATTGTTGTATGAAAAATCAGGATGTTACAGTAATGAATTCAACCAGACTCTCTAACCCATTTTCTGCATGACTGTGATCTTTTTATCCAACTCTAATGCATATACTCTAGAAAAACTAGCTTTTAAAGGGGCATCATCCGATCAAATATTAACCCAAAAAGCAGTCACAGAAACTCCCATATTCTCTTCTTACACATGGAAAATAGGTCAACAACCTTGTCACGTAACTAGACAACTACTCTAATAATGTCAATCTAACTAAATGATTGGTACCTACTAGGAAGAGTGCACTTGATGAACCCGTGATCACCATGTATCACTGTCACCAACCTAAACTAAAAAGCATTGGGGCTAGTTTGAAGTGCCATATCCATTGGAAGAAGCGGTCCCAAATTAAGAGCAAACAAACTACTAACACCAACACCATTAAACTGGTTATGCCGCATCACCTTATTCCAACTAACACATGGCACGTTTTCGCAAATCTTCCCCTAAAAAGAAGTTATTTTGCAAAGATTCCAAATTAGAAAGAATACCAGGAAAGGCCTTGTATAAGGACATTAAATAAGTGGGGAGGGTGCCAAAAACTGAATCTAGTATAGTCAATCTACCATCAACAGACAAGGTTTTCACCTTCTAATCAGAAAGTTTAGACACAACTTTCTGGACAACTTCTCTCTACGTATCCAGTCTAGACATATTTCCACCCACACTCAAGCCAAGATAGAAAACTAAGTCTTTATGACGTCATATCCAATACTAGAAGCCCTATCTTCAACCACTGAACTAGGACTTCAATACCAAATAACTTGCTTTTATGGATATTTTCTCAAACTAGAAGCAAAGTGAAAACAATGGAGAATATGAATAATATTAGTAATATTTGAATCACGTCATTCCTCAATAAAGATAGTATCGTTGGTATAGAATAAATATCATATATGAGCCCAAGAAATCAAGCCAAAATATATACTTCTATTCATTTCATGCTACATAGCCCTTTGAAAGGCAAAATGCAAACTCTCCATCACCGAAATGAACAAGAACGAAGAAAGTGGGTCCCCTTAATGAAGACCTCTAGAGAATTGAATGTGGAAAAATTGTAAACCAAAATTGAACCCATAGAAAAAAGAAGACGCCTTTCAATATACCCCACCATTTAGAGCTAAAACTAAATCTATCAAGAATGTTATCAAGAAAATCCCACTTGATAGCATCGTACACTTTCTCACTATCCACCTTAAATAACATGACCTTCTTATTATTAGTATTGCATCAAGTTAACACCTCATACATGATCAGAGGACCTGTAACGCCCCAAAATCCAGAGTAAAATTTTTATTTTAAAAACGATTCAAATACATAAAACGGATTGTAAAATAGAAACCATCCAATTAAAACTTAATATTTAAAACATATAAAATCATGTTTATCAAAAATGTTTGCAAACATTATACAGCGGAAGACTTGATTACCAAAACCTCAGATGTGATACACTCGTGTCGTGCTCCAAACTCAAGCCAGCAAATACCTGAAAACAGTAGGGTGAAAAAGTAAGCACATAGCTTAGTGAGTTCCCTAGAATACCACACTATTCATTCCATTCACACACAATCATTACAGATAATAACGCAATCACACGTTCTTCTACTTTCGTTGGCAAACATCGTCATCGACTTTTGTCGGCAATCATCGGCATGGACTTTCGTTGAAAAACATCGGCATCGACTTTTGTTGTAACACCCAGTTTCTAATCTCCGAAATACACCAATAATTACTCAAAATAACCACAAGGGTTTATTGTGTAATCAAAGTTAAGCAACAGAAACACAAGTAGTTATCAAAAGAACAAGTATTTATACAAACATGTTCTAAAAACCGGGTTACAAAAGGCCATTTTACAAAAACTATACACAAGTTTCAAAAGAGCGTATTATAGATTTCACAAAAACCCAATATGTTTAGTCCCAAAGTGTAACACCCCGATCTTTCATACACTTTGAGAAGTGTAATATTTTATAAAAAAAACATTATGTGACAAAATGTCAACTTTTAAAAACTTTTCGCATGACGTCGAGTCACGTCTTAAAATTTCGGTCCCAACAAAAACATTTAAGTTTTAAAAATGTTTAAATAACTTCGGGGGTTACAACTCCATATCATACTACACCATAGAAAGCAAGTTAGGATACAAACCGTTACATCGGCCAAAGCTCACTCCTTCTAAATCCCAATTTCTTCGGGTCATCTACTTGCTTCTATCCCTCGTATCTAGAAACTGGGATACATTGCATAAAATAAAATACGTAAGACGAAAACGTCTCGTGAGCTACATGGGTTTGGACACAAAATATTTATTAGCATAGCTTAGTCATTTTCAAAACCTTTGTAAACCAATCATGTAATGACACTAGCTGTAAAACCATTCATAACCATATGTAAAGACATTTTACTTTCAAAATCTTTCAAATAAATCAAGTAAGAAAGTTAGTAACACAAAACCTTTCTTTTTTCCTTCATTTAGCTTGACTGGTATCTTAACACAATTGGATTTTTATACTTAGGGCCTTAATCACTTTTGGTGATACCCTATATACCAGAATGGAGAGAACTTGATCAGTCCATCTTGGCCTCATTAGCTTAGGACATCTACTTCGCGAAGGGAGTGGTACCGTCCCAGTAGATTTCTCTATAGTCTCCTTGGGGAACATCATTTCCTGGGCCAAACATTATCCTTTCATTCACAGTACTTTGCATTGCATTGCATTACATTGCTTGCTTCAAAATACCAGTCATTCATAAACATAACTTTGCTTGTTGTCAAACATTTGCTCAAATAGTCATTAAGGCTAGATGCCAAAACATTCTTTCATAACATCATAAGGCTTAATGCCAAAACATTCTTTCATAATACTGTAAGGCTTAATGCCAAAACATTCTTTCATAACATTAATGGCTTGATGCCAAAACATACTTTCATAACATTATGGCTTGATGCCAAAACATACTTTCAAATCATTATGGCTTGAAGCCAAAACATACTTTCAAAATCATCTTATAAAACTTTCAGAATCATATCGTAACTAAAATGATTTGCATATCATTTAGTATTCAAAAACGTAACATAAAAGCTTTATCAATAATTTGCCATGTACCCCATAGTGGGAAAAAAGCCACATGTACTCACCTTAGTAGCTAGGTACGTCTAGCTACACTTATCCACATAACTCTAGAAACTCGCTGCTTCCAAGCGTCCTTCAATCTTTATTAATCTAATAGAAGATTAGAACTTATTAGACAACTAGTCATATAGTAATTGTCTGATCATTCTTGAACTACTTCTAGTCATCATCTAGTTCCATTCCAATGTCCAAATGTGATTCTTAAAATAAAATACCATTTTCGGATATTTTTACCCTTTTGTCTCATTTTGACCAAAAATGGTATTTTCAGGTACTACATAGTATATTTTCTAATTTTTACATTTCTACAACTTCGTTATATTATTTATATGTCAAAACATCTATCATTTTACCCATTTATGTCATTTTGACAAAAATCAACTAATAAAGTTTCTATAAATAAAAACCGTTATAAATCGTATTCTTTTTCGTTCGTGTGATGTTAAAAACATTCCCACACTTCAAAATATCGTTTCAATTAAATTTTACGTTCACTTAAACACTATGTTACACGTACTAAAAATTATCCCGAAAAGGGTTAGAATCCATGATTCCATTCCACCTTAACAAGTTTTGTCCCATTTCAAACAAACAACTCATATCATATGGATTCTTCAAGGATTCCAACTTAATACAAAGTGTTATTCCTTTCTTTAAACAAATCCTTAACATGTAGTCCAAAATTTCCAACTAATTTATCATACACATATAACTCATTTGTTCTTTTAGATCAATTACGTGACTTATATCGAATATTGTTTCTAGATTTCCTTGCATTCAAGATTCCAAATCATAGTAGCAGAACACAGCCTTAATAACTTAATAGATTCATCATATAAAGTTTGAATATTGGTGTTCTTGAACTCATACAATAGCATTTATCAAGATAAATTCTAAATTTCAACAAGTATCTTTATTTCTGATAATCACATGGCTGAGTATCTTAGGGTTTTTCAGAAATTTACCAAAATCTGTCCATGGTAGAAGGTAAAGAGATTCTAATCGAGTGTTGTGTTTTTCTCCGGCCAATTACAGCCACCGCCGGCCACCAGAACCGACTTCCAGTCGTCCGTCGTGGTTGCTGCCTCCGACATCCTTTATTGCACTGCCGACAGTCGTGTTTTGTCTCTTTGTCACTCTAATTTGAGATGGTAGTAGCAGCTCTCATTCATTTCCTTTTGGTTCGGTCTTTGTACATCAAAAATCAAAGAGACGTCAAATTCTCTCTCTTTCTCTCTGTCTCGCTGCTAGTAACCATAAACCACAAAGGACCCAAACTAAAATTCTGTCCCATTCACTTGAGTTCAGTAATTTACCTCAAACCTTAAAGCTATCAGGAGATTAAGAAGGGATAAATCATGAATGCAGTAGATCCAAGCCACCAAAATCAGTCCACCATTCTCACTGATAGCCACCACCATGGGCATCGTCCATGGCAGCTTTGCTGCTTCTTGACTCGGTCTCTCTCTTCCCCGTTGTTCTTTCCTCCTCTTGTCTTCTCTAAGATCGTGAACCACACAGACCGAAACCCCATTTTCTACAGTCACCGGAGCTAACCACAGCCACATGCGGTGGTTCTTTGTCGGTATTGAACCAGCTGCAACGAGAAGGCTGATGCCTCGCCTCTCCTGGTCGATCTCGTTGTCTCTCTGGTTTGCGCACATACACGAATCGATTTTTGTGTGTGCCTCCGTTCTTGATTTCTGAAATCCTTCTCTATCCCCTGAATCTCGATCGAGTACTCTCTCTTTCCCTCTAATTAGAAATCACGCACATGAACTCGGTTTGTGTATGTGTTTGATTTGGACGATTCCTCCTTCTCTCTTCTCTGATTCGATTTTAAGCACACACACGAGTGTGTGTGTTCTTGATTTTGTTGAGTACGCGAACAACTCCATCCCGATCTGCTTTTCCTTATTTTCTTTTTGATATTCGTGAGTTTTGGGAAGAAGCGTAGCCCATAGAAGAGGGAAATACCGGTTGCTAGTTTTTAATTGCCAAATGACGAAAATGTCCCTAGTCCCAACCTTAGTGAAAATTGCTAACTTTTTCTCTTTATTTTTCCTCAACTTCGCAGGGGCATAACTCCTTCATACGAAATCCAAAACTAGTAAACTTTATACCTTTAGAAAGGTGGGAACGAGCTTTACAACATTCCCCTACTGACTTAAGTTTGATTCTTAATAGATTTTCCGATATCAACCATTGAAAATGACCCTTTGGTCATTTTTGTCACTTTTGGGTCATTTTAAATCCATCATAACTTTTTCGTTATAGTTCTAGATGACCCGAATCTTTTTCCTATATTTTTATTGTCTGAAATATTACCAAAGTCTCTTTGAGAACTTTTTCTAAATTTCTTTTATAATTTGAGATATTCATTTTTAGAGGTTAATGAATAAAGTTTTCACCAACTGAAATAATATCTCAAAATGACTTAATAAAAAGTCTTAACAATAATTTCCAATAATCTCACATTCTTTTACCATTTTTCCCTTTTATTATACATTTAAGTGACAAGTTATAACTTATACGCGTAAAACTTTTTGGTTGTCACAATTATCTATCACTTAAACGGATTCCGTCCTCGGAATCACTAATATGATAATGGTTTAACTTACAACTGCATAATCCAACCATAGGTTAGAACTTCTCACTAAATCCCCATCAAGGGTATGATTTCTAGACCTCATTGCTTTTTGAAGTTCTTAACGTATTCATCCTTTTTATATCATTTAGTTCCAATTCTCGTGCTTCTTCTACTTAACTCGTTATCACTAGATCTACCTCCATTAGAAATATTGACAAAAATTTTCTTCATGTCATAACAAGTTTGACGTTTCCCAAAAGTCAACTTGCATTCCATTCATTTCCTTTTGTCACTTGCACCTAAAGTACCATTCTACTTTATCATTTCTACTCAACTGTCAGTCATCAGGCTTTGACCCCAAGAGTATTTCTTTCTATTGAATTCTTTTATCATGGGTAATTTATCGAATATTATATTAGTCATGACATAAAAATCAATTCAACTTAGTACATACATCTCTTTTAGCTTTCAACATTTACTCATCTAGTCCCTGAACTTTACTAAGTTCTAAATATCTTTGACTATTCCAATTGGTCCTTGATTACTATAAATGATTAGAAAATCATCTATCTTCCTTTTATTACACTCGTATGAGTATTTCAGTCACTATTAGTGACTTTTGCATTAATTCATGCTTTTAAAATTCTTAATCATCTTTTATAACTTAAGGGTTCGCAATTACTTAAGGGTTCGCAATTACCTGACTTGCAACCTCCACAAGCAATCTTTCATCTTCTAGATGCATCTATGATGATCGAGAACTATACTTGGACATTTCAATATTCTAAAGTCAGCAATGGTCAACAGTAAATCCTTAGTCAACGATCACGGTCGTATCAATTTGCCAGACGTACAATACTCATGTGGCTCGTGCAACAAACTAATTTATCATTAGGATACAATCCCTTACATCATCATCCCTTTGATGACAGACGTGCCTTAGTATCCTATTACGACTTTCGTCATCTCCTGCTCTCCTGCTGCATTACATTTATCAAGTCTTTAGACTTGCGCTTATGCTAATCCATCACCTGACCATTTGTAAGACCAACCATCCTAGGTCTTTCCATCTACCCCTTAAACGAAAATCAAGGGCATTTTCGTTTAAGGTCCAATCCTTTCTATACTTTTCATGATCTCATGATAACCTTTTGACATAAATAATATGTCAATTTTCATTAGTCCTTTAGTAACTCCATACGTGATGACATGGGACTACCTTGTCATTTGAATCAATTAACTTTCAAGTCAAAAATCACCTTTGCGATAATCATCTCCTGATGAGTAAACGTTAATCTGATTACAGTATTCAAAATACTTTATTAACTATCATCCTTCATGTGCTAAATCTCGCACAATAATCATGATAATCTTTTATCTCCATAAATAATTCCAATGCTCTTTATAAGTGGTGAATTAACAACTTGCATTATGAACTACAGTCATTAACGATCGAGTAGACATGTCATACCTTCGTTGTCTAGACTCGTTAATGCATCGGCTTTATCTTGAATCTAGCTTGTGGCAACGAAGAGTTCCTTACGAACAATCCAAGAAGCTTTTAGAAAATTCACCACGCATACACAGCTATAACTCAGTATAGCCAAGGTGTCACTATCTTTCGAAGTTGCATCGCATCCACCTAAGCGTCGTGCACTCTCTTCGTTTCAGCATTTCGTACGTGGAGTACCCTCTTGAACATCAACTTATGCTTAATCATGGCATCGTGACATTCACGAGCCCATTTAAATGTCAATCCCTCTATACCCTAGCTTGGGTAATCTACTTTCAATTCTATACACTAAAATGGCAGCTAACTTACTAGGTTGTTGCAATCCTTTTCTTGCTCAAATCTTCTATCTTTTCAACCACCACACTTTGAGCTGCCATACTTTGACACAAAGCTTTAATGCACTTCCATTTGCTTTCTTTTCTCTTCTCGGGCACTTTGCTTGTCAGCTTATTCTTTTGAGTTATCATACTTATGGCTAAATCATTTGCTCAGCCTTTGAATGGTTTCATTCGTGGAATTCATTCACGTTTGGAAGTCATAACTTCTTCTTTCTTGACTATTTTGCTTTTTCTTATACTATCATCCTGAGTTCTTTGTCTAGTACTTAGATAAGCACTCTACTTTTATTTTCTCATAACTTAATTTCATCGTAACTTATAGTAATAATACTTAAAATCCCCTGATTGTCCGTGGGAGACACCAAGTTATTTCCTTTAATGTTTCCTTTCAAGCTTAATCTTGTTCTGATAGGTATACTTTATAGTCATAAATAGTTCATATAGGGTATGACAGTTGTCACAACAGTTCAGTTGGGTTTTTCCCAACTACAGCACATGCCCTTTATCTTATCTTTCATATTTTTAATTATACTTTATCTTATAACATAGGTATCACAATTCTATGTGATTCAAACTTTCTTT
The DNA here is from genome assembly GCA_023525715.1 of Cichorium intybus. NCBI lineage: Eukaryota > Viridiplantae > Streptophyta > Magnoliopsida > Asterales > Asteraceae > Cichorium > Cichorium intybus. The sequence goes on from CM042009.1 coordinate 142,478,532, forward strand.
CTTCTTTTCCCCTACATGCATCCTTTACCAGATTCCCAAGATCCATTCGTGATTCCACCAATCTCATATACATATCCTGTGATTATGATAATACGGGCCCATATTATCATAACCACCTACACATATTTGATTTTTGGCATTATCACTAAGTCTCCATGGTCCACTGATTCAGGATAACATACTTCACAACAATATATTATATTGTTAACATGTATTAGGGAATCTTAATGCTCATAAACAGATACTTGCATAGCTATAAACAATTATAAAAATAAACACATAATTCCCTAACAATCCAGCATTACCTTTAGACTCAGCAGTCTAATCATCCTATAGGTCTCCAATCTATCTTGGGTTCTTAGGTTCAACAACCTATCTTACGATATATCTTATCATAGCCTTAACTTTCTTGCTTATGGTCTTATCTCAAGTCCATATTTTCATTTTAGCCTCACACTGTTTAAGCCTAGGTTCGAGTCTCGACACCTAATTCGCTTAAACTATGGCTCTGATACCAACTTGTAACACCCCGATCTTTCATACACTTTGAGAAGTGTAATATTTTATAAAAAAAACATTATGTGACAAAATGTCAACTTTTAAAAACTTTTCGCATGACGTCGAGTCACGTCTTAAAATTTCGGTCCCAACAAAAACATTTAAGTTTTAAAAATGTTTAAATAGCTTCGGGGGTTACAACTCCATATCATATTACACCATAGAAAGCAAGTTAGGATACAAACCGTTACATCGGCCAAAGCTCACTCCTTCTAAATCTCAATTTCTTCAGGTCATCTACTTGCTTCTATCCCTCGTATCTAGAACCTGGGATACATGGCATAAAATAAAATACGTAAGACGAAAACGTCTCGTGAGCTACATGGGTTTGGACACAATATATTTATTAGCATAGCTTAGTCATTTTCAAAACCTTTGTAAACCAATCATGTAATGACACTAGCTGTAAAACCTTTCATAACCATATGTAAAGACATTTTACTTTCAAAATCTTTCAAATAAATCAAGTAAGAAAGCTAGTAACACAAAACCTTTCTTTTTCCTTCATTTAGCTTGACTGGTATCTTAACACAATTGGATTTTTATACTTAGGGCCTTAATCACTCTTGGTGATACCCCAAGTCTATACCAGAATGGAGAGAACTTGATCAGTCCATCCTGGCCTCATTAGCTTAGGACATCTACTTCGCGAAGGGAGTGGTACCGTCCCAGTAGATTTCTCTATAGTCTCCTTGGGGAACATCATTTCCTGGGCCAAACATTATCCTTTCATTCACATTACTTTGCATTGCATTGCATTACATTGCTTGCTTCAAAATACCAGTCATTCATAAACATAACTTTGCTTGTTGTCAAACATTTGCTCAAATAGTCATTAAGGCTAGATGCCAAAACATTCTTTCATAACATCATAAGGCTTAATGCCAAAACATTCTTTCATAATACTGTAAGGCTTAATGCCAAAACATTCTTTCATAACATTAATGGCTTGATGCCAAAACATACTTTCATAACATTATGGCTTGATGCCAAAACATACTTTTAAATCATTATGGCTTGAAGCCAAAACATACTTTCAAAATCATCTTATAAAACTTTCAGAATCATATCGTAACTAAAATGATTTGCATATCATTTAGTATTCAAAAACGTAACATAAAAGCTTTATCAATAATTTGCCATATACCCCATAGTGGGAAAAAAGCCACATGTACTCACCTTAGTAGCTAGGTACGTCTAACTACACTTATCCACATAACTCTAGAAACTCGCTGCTTCCAAACGTCTTTCAATCTTTATTAATCTAATAGAAGATTAGAACTTATTAGACAACTAGTCATATAGTAATTGTCTGATCATTCTTGAACTACTTCTAGTTATCATCTAGTTCCATTCCAATGTACAATTGTGATTCTTAAAATAAAATACCATTTTCGGACATTTTTACCCTTTTGTCCCATTTTGACCAAAATTGGTATTTTCAGGTACCACATAGTATATTTTCTAATTTTTACATTTCTACAACTTCGTTATATTATTTATATGTCAAAACATCTATCATTTTACCCATTTATGTCATTTTGACAAAAATCAACTAATAAAGTTTCTATAAATAAAAACCGTTATAAATCGTATTCTTTTTCGTTCGTGTGATGTTAAAAACATTCCCACACTTCAAAATATCATTTCAATTAAATTTTACGTTCACTTAAACACTATGTTACACGTACTAAAAATTATCCCGAAAAGGGTTAGAATCCATGATTCCATTCCACCTTAACAAGTTTTGTCCCATTTCAAACAAACAACTCATATCATATGGATTCTTCAAGGATTCCAACTTAATCCAAAGTGTTATTCCTTTCTTTAAACAAATCCTTAACATGTAGTCCAAAATTTCCAACTAATTTATCATACACATATAACTCATTTGTTCTTTTAGATCAATTACGTGACTTATATCGAATATTGTTTCTAGATTTCCTTGCATTCAAGATTCCAAATCATAGTAGCAGAACACATCCTTAATAACTTAATAGATTCATCATATAAAGTTTGAATATTGGTGTTCTTGAACTCATACAATAGCATTTATCAAGATAAATTCTAAATTTCAACAAGTATCTTTATTTCTGATAATCACATGGTTGAGTATCTTAGGGTTTTCCAGAAATTTACCAAAATCTGTCCATGGTAGAAGGTAAAGAGATTCTAATCGAGTGTTGTGTTTTTCTCCGGCCAATTACAGCCACCGCCGGCCACCAGAACCGACTTCCAGTCGTCCATCGTGGTTGCTGCCTCCGACAGCCTTTATTGCACTGCCGACAGTCGTGTTTTGTCTCTTTGTCACTCTGATTTGAGATGGTAGTAGCAGCTCTCATTCATTTCCTTTTGGTTCGGTCTTTGTACATCAAAAATCAAAGAGACGTCAAAGACTCTCTCTTTCTCTCTGTCTCGCTGCTAGTAACCATAAACCACAAAGGACCCAAACTAAAATTCTGTCCCATTCACTTGAGTTCAGTAATTTACCTCAAACCTTAAAGCTATCAGGAGATTAAGAAGGGATAAATCATGAATGCAGTAGATCCAAGCCACCAAAATCAGTCCACCATTCTCACTGATAGCCACCACCATGGGCATCGTCCATGGCAGCTTTGCTGCTTCTTGTCTCGGTCTCTCTCTTCCCCGTTGTTCTTTCCTCCTCTTGTCTTCTCTAAGATCGTGAACCACACAGACCGAAACCCTATTTTCTGCAGTCACCGGAGCTAACCACAGCCACCTGCGGTGGTTCTTTGTCGGTATTGAACCAGCTGCAACGAGAAGGCTGATGCCTCGCCTCTCCTGGTCGATCTCGTTGTCTCTCTGGTTTGCACACACACCAAAAACACGCACATACACGAATCGATTTTTGTGTGTGTCTCCGTTCTTGATTTCTGAAATCCTTCTCTATCCCCTGAATCTCGATCGAGTACTCTCTCTTTCCCTCTAATTAGAAATCACGCACATGAACTCGGTTTGTGTATGTGTTTGATTTGGACGATTCCTCCTTCTCTCTTCTCTGATTCGATTTTAAGCACACACACGAGTGTGTGTTTTCTTGATTTTGTTGAGTACGCGAACAACTCCATCCCGATCTGCTTTTCCTTATTTTCTTTTTGATATTCGTGAGTTTTGGGAAGAAGCGTAGCCCACAGAAGAGGGAAATACCGGTTGCTGGTTTTTAATTACCAAATGACGAAAATGTCCCTAGTCCAAACCTTAGTGAAAATTGCTAACTTTTTCTCTTTATTTTTCCTCAACTTCGCAGGGGCATAACTCCTTCATACGAAATCCAAAACTAGTAAACTTTATACCTTTAGAAAGGTGGGAACGAGCTTTACAACATTCCCCTACTGACTTAAGTTTGATTCTTAATATATTTTCCGATATCAACCATTGAAAATGACCCTTTGGTCATTTTTGTCACTTTTGGGTCATTTTAAATCCATCATAACTTTTTCGTTATAGTTCTAGATGACCCGAATCTTTTTCCTATATTTTTATTGTCTGAAATATTACCAAAGTCTCTTTGAGAACTTTTTCTAAATTTCTTTTATAATTTGAGATATTCATTTTTAGAGGTTAATGAATAAAGTTTTCACCAACTGAAATAATATCTCAAAATGACTTAATAAAAAGTCTTAACAATAATTTCCCAATAATCTCACATTCTTTTACCATTTTTCCCTTTTATTATACATTTAAGTGACAAGTTATAACTTATACGCGTAAAACTTTTTGGTTGTCACAATTTTCTACCCCTTAAACGGATTCCGTCCTCGGAATCACTAATATGATAATGGTTTAACTTACAACTGCATAATCCAACCATAGGTTAGAACTTCTCACTAAATCCCCATCAAGGGTATGATTTCTAGACCTCATTGCTTTTTGAAGTTCTTAACGTATTCATCCTTTTTATATCATTTAGTTCCAATTCTCGTGCTTCTTCTACTTAACTCGTTATCACTATATCTACCTCCATTAGAAATATTGACAAAAATTTTCTTCATGTCATAACAAGTTTGACGTTTCCCAAAAGTCAACTTGCATTCCATTCATTTCCTTTTGTCACTTGCACCTAAAGTAGCATTCTACTTTATCATTTCTACTCAGCTGTCAGTCATCAGGCTTTGACCCCAAGAGTATTTCTTTCTATTGAATTCTTTTATCATGGGTAATTTATCGAATATTATATTAGTCATGACATAAAAATCAATTCAACTTAGTACATACATCTCTTTTAGCTTTCAATATTTACTCATCTAGTCCCTGAACTTTACTAAGTTCTAAATATCTTTGACTATTCCAATTGGTCCTTGATTACTATAAATGATTAGAAAATCATCTATCTTCCTTTTATTACACTCGTATGAGTATTTCAGTCACTATTAGTGACTTTTGCATTAATTCATGCTTTTAAAATTCTTAATCATCTTTTATAACTTAAGGGTTCGCAATTACTTAAGGGTTCGCAATTACCTGACTTGCAACCTCCACAAGCAATCTTTCATCTTCTAGATGCATCTATGATGATCGAGAACTATACTTGGACATTTCAATATTCTAAAGTCAGCAATGGTCAACAGTAAATCCTTAGTCAACGATCACGGTCGTATCAATTTGCCAGACGTACAATACTCATGTGGCTCGTGCAACAAACTAATTTATCAATAGGATACAATCCTTTGCATCATCATCCCTTTGATGACAGACGTGCCTTAGTATCCTATTACGACTTTCGTCATCTCCTGCTCTCCTTCTGCATTACATTTATCAAGTCTTTAGACTTGCGCTTATGCTAATCCATCACCTGACCATTTGTAAGACCAACCATCCTAGGTCTTTCCATCTACCCCTTAAACGAAAATCAAGGGCATTTTCGTTTAAGGTCCAATCCTTTCTATACTTTTCATGATCTCATGATAACCTTTTGACATAAATAATATGTCAATTTCCATTAGTCCTTTAGTAACTCCATACGTGATGACATGGGACTACCTTGTCATTTGAATCAATTAACTTTCAAGTCAAAAATCACCTTTGCGATAATCATCTCCTGATGAGTAAACATTAATCTGATTACAGTATTCAAAATACTTTCTTAACTATCATCCTTTATGTGCTAAATCTCGCATAATAATCATGATAATCTTTTATCTCCATAAATAATTCCAATGCTCTTTATAAGTGGTGAATTAACAACTTGCATTATGAACTACGGTCATTAACGATCGAGTAGACATGTCATACCTTCGTTGTCCAGACTCGTTAATGCATCGGCTTTATGTTGAATCTAGCTTGTGGCAACGAAGAGTTCCTTACGAACAATCCAAGAAGCTTTTAGGAAATTCATCACGCATACACAGCTATAACTCAGTATAGCCAAGGTGTCACTATCTTTCGAAGTTGCATCGCATCCACCTAAGCGTCGTGCACTCTCTTCGTTTCAGCATTTCGTACGTGGAGTACCCTCTTGAACATCAACTTATGCTTAATCATGGCATCGTGACATTCACGAGCCCATTTAAATGTCAATCCCTCTGTACCCTAGCTTGGGTAATCTACTTTCAATTCTATACACTAAAATGGCAGCTAACTTACTAGGTTGTTGCAATCCTTTTCTTGCTCAAATCTTCTATCTTCTCAACCACCACACTTTGAGCTGCCATACTTTGACATAAAGCTTTAATGCACTTCCATTTGCTTTCTTTTCTCTTCTCGGGCACTTTGCTTGTCAGCTTATTCTTTTGAGTTATCATACTTATGGCTAAATCATTTGCTCAGCCTTTGAATGGTTTCATTCGTGGAATTCATTCACGTTTGGAAGTCATAACTTCTTCTTTCTTGACTATTTTGCTTTTTCTTATACTATCATCCTGAGTTCTTTGTCTAGTACTTAGATAAGCACTCTACTTTTATTTTCTCATAACTTAATTTTATCGTAACTTTGAGTAATAATACTTAAAATCCCCTGATTGTCCGTGGGAGACACCAAGTTATTTCCTTTAATGTTTCCTTTCAAGCTTAATCTTGTTCTGATAGGTATACTTTATAGTCATAAATACTTCATATAGGGTATGACAGTTGTCACAACAGTTCAGTTGGGTTTTTCCCAACTACAGCACATGCCCTTTATCTTATCTTTCATATTTTTAATTATACTTTATCTTATAACATAGGTATCACAATTCTATGTGATTCAAACTTTCTTTCTTCTTTTCCCCTACATGCATCCTTTACCAGATTCCCAAGATCCATTCGTGATTCCACCAATCTCATATACATATCCTGTGATTATGATAATACGGGCTCATATTATCAGAACCACCTACACATATTTGATTTTTGGCATTATCACTAAGACTCCATGGTCCACTGATTCAGGATAACATACTTCACAACAATATATTATATTGTTAACATGTATTAGGGAATCTTAATGCTCATAAACAGATACTTGCATAGCTATAAACAATTATAAAAATAAACACATAATTCCCTAACAATCCGGCATTACCTTTAGACTCAGCAGTCTAATCATCCTATAGATCTCCAATCTATCTTGGGTTCTTAGGTTCAACAATCTATCTTACGATATATCTTATCATAGCCTTAATTTTCTTGCTTATGGTCTTATCTCAAGTCCATATTTTCATTTTAGCCTCACACTGTTTAAGCCTAGGTTCGAGTCTCGACACCTAATTCGCTTAAACTATGGCTCTGATACCAACTTGTAACACCCCGATCTTTCATACACTTTGAGAAATGTAATATTTTATAAAAAAAACATTATGTGACAAAATGTCAACTTTTAAAAACTTTTCGCATGACGTCGAGTCACGTCTTAAAATTTCGGTCCCAACAAAAACATTTAAGTTTTAAAAATGTTTAAATAACTTCGGGGGTTACAACTCCATATCATACTACACCATAGAAAGCAAGTTAGGATACAAACCGTTACATCGGCCAAAGCTCACTCCTTCTAAATCCCAATTTCTTCGGGTCATCTACTTGCTTCTATCCCTCGTATCTAGAACCTGGGATACATAGCATAAAATAAAATACGTAAGACGAAAACGTCTCGTGAGCTACATGGGTTTGGACACAATATATTTATTAGCATAGCTTAGTCATTTTCAAAACCTTTGTAAACCAATCATGTAATGACACTAGCTGTAAAACCTTTCATAACCATATGTAAAGACATTTTACTTTCAAAATCTTTCAAATAAATCAAGTAAGAAAGCTAGTAACACAAAACCTTTCTTTTTCCTTCATTTAGCTTGACTGGTATCTTAACACAATTGGATTTTTATACTTAGGGCCTTAATCACTCTTGGTGATACCCCAAGTCTATACCAGAATGGAGAGAACTTGATCAGTCCATCCTGGCCTCATTAGCTTAGGACATCTACTTCGCGAAGGGAGTGGTACCGTCCCAGTAGATTCCTCTATAGTCCCCTTGGGGAACATCGTTGCCCGGGCCAAACATTATCCTTTCATTCACATTACTTTGCATTGCATTACATTGCTTGCTTCAAAATACCAGTCATTCATAAACATAACTTTGCTTGTTGTCAAACATTTGCTCAAATAGTCATTAAGGCTAGATGCCAAAACATTCTTTCATAACATCATAAGGCTTAATGCCAAAACATTCTTTCATAATACTGTAAGGCTTAATGCCAAAACATTCTTTCATAACATTAATGGCTTGATGCCAAAACATACTTTCATAACATTATGGCTTGATGCCAAAACATACTTTTAAATCATTATGGCTTGATGCCAAAACATACTTTCAAAATCATCTTATAAAACTTTCAGAATCATATCGTAACTAAAATGATTTGCATATCATTTAGTATTCAAAAACGTAACATAAAAGCTTTATCAATAATTTGCCATGTACCCCATAGTGGGAAAAAAGCCACATGTACTCACCTTAGTAGCTAGGTACGTCTAGCTACACTTATCCACATAACTCTAGAAACTCGCTGCTTCCAAGCGTCCTTCAATCTTTATTAATCTAATAGAAGATTAGTACTTATTAGACAACTAGTCATATAGTAATTGTCTGATGATTTTTGAACTACTTCTAGTCATCATCTAGTTCCATTCCAATGTCCAAATGTGATTCTTAAAATAAAATACCATTTTCGGACATTTTTACCCTTTTGTCCCATTTTGACTAAAAATGGTATTTTCAGGTACCACATAGTATATTTTCTAATTTTTACATTTCTACAACTTCGTTATATTATTTATATGTCAAAACATCTATCATTTTACCCATTTATGTCATTTTGACAAAAATCAACTAATAAAGTTTCTATAAATAAAAACCGTTATAAATCGTATTCTTTTTCGTTCGTGTGATGTTAAAAACATTCCCACACTTCAAAATATCATTTCAATTAAATTTTACGTTCACTTAAACACTATGTTACACGTACTAAAAATTATCCCGAAAAGGGTTAGAATCCATGATTCCATTCCACCTTAACAAGTTTTGTCCCATTTCAAACAAACAACTCATAGCATATGGATTCTTCAAGGATTCCAACTTAATCCAAAGTGTTATTCCTTTCTTTAAACAAATCCTTAACATGTAGTCCAAAATTTCCAACTAATTTATCATACACATATAACTCATTTGTTCTTTTAGATCAATTACGTGACTTATATCGAATATTGTTTCTAGATTTCCTTGCATTCAAGATTCCAAATCATAGTAGCAGAACACAGCCTTAATAACTTAATAGATTCATCATATAAAGTTTGAATATTGGTGTTCTTGAACTCATACAATAGCATTTATCAAGATAAATTCTAAATTTCAACAAGTATCTTTATTTCTGATAATCACATGGCTGAGTATCTTAAGGTTTTCCAGAAATTTACCAAAATCTGTCCATGGTAGAAGGTAAAGAGATTCTAATCGAGTGTTGTGTTTTTCTCCGGCCAATTACAGCCACCGCCGGCCACCAGAACCGACTTCCAGTCGTCCGTCGTGGTTGCTGCCTCCGACAGCCTTTATTGCACTGCCGACAGTCGTGTTTTGTCTCTTTGTCACTCTGATTTGAGATGGTAGTAGCAGCTCTCATTCATTTCCTTTTGGTTCGGTCTTTGTACATCAAAAATCAAAGAGACGTCAAAGTCTCTCTCTTTCTCTCTGTCTCGCTGCTAGTAACCATAAACCACAAAGGACCCAAACTAAAATTCTGTCCCATTCACTTGAGTTCAGTAATTTACCTCAAACCTTAAAGCTATCAGGAGATTAAGAAGGGATAAATCATGAATGTAGTAGATCCAAGCCACCAAAATCAGTCCACCATTCTCACTGATAGCCACCACCATGGGCATCGTCCATGGCAGCTTTGCTGCTTCTTGACTTGGTCTCTCTCTTCCCCGTTGTTCTTTCCTCCTCTTGTCTTCTCTAAGATCGTGAACCACACAGACCGAAACCCCATTTTCTGCAGTCACCGGAGCTAACCACAGCCACCTACGGTGGTTCTTTGTCGGCATTGAACCAGCTGCAACGAGAAGGCTGATGCCTCGCCTCTCCTGGTCGATCTCGTTGTCTCTCTGGTTTGCGCACACACCAAAAACACGCACATACACGAATCGATTTTTGTGTGTGCCTCCGTTCCTGATTTCTGAAATCCTTCTCTATCCCCTGAATCTCGATCGAGTACTCTCTCTTTCCCTCTAATTAGAAATCACGCACATGAACTCGGTTTGTGTATGTGTTTGATTTGGACGATTCCTCCTTCTCTCTTCTCTGATTCGATTTTAAGCACACACACGAGTGTGTGTGTGTTCTTGATTTTGTTGAGTACGCGAACAACTCCATCCCGATCTGCTTTTCCTTATTTTATTTTTGATATTCGTGAGTTTTGGGAAGAAGCGTAGCCCACAGAAGAAGGAAATACCGGTTGCTGGTTTTTAATTGCCAAATGACGAAAATGTCCCTAGTCCCAACCTTAGTGAAAATTGCTAACTTTTTCTCTTTATTTTTCCTCAACTTCGCAGGGGCATAACTCCTTCATACGAAATCCAAAACTAGTAAACTTTATACCTTTAGAAAGGTGGGAACGAGCTTTACAACATTCCCCTACTGACTTAAGTTTGATTCTTAATAGATTTTCCGATATCAACCATTGAAAATGACCCTTTGGTCATTTTTGTCACTTTTGGGCCATTTTAAATCCATCATAACTTTTTCGTTATAGTTCTAGATGACCCGAATCTTTTTCCTATATTTTTATTGTATGAAATATTACCAAAGTCTCTTTGAGAACTTTTTCTAAATTTCTTTTATAATTTGAGATATTCATTTTTAGAGGTTAATGAATAAAGTTTTCACCAACTGAAATAATATCTCAAAATGACTTAATAAAAAGTTTTAACAATAATTTCCCAATAATCTCACATTCTTTTACCATTTTTCCCTTTTATTATACATTTAAGTGACAAGTTATAACTTATACGCGTAAAACTTTTTGGTTGTCACACAAAGTCAAGTCGATCTATCCCTCTGCAACTTTCTTGCCCCTGTCACCTATAACACAAATAACATAACCACTTTTATGAGCTAATTAAGCTCGGTGGGAAATATTTAAAACTTCATAATAAATTCGTCATTTCTCAACAATTACTATTATATAGAATCATTGATCTCAATTTCTTTGACTAACTCGGTCATTTAGTGTGCTCAATCACACCAAGTACTCTTGTATATCAAGGAATTCTCAATATTGTATAACTCATACAAATTGATTATCTCAACCAATTAGAATTTACAATTAATACAATTTATCAAAGTCTAATCATAAGTAATGAATTAGAACCACTCAACCTGATGTTTGCTCAGCTCGTGATCCACCTGTGCCTCGTGTATTTCCTTCCCTCCTATGTATATCAGCTGTAAAAATTTACACCACATACCATATCTCAAACATCATTAAATATCTCAATAACATCTAACTCAATGAACCAAGAAATCAATAGATAACAAAGGTCACAAACAGTGGATGACAATTGCTATCAAACTGCAACCCCCAAATTTCCAAGTTTTTTTTCTCGTTTAATAATCACAAAACAAAATCAATATCACATTCATAGCTGAAGAAGCTTATACCAACAACCTAATAGCATTCTATGTAACAAATCACAAAAATTTCATAACTTAGCAACTAGGGTTTAAAACCCTAAAACCCAAATCAACTCACCTGATGAGTTTAGAGACTAAGAACGTGTTCACGGTGTTAGACTCGACTCCTTTATGCTTTACCACAAGACTCTCGGATCAATTTAAAGTAAACCTACTCAAATCACACTAGTTGCAGGTTTTCATCTATATTACCCACAACTAACTCGAACCCAACTAAAATCAACAAGAAATCCGAAGCTAGTACATAAGAGATTACCTTTTAACCGTAAGGTATTGAATTCTAACTTCAATTCCCAAGTTATGGGCTTCAAAATCGAGTTTAGAGGTTTAGAATATACTTTCTAGGGTTTTGGGGAGTGTTTGTTCGAAATGGATTTTTCCCCAAATGAAGAAAACCTAACTTTAAAAAGTGGGTCTGCACGCGTAACACGACCCGTGTAAATAAAACACGGCCCATGTAACTTACGGATTCCTTTCAAAATTGGTAAAGTGAATAATGAACTTTCTTTACCCAATCAGGCTCAGATACCCACTTACTATCAACCGGCACAACACAATTGCAAGTTGGCTATGTTTTCTTATTTAAAATGCCGTGAAAATACTTGAGACTTTTCATCACCCTCGATCGCCCACCTCACTTTAGCTTTTTCGGCTACAATTAAAGCCTCAACCAGATCAATATCATTTTAAGCCTTCAATAATGACGCCCTATAAGTCACTTTAATTATGAAACCATCCTCACAGTCCACCTTTTTCTCCAAATCAGTACGTCTTCTCGACTTCGGTTTTAGAGGTTAACTGAGCCTCCTATTTGACATTATTCCACACCCGAAGCTTTTACCTCAACATTTGAAACTTCTTTTTTAAGGACACTATCACATTCGACTCCACAAACCCATCATTTTTTAAGAATCTTTAACCACGTTTCGAAACTCATCATGTAGAAACCAATAGTTAAACATGAGAAATGGAGTAGGGTCGTAGTCAATAGCAGCTCTCTAAGAAAGACCGGTTGATGATCCGGAAGGTGGTGATCAAGCATATGCCTGATAAGTAAGGAAATGTCTTCATAAGGCCTTATGAAATAAGGAATATATCGGTTTTACTCATCCTCTCTGCCATATTGTCCATCTACGTGAAAGAATTAACCACCAAGGGGTAAGCAAATAAAACTAGAATTAGCTATGAACATATTAAAAAAATGTGTCAAGTTATTATAAAACACTGAACCATGTCTTTCACTTTCAAAATGGACCTCGTTAAAGGCACCCATGAACACACACAAACACAAACACAGCAAGCAAGGCTGCAAGGGTGTGTTTACCATCAGTATAATTATATAAAAAAAATTCTTTTATGTATATCATGGTACAATCAAACTCTTAACTTGATAATCCTCCTTTTTAAAACAAAACAACAAAAGAAGCATGATGTTCTTTACCCGAACGTAACAATTCACAATAACCGAAACAAAAGCACCGGTCTTTATTCATTAATCATACAACAAAAAATCAAGAAAAATGGCGAAATTAACACGCATTTATTCCTTCTTCCATCACTAAATACATTTCCTATATGCACATACAAATATTTTCTTATTTAATAGCTAAGAAAACAAATTAAACGTTTATTCCCACAATCACACCTAACAGCCCCAATGCACTACCAAAGATTTCAATCACAATAATTATCACAAAAAGCGATGTATTTTGGGCATCGGAAAGCACGCAACTACTCCCAATAATTACCGCACATAACCTGAAAAAAGAGGTTAATTAACAACAAACATAACACTTGTAACGATGAGTTTTTTATTTTTGCACAAATTACAGACAATAGCAACGTACTTTGCAATCGCTACCGAATCTATAACAGCAATGTCAGTTCATTTTGCTATCAATTTAAGCATTATACATTGTTTGTTACTAATTGCTATTATCAATAAAAAAATGTAAGTATGTTGTTATTATGGATAAATAAATAAAGTACATTGCCTATATTGGTAAAAGAGTAAAATACGTTGCTATTTAGGGGCTTACCCGCATACAAGATTGGCAAAACCCACAATGATTCCAGAGGCAAAGATTGTGTATCCTGCTCTAAGTGACTCAGGTTCGTATATTTGTGAAGATGGAACACTTTCCAGTTTTGTTTGTAAAATAATGGCGACTATAACACCGTATATGGCAGCAGCTTCACAGAATATGACATTGTCATCACCTGAATCTTCAAGTTAGATCATAATAAAACAACATGAAATGCATAACATCAAGTCCTCACAGTTCAAATCAGGGAAAACACGAACAAATTGACCAAATTCAAAATTACAGTAAAGATCAAAAAGTTAGGGTTTTAGGTCGCGTACCTTATCAGATTCTTTGAAGTGATACGAGGAGTTTTGATTGTTGCACCGATCAAACTACTTCCCGTTATGTAAATTCCCCTGCCATTCCCAAAATCATAAACCAAAAACTCAGTTAAACCAATATACTTCTCTACGTAAACTGTTAAAGGAACAAGGATTGTTGCTCGGTTATTCTTAGATCGGCTAAATGAATTGGTATAGTTGAATAGGATTACCAAGCGGCGCCTAAGACGGAGACGCCGATAGTAGCGGCGATACCAATGGCAGAGAAAGTATTAAGGGGAGATCTTTACCAAGGCAGCCTCATGAGCCGGACGCTCCGATAGCAATGGTGCCTGACATCGATGTTCTATTTTCTTGCTCGTTTGTGAGAGATCATGTAGTGAGATTTCTAGAAAAATCGAGATGTTGAAAGAAATAGAGGATCACGTCGACAAAGAGAGCGCTGCCACTTTGGTTGAAACTGGTTTTGTTGAAAATTCAGTAACTACCCTTTTATTTAAAGTTTTACATCATTGACCTTAAACTTTTTGATGTAAATGGATGGAAAGTTTTATGACAAGTGAATATCTAAAATGTGCCAAAACTCCTCTTAACTCCTTTTACACATAAATTCACTTAACTTTGAAGGTTTATATCGTTTAATTTAATGTTCTTAAGATTCCAATCATGGTCTTAGAATAAACAACATCAAGATTCCAATACTCAATTCCAGTCTCAATCTTAATTATATCTAATTTGAAATAAAATCTACAACAGAATCATAAAATCTTACGACTAGCCTTTTTAACCTGACTTAAGGGTTTGTCACTATAAGTCTAAACCCTAGAACCTAGAAAATCAGATTCTAAACCTAACGAAGGCTGACGCAGAACGTCACACGAAGAGCCTCCAATTTCGTCCTTTCAACTTGAAATCAACACAATATCAAACCAAGCCTTACAACTTCTTCCATTTAACTCAAAATTAGCATTTTTATCCCTTTATGATATGGTTTGTTCTTCACTTTACTATTTTAAACTTGTCACTCATATTGTTAAACATTTTAGTAACTTATGAACATATAGAAGAAGATTTATTTTTATTTTCAAACTTTAAAGTAATAACTATATTATCATTTCTTACTATCACAATATTCTAAAGTTAAAAACAATCATATTTGAGATCTTGATCATGACAACTTTGCTTTAAAGTAATATCAATAAAAATAACCATAATACCGTTATGAAGTTTTTTGTATTTTGAATATGCATTATATATATATATATATATATATATATATATATATATATATATATATATATATATATATATATATATATATATATATATATATATATATATATATATATATATATATATATATATATATATATATATATATATATATAGACACACACACATACATACATACGTACGTACGTATGTATATACATACATACGTACATACTCATTGCTTTTATATACATATTTACAACAATAGTGTTGTTTAATACAAATGCACAAGTATATTAATAAAAATATGATATATATATATATATATATATATATATATATATATATATATATATATATATATATATATATATATATATATATATATATATATATATATATATATCATATTTTTTATTAATATACTTGTGCATTTGTATTAAACAACACTATTATTGTAAATATGTATATAAAAGCAACCAAACTAAAAAAAATGGATGGAAAACCTTGCTAGAAAAAACACACAAGAGTATTATTAATTTTCATTGATGGGGAAGGTAGGTTACAAGGAAACTAATGGACGGATAATAATTTGGGATGTCTAGGAAAGAGAAACTCTTAGCCCATTAACAAATAATAATTCCTAGATTGATTGAATAACTAAACCTACTTAACAATAAAAAACTTGTCAAATACTAAGAGAAAATGCAACAACGGAACTATAATTCCCATGGTAATTCGGCTCACAAAATATCAATCACTATGTTGAGATGAATTTCTTCATAGATGAACAAATGCCAAATTCAACTTTTTCAAAAAATAACTACAATATTGTTGTGTCATAGCCCCTTGGTAATCTCAAATATGAACCAAGCTTGAGTTGACCTCAAGTTAACTTGGATACCAGAATTGTCTTTTTGTCATCATATCAGCATGCTTACCTTGGCATCACATTTAGCAATATGTGATATTTTGCGTCAATATGCTTTGTTCTCTCATGGAACATGGAATCATTAGTAATACATATAACACTTTGACTGTCATATAACACTTTGACTGTCATAAAATATTATAGTGTAATATGTATCTCCGCAAAGCTCTTGATACACCTTTAGAGTAGGAACCTATCATGTGCCTAAGAGAATTTATTTTTATTCCTTCATTGATAGGTGCTAATTGAGAGCATAACACCCTACATCGTTACATTGTGAAAATGTAAACCCTTATTGGTAGGAGTACGACGTTAAAAATACCATAAAAACTCAATTTTAAGCACAATACCCGAGGCAAAAAAGAATCTCAAAGGAAACTAAATGCCTAATAGCGTTTGGTTGTGATTGGAAAATGTTAAAAGTGTAAAAACTAACGACTTTCCAGATAAACATAGACAAAGGGAGGCGAAGGCTCACTGCTAAAGCTTTCATGTAAACACACATTATTCCTAGTGGCATAATGGTAAATATCATTAAAGGGGCCAGCTAACTCCACCCTGTCATCACAATACATATCATATTAATGACATATAGTCGTCAGTTGCTCGCCAATGAGGGATGCCACATTACGAATATATTGGTCATTCGTTATTGTTATTAGAAAAGCACAATCAAGAATAAGAAGAAATGGTGAAGATCATGGCAAAACGTGGGAAGGAAGTTGGCTATAAAGAGCAACCTAAAAGATGAAATGTTCTCCAACTCAAAAAAAGACAGGAGCAATCATACCCCTTCAATGGTAAATGATATACGCCTCTTAACATGCATACCATAAGTAGAGACATGACTCAAAAGAGATAAATTGTCTGCAACCACTATCATAGTTTGTGTTGATTATGGCTAGATTAAAATCGATTATGTCTAAACCTAAATTAGTGCAAACTCTTCTTTGTATTTTTGACATGGGGACTTAATGGTATACCACCCCAACAAGATCTTATTATGAATAAAGACTATGTCATTATAATACTATAATCAGGTCGAGCAACGACAAATCACTCTAAATCGAGCCAAGTGGTGGTCCGTCTGAATCAGGCACTAAGCGAAATAGGAAAAACATCTCATCATAACCAAACACTCATGAGGCATCAAGAAACCATTTCAAGTAGAATATCATATGACATACCATGATTACCTGTAAAAATTATTGCATGTGTATAAAAGGACATGCACTGTCCTCTCTCACAGACACTAACAATACCTCATTCATAGGATGCATTAGTAAGCAACATTAAGCTGTCATACAAACTTGCCCTCGTACACTCTCTTAAGTATACACCACTAACTTGGACATCGAAGGACAATACCGGGCCAACCCCCCAAATTGTAGTTGAACTTAGTTTTTATTTATGATCAACATGTCTTGGATACTCAACCTACACTTAAGGAGATCCAATATACACTATACCCATTCACTCATATGCTACCTCTTACCGGACATGGTCGAACCATAGGGTTAGATGTTTCTAAAAAGATAATTAAATATGATTAAAATAAGAATTAATTTGAAAGTTGTAACGTAATTATTGTGTAGAATTAAGGATGTGGATGACCATCCAAGAATAGGATGCAATGTGTGTGACATCCATTTAACACTTCTTTCTTTGGTTATAAGTATTAAATGGTATTGTTTAAAATGCAAGTTTTAGGCTTTTGATGTTAGAATCCTCTCGACTTAGGTAAGTTTATCATATAGCATATGTTGAGGGACCATTTGAGTATATGTCAAAAGTTATAATAGTCTTAAGCCTCTAGGGTTTAATCCATCTCATTTCTCTCATATGTATTAGAGAAGAAGATAAGATATCTTATATTTATTGGGGAAATTATGAAGTTGTTTATTTAGTTGAGGCCTTCATTAACTCATTTCAATAAGTCGTTTAACGTATACATCTTTCACTTTTAAAGCCTTGGTTTGAAGGTTTAATATCCAACATTATTATGATGTGGATTCAGATACCTTATATCCACTCAGTTGATAATAACTATTGTAAATGGTCGATTAACTAAGTTTTAGTATTGAGATGATGAAAATCATTAATTTTTATGGTGATTTAATATTAGAGTGTCAAATGATGTATACCTTAATGTTAGAGTAATGTTTCTAATGATTTTTAATAAATTTCAATGAATAAAGCCCATTAAAATCGATCCCCAAGTTGAAGTAAGTTGATGTGATGAAGAATTTGGCAAAAAAAAAAAATACATAATTGTGCATTTAGGTTCTACACAGCCTTTAGGGCCTTGCGATCGGGGTGTAAGGCCTTACAAATTGAACAAAAATAAGTGCAATGATCGGTGCTAGCAAGGTCTTACAAGAGAAACTTTGCAAGGCCTTACAAGGCAAACTATAAGGGCTTGTAGAAGTTTGTAAGGCATTGCAAAATGTTTGGTATGTCCTTGCATGCCTGATTTTAAATATATAGTTTAACATTTCCTCTTAGTATGAGAGTATAAATATTATACTTAATGGCGTTTATTATGGTGATCAACGACCAATATATAGAGTAAGAGAGTTCTTACACAAGGTTGTTAATGGGAGCACATAGTAAATTGACCACATGTCTCTAATATGATGTAGTACTAATTGTGCATTTATTTCAAGTAATTATTTATGAAGAAGAAGAATGGAAATTTATTTTAAATGTGTAACAATGTTTTTCAAACATTATGAGTTTTATTGAATCATGATCACGTGCATCAAAACATTTGGAGTGAAATTTAAGGCTAGTGTGATGAAAACCCATTTTTATGACTAGGGTAACCCCATCAATGAAACAATGTTGTGAATAGCATTCTTAAAGGCCTGCATGTGTGGCTTGGGTCTTGCAAACTCTTTTGTGTGGTACGTGGGTAAAGATTGACAATTTGACATGTTACCTAGTATGATCAAATAATGTGGAGGCCTTGCTTAGGTAATGGGCTTTATACTAGTCCTTATAACACGCCCAATTTAATAATCATTCCCTTGACCTTGAGGAGAAGTGGACGCAATGTATGGAATGTTTTCCCCCAAGATGATGTTTTACCATTTTTTATGGTATAAAGGATTTAATAAAATTGTGTTCATTATATATTTTTTAATAATATCTAACACTCATATCACTAACGATAGATGTTCGGGTTAGTAGCACTTTAATAATGCCTGTTTTTGGAGTTTAGGGAGCTAGCTTGTACATTTAGAGTATTAAATAATATTGACTATGTTCAAAATCTTTTGTGGATTGTTATAGTCATTGTATACTCTTTTAGCAACATACACCGCTTTGTTAAATATTTGATGTTTTGAACGTTCGTAATTAACTAAATGGTATTGAAGACCCTTTTGAATTGTTTTATATTAATAATTTAAACAAGCTCATAAAAAGTTGACATTTTTGGAAAGACGTTTGCTTTAATTGAGTTGGATTTTTTTTTACTATGTCCTATATGCAATGATGAGATGGGAATCGGACAACATTTATTTGTTGATTGTGTGTTTGCGGAGGATCTTTGGAATAAAGTGGGTATATGGTGGAAAAGTTCGATCCATATACATATTATTGTCACGTTTGATGCAGGTCCTTTGGAAATTTCGGTCGTATCAAAATGTGTGTTTTTTGAGAAACTTATATGCATAATTAGAGCTATAAACGAACTGAATGTTCAGCAAACTGTTCGTAAATTGTTTGATGGGAAGTTCGTTTATTTATAAATGAACGACCATGAACACAAATTCTAGTTCGTTTAGTTAAATGAACGAACATGAACAATGACTTCGTTCGTTCAATTATGTACATGAACATTCCTTTATGTAGCCCGTTTACGTTTGTTTATGTTTGCTAATTTAAGTTCATTCTATGTCCATATATGTTCAATTGTGTTTGATTACATTACAATATTGTATGTTTGTTTATGTTCAATTGTGTTTGTTTATTATTGTTCATTATGTTTGTTTAGCATGTTCACAAACATGAACATGAAAACTTGTTCATTAATCTGTTCGTTTATTCGGCTAGCTTAAATGAACAAACATGAACAAACCCTCATTCGTGTTCGTTCGGTTCGTTTATAGCCCTCTCCATAATTTTTGAGGCGATAAAAGCCTTCAATTGGCTACGTAAAAGTAAATAATAAAAACCAAATGTCACCTTTGAATGGAAGGGAGTAACACATAATAAATTTGTCTAGCATTACCAAAAACCAAAATAAAAGGATTAGAATGTCACAATTAACAATTCGAAGGGGCTAAAAGTAACTTAAAAAGACCAAAGGCAAGCAAAATTCACGCCCGCATAGGCCCATAGTCGAAGCTTAAAACAAGGCTGCGTTTGGCAAGAAATCCCCTTTTACCCACCACAATAGAATCCTCCAAATTCGATCAATCAGGAAGAAATATGGGCGCCGGTCGTGCTGTTTCAATCTCATTAGACGGAGTCCGGGACAAAAACTTAATGCAATTGAAAAAACTCAACTCCGTTCTATTTCCGGTACGATACAACGACAAGTATTACGCAGATGCTCTTGCCTCCGGCGAATTCACCAAGCTAGGTATTACTTTCCGTCTGCCCTTTTCTTCCAAATCCCACATCATTCTCTGTAAATATTCGACGTTTATTTTATGTTTTTGCATACATCGTCAGTTCTCCGTTTGTATAGGTTACAATTATGGGTTTTTAGGTTCGCTTCTTAATTAATTTGATTCTTTTGCGATTGAACAAAATTGGTTGTTGCGTTATGCTACAATGCGTTAATGGCATTCGATTTTCCAACGAAAAGCTTAAACTTTACATTTCATGTCAAACCTAATCCTTCCCAAATTGCAAAATTACACAATCTTGTTTCGTGAATGGGATTAAATTCAGTGCCCTAACTCAATTTTACCTTTTTCAGCATATTACAGTGACATATGTGTTGGGTCAATTGCATGTCGTCTTGAAAAGAAAGAAAATGGGGCTGTTCGTGTATACATAATGACACTAGGTGTTTTGGCACCATATCGTGGGTTAGGTATTGGTGAGTATAATTTAAATCACTAAATAGCAATGTACTTTTATTTATTTGTGAATTATATAATTTATAGCATCCTAAGTTTTATTTAATGTTTATTGTAGGTACGAAGCTGTTAAATCATGTTCTTGAATTAAGCCAAAAGCAAAACATTGGTGAGATTTATTTACATGTGCAAACAAACAATGAAGATGCCATAAGTTTTTACAAGAAATTTGGGTTTGAAATTACGGAAACGATTAAAAATTATTACACGAATATTACCCCGCCAGATTGCTATGTGGTTACAAAGTACATTGGGCAATCTCAATCCAAGAAATAATTGGGGTTTTTTATTTTAAAGAAGTGAGGTGAGATTGTGAAATTTGGACAATGATTATTGTTATGGGATTTGATGGAGGGAAATTGCTAAATATTTATTTTGTTTTTGAGGCCTATATGTTTCTTGAGACTTATCATCTGTAAGAATGATATATTTGTTGTTCAAAGTTGAGAATTTAAAGCTTGGGTTTATTATTATGTGTTTGTGTGTGGTTTCAAAGTGATTATTGTGAATGTTCAAGAATCAGAAATTAAGTAAGTAATAACAAAATGATTAAAAAAAACAACTTTGTATAGGTGAAATTGTTTGAAGTTCTTTTTTCTGTTGTATTCTATGTTTTGATGTAGAATATTATTCGGGATAATCGTTAAAATGACCAAAAAATGTGCCATATTGATAAATAGCAAAAAACTCCTTGTTTTGTAAAACTATTTCACTAAATAAATGCTTATTTTGTGATAGTTTTTAAAGAAAATGGTACCTCTCATTTTGATCATTTTGGTGAAATTGCATTCTACTAATTCAATAAATATTAATTTAATTATACTTTTCTTGTTTTTGTTCAATGAAATTCTCTTAACTAACAAAAAATAAACAAATGTTTTACAACAATTTGCTTTTATATATAACAAGATGAGCTTATATTATTAAATGTACATAAATCAACATTAGCCTTATTGGCACACATAACAACAAATATCCACTCTAATTTACCTATAATAAAACTTGAACCAATTATTCACAACTTTCCACCTCCCTATTAACGGTGGTTCTTCAGTACGCCACCCCGCCGGAAAAGCTATCTCCATCATGAAGAAGAGATTCCGTCAGCCAATAACCATCCCAAAACCCACCAACTCTCTGTCACAATGAATCAAAAATAGTAACCTACTTTAAATCACATTATTTATTTAACAAACATATACAACAATTAAAAAAAAAAAAGTAACATACTTGAACCATTGTAAACTGAAATGTTTCTTCTTCTTCAGGCCGAGCTCCACGTATCCAAACTCTCTGTTTGTAACAATTCTAAATTACATTCAACAAAAAAAAATGTTACAATTTACCAAAACATTTGGTTCATGAAAAAAGACAAAACTAACCTCCTCGACATTTAAAGTGCTTAAGATCTTTCTTTCCTTGTGATTTAGTAAAACTCGATAAGTTGAATGGTGGAAAATTCGTCTGAATCGCTCAAACTGAAAGGAAATCGTATTATTCAACCAGTGATTTTGAGAATTAGTTTTATGTTGATTACTGACCTGTCCCAAATCAAAAGAAGGTCCGAAATATAGAGATCTTTCAAAAGGATCAAATCCAGCAAACTGCACTTCGCATTAAGGTAAAAAGTTTGAAGAATGGTAAAGATGGAAAAAGAAGAATTGGGTTTAAGAAATAGGAAGGAGGAAGGAAGTAGAAGTACCCTGTACATGACTTCGACTCCATAATCTGGACGTGGTTGATCATTGAACATCAATGCATCAAGTTGGTATTGGACAGATTCTTCCGCACTAAACTACAGCCAGAGATTTAAGTAAATGTAAACAACAGTTTGAATGTTTGATTCAGTGACACAGTTGATTGATTGGAAGGTTACACTTAATCGTGGCCCAAAAGGTCTTTTCCGGCGAGATTCCAGCCTGCAAGATTAGATCATGATTAATTGAATAAACTGGTAACAAATTAGACCAGAACGACTCAAAATTGCAATCGTAGCTTTCGCCCTTGTTAGAAAAATGAGATGATCAAATTAAGGTTTAACACAACTCTTTCCCAACCTACGACAAGCTATGAATCAAAACACCAAAATTGAGAATTATGATATCAGATTCTGAAATAAATGTTTGAACTAGAGAAATTGGGTACCAATCGACAGAAAGGAAGTCTGGAACATCGGCAGAAGCTCTGA
The DNA here is from genome assembly GCA_023525715.1 of Cichorium intybus. Taxonomy (NCBI): domain Eukaryota; kingdom Viridiplantae; phylum Streptophyta; class Magnoliopsida; order Asterales; family Asteraceae; genus Cichorium; species Cichorium intybus. The sequence goes on from CM042009.1 coordinate 142,502,064, forward strand.
AGCGGGAAGTAACAGATTTGGTGTTGCTATTGACGGATTTGGGGAAGAGTGATGATGAAGATGGGAACCACATCGACATCATTACCAAATACTCCTCGAAATCTATGTGTTTTGTCTATGGAAATCTTAGAACAGCGTAGAAACAACAAATTTAGAGAATTTTGAATGGCCGTTGTTCTGTTAGACGAAGCCCAAACAAACCCTCGATAAATTTGGGGGAAAATTGCCAAGTAATTTCTTGTGTCATCTTACAATAAATTGAATTGGTTGTGAAAATATAAATATAATTTCCTTGTTTTTGATGAAACTATATTACCATTGTTATTGTTATGTATGCAACTTTTTGGATATCAACATTTCGTTTCTAAGGACAAGATATAATATTACTTGTATGTTGCAACTTCATAGGTAATAAAAGTTATTTTCCAAATATTGGAAAGAAAAAGCATATTGAAAAAAGTAAATTATATAATCCATCCGGTGGTTTATCAAAAATTATAGATTGGGTCTTTATCCTAGATTTTTTAACATTTATCATAATGTTATTTGCATTTGCTATTGATTACGTGCTTAAGACCATCTTCGGTCTATCTATATTTTTACTTTATTTTTTAAGTAAAAAATGGTGTAAAAAGTAGACCATCTCTAATATATCTCTATTTTTATACTATTTTTAATTTAAAATGTATATTTCTAGCATATTCTTTTTTCTTCATTTATAAAAATTGTCAAAATCTTCTTTTTGATTTATTAACTTTTAACATATAATTACTCTATATTTTTATTATAAGAATATTCTAAATTATGTTATAAAAACTTAATAACAAAATAATTTATTCGTATATAATTAATTTGAAAAAATTATGATTTTATTAATACAATTTTTTTAAATGTACGTAAATTATGTAAACGTTCATATGAATTCGATATATAAATATTTATTCGTAAATTTTATTAATACAATTTATTTCAAAAATTTAATTTTTTTAAATATACGTAAACGTTCATATGAATTCGATATATAAATATTTAATTTTGATAATTATAATTAATTAATATCATTTAATATATAACATGATTGTAAATATTTGTTATTATATTTAAATAAACTAGAAATGCATAAAAATGAAAACTAGAGGACAAAAAATAACAAGTAAAACATTAACTCTATTTTTAGTGTGAATGAATAGTATTACTCTATATATGGAGTAATACTATTCAAATACTCAAAAATAAAGTTGGTAATAGAGTTGGGTTGGAAGAAAATAGAGTTAAAAATAGAGTAACTCTGTTTTTAGAGGTGGGTTGAAGATGACCTCATGCTCAAGCCATTACATTGCTTTCGTTAACACCCCCATATGTTATCTACATTCGAGTAATCTCTCCCTCTCTCTCATGTCATATTTTTCTCTCTCTATTTTTGTTACTGCAATATTTATTACGCTCTCTTGCTTCTATTGTCCTTCATTCCTCTCCCCCTTCATAGATCCATGAAGCCTTGCAATTATTGAAATAGGACAATAATTCATACTTCTGGGACAACTTTAAATCATCAATGTCGGTTTTTATTGTTGTGCAATTAAAGTAAATTATTTCAGTTCTTCATAAAAAAACATTCCTTGTTCTTGACATTACGTATTTTCTTAAATTGTAAAACCAAAATATATGTGTAACTATTTTGCTTGGAATAATCCGCAATGTGTAATCAATAAATGGTAATAACACATGATCTTCTTAGGAAAAAAAATTGACCTACAGTCCAAAGTGTGAAGATTGAAGCTTTGTTTCACATATACATATACATGTATTTGTTGTTTTCATGTATGTGTATTACTTGATCTAAAAACCGTGAAGTTTAGAGTAGTACCATACAATGATTTTTTATGAAAGCTTCAGACATATAGGAATGGTTACAAATCGGTTGAAAAACCTATATTCTCGTCACTTTCGACGGACTTAAATTCGGTTTCGTAAATTAGCAAACTTTTCTTGGTTTATCAGAAACAACAAAAGAACCAAAACTTATTGTATTACAATGAAGTAAAGTGTTTTTGGTTATTCAAAATCTCTAAAGGTTCAAAACGACATTTTCTACTTTTAGTTTTTTTAAAATTGTTTTTTGGCATGTGCGGTCATTTAAGAGGTTAATCTTTCTTGGGAAGCTTCTAAAACTTCTATCAACAATTATTTAAGGATATGAGCTTGTTTGGCAAAACTAGCTTGTAGTTATCAAATAAAGTTTTTTATTTTTTTTTGCGTTTTTTCTTAAAATTAAAAGGCCCAAAAGCTGCATGTCGAAGACAACGTTTTTCTATTTTTCTACTACCTAAAGTCAAATTAAAAACAAAAAAGGTTTAACAAAGACCAATTTTAACCTTGTTACGGGTGGCAATTGGGTCGGGGCCAGGTTTTCGGGTCTCGAGTTGGCGAGTCAGAGACTCCAACTTGGACACGACCTATATAATTATTTATGTCAACTTCTTCAACCCTAACTCGTATATGTCTAACCCGGACACGATTCGCGAAACCATTTAATTATACGGGTTTGCGGGTTCATGCGTCAAATTCGGGTTCGTGGGTCAAATTTGGGCTCATGGGTTAAATTCGGGTTCCTGGTCATGAATGTTTAAATAGTGAAAATTCAAGAAACTTGACACATTCAATAGCTAAGAAAATGCATCCAAAGAAAAATTAAAAACATTTATGCAAAGATATATCAAATAACATCCAATTTTAAGGACTAACAAATAAACATATCCAAAGACATGACGGCAAATCCTATAAACGACTATGTTGTGGTCACTGACCGAAGTAAGATATTAAATCGTAATTGGATAAAAACTCAAAGACCTAAACCTAAAGGGTAAAGGTAAACACGTAAATCTAAATCAATAGAAAATTTAATTAAAAATATTAAAAAATTTATTTTTAAATGTAATATATTATACGGGTTGTCGGGTTGACCTGCGAACCCATATATGAAGCCAAACACGCCGCATATAATAAACGGGTTGGTATGTCATAAAGCTTATCCAAACCCATTTATTTTCGTATTGGGTTCGTGTCGTGCCAAGAATTGGCACATTTAGTCAGTTCGTTGATTTTGAAGTTTCTGTATGAAAAGTATAAAAATGGGCCCCTAAATATATATTTTTTATATATTTACAAAATTTATTAATATTACGATAATATTCGACACTTAATAAACCATTATAAATCTATAAGCGACGAATTAAAAACATAACAGTTGTGCTAATTAGCGACGGAATATTAATGGATAGCGATGGATAGTGACGAATTAGCGACGGATTAATGGAGAAACCGCAACAAAATGAAATTTTGGGCCCCTTCACCATGTGGGCCCGTGCGGTCGCACCTCTTGCACTTCCTCAAGGCCAGCCCCGCTTATATAAAATCTCAAACAAATAATAAACTGACAGTTCGGTTTTAAACCAAAGGCGAACCTATGTTATGCTTAAGGGTGTCCATATACACCTTGATTTTGGATTTCTTTTATGATAAATTATAGAGAAACTTTTTGGTGGACATCCATCGTTAAAAAAAAATAATTATTGGTGGACACGTATGGGGCAAAACTAACAGTAGAACAAAACCATTTTGATATTTCTTTTAGTTTCAGAGCATAGTTTCAAACTATGGAAATCAATAAAGTAGCATTGCTTTTTCATAATATATTATTTTGTTACGATTAGTTTATTGTTTATAATTAGTATTAAAGAATTTATATTAGTCTTTTGTTTCCATTTGTTTATTGACATGGCATATGATGTTATTTGTTTTTAATTTGATTAATTCGGTTTATATTGTTGACATGGTATATGATGTTCTTTATTGATTGTCCGTTGCAATATTCATGATGGAACGAGCATTTTTAGCAATGAAGTTGATAAAAATATTTATACAATAAGATAAACGATTAATTCATATATGATAGTCTAATTTCATATATTGAAAAAAATATGTTAGATAATATTAACAATGATGCATTTATAGATTGTTCATTTCCGGTTATTTCTTTCAAACAAGTTATTTTGTGCACCTCCAGGCTTACAGATATGCCATTATGTTTGTGGGCCATGGACACAGGCCCAATGTACTACCCACGTTATGGATTGGATGGTATGCAGTGGTGCTGGGTGCATAACTGCATATGCAATTAAAAGTTGATGTATATATATTCCTCAAAATGGGGACTGATTAAATGTATCTTCTTTTACATTTCAATCTATCTTTTTTTTTTCTAAAGTCTAAATGCTAAAGAAATGCAATGTATGCAAAATAGTTTTTAAACATATAATTTAACATTGGTTACCAACATAAGTGTTACACAAACTGTTAAAAATAGTAAATTTGTTACATAAAATATTTACAAAAGTAGGCCAAATACTTTTTTTCGATCAAAAATTAATTTATAGTGAAAACAATAGATTTTTTTTACATTAAATGATTTGATTGATTTGTGTGTAAAAGTCTCAACCAACCAAACTGGTTTGACAATTTGTGCCGAAATTTATTTTTGACTTTCAACTTGAAAATCATTTAACCAATTTTTTTTTTTTTGGACCGGCGACACAGTAAATGAACAATCGAGTCTTTGAGGTAAAAACAATAATATTATAATATAGAAATATTTAAAATTAAAAACGCTATGATCTAAAAGCAGTTATATTATAATATATAAGTATTTAAAAGCATAAAAATAATTAAAGAGTTTCCCTTCATCCTTCCAAATTTAGAACCATGTTTTTTTCGTACATGTTTAGGTAACAATGTTTTTTTCATACACATTTGACCATTAAACTTAGTATGTATGTTTATAATAAGGTAATATTACCGGTAATCGTAGGTAATATTATTTTATTATGAACAGGTCAAACAAATATACTAGTCAAATATATAAAAAAAAAATCATTACCTAAATATGAACAAACACCAAAGTTCGTTACATATTTAATTCCTTAACCCTTTAAAGAAAACATCAAAGTACTATTGGATTTAAAACTATATGACCTCAAAATCTAGGGAAACAAAAGTCGTCAACTAGATATTTGGATTTAGTTAAAATTTAAAATAAAAAACTAAACAATATTAGAAAAAGAATACAACAAACGTGATGGGTTTTAACTTTTAAGTTTCCAAATGAACTTTAAAAAAACTATATATTAATATAAATTTTGGATTGTCGACTCGGTCTAAAGTAAATAGCCGGTTTAATCGTCCAAACTGAAAAACCATATCGGTTTGATCATTTTAAGTTTTAACATCAATGGTTGAATGGGGCCACCGCTGCACGACAACACGTGCACTTGACCGGTAAACGAAGGTGGCTATGCCCTACAGCTCATTCCATATGCTTACAAATTACAATGGTGGACAGAAAATTCGTTACGAATGTTAGACCTTTTGAAAGAAATCATAAGTCGACCATATCATTATTTAACAAAATATATCTCAAGTTATTTTGTGAAAATTTGAAAAATATCATGATACTATAAAACTCTATTCCGGTGACCGGTATCCAGATTTTTAACTAATAATTGTTCTTTAAACTTTATAAAGTTTTAACTTTCTTAGAAATAGGGGCTCGAAAAAGGGTTTGCGAAATGGCCTTTACTTTGTTACCAAGTATAGCAACACACCTCCATACCTCATGTGCCGAATTCGAGCATGTGACAACTTGTATCAGAGTCAAATGATGAAGGGACATACCAGCATAGTTGCGCATTTTTGTGGGGTCTGTTGAAGTACAAGGTGGACTAGCAGGTGGGTTGTCGTGAAGTAAGGGCGACCTATAGTAGATCGCTCCACCTCCTTGAAATGATAGTATGGGGTGGCCACGTGAAGTATGGAGGTGTATTGTTATACTTGATATCAGAAGAAAGGTCATTTCAAAGGGATACGAGTTCCTCTTCTACCGCATGAGGACTTGCGACATTTTAACGATGGGAGAGTGTCATAGTCCAAAAATACCATGATTGTGTTGACCGATAAAACAAAGACAATGTCACTAGATTATTTTGTCATTAGGACCAAAAGGGGAAGACCTAGCTAAAAAGTGTTATTTGTCTGGTCGCGCCGTCCGGCCGAGTCGATTGTTGTCAGGAGGGCAAAACTATGAAAGGGACCATAGCGGGTTAGACACAACTGGTCAAGGGCTAATGTCACTTCCCCGATGAACCCATGTTAGAGGGAAACCAGTTGGCATGCATATCTAGGATGGCTGGTCTCGGGGTTTTATAATGGACCTCAGGACACCGCATGGGAAGGAGTACTGTCAAACTCGAGTACGTGACAAGTGGTATCAGAGCCAAACGACAAAGGGACATATCGACATCGTTTCACATTTTCGTGGAGTCCATTGAAGTATAAGGCAGACTAGCAAGTGGGTTGTCGCGAACTAAAGGATGGCCTATAGTAGATTGCTCCATCTCCTTGAAGTGAAAGCATGGGGGTGGCCACATGACGTACATAGGTGTGCTGCTATACTTGGTATAAGAAGAAATATCATTTCAAAGGGACATGAGTTCTTCTTCTACCGCACAAGGATGTGTGGCATTTTAACGGTGGGAAAATGTCACGATCCAAAAATACAATAATTGTGTTGATCAAGAAAACAAAGGCCATGCCATTGGATTATCCTGTCATTAGGACCAAAAGAGGACGACCTAGCCAAAGGGTGTTGTTTGTCTGGTCGTTGACTTCTGGTCAAGTCGATCATTGCTAGGAGGGCAAGTCTATAAAGGGGACTGTAGTGGGTTAGACATAACTGTCCGGGGGTTAGTGACGCTTCCCTAATAATCCCATGGCAGGGCGAAGCCAGCTCGTCAAGAATCTAGATTTCTCATACAATATACAATTTTCTTGTCAGTATTGATGTTTTTATCTTCTTTTGTCTGGATTAACAACAAATTCAATCTAGGATAATTTGTGGGGACATTTGGTGTTTTAGGCACAAACTAAGAAAAAACATTCTAGAGAGTGTATGGATCGTTCGATTTCATTAAAGAGATTCAAAACCGACGAAATATGAGTGTGTGTGTGTGTGTGTGTTTGTGTGTGTGTATATATATATATATATATATATATATATATATATATATATATATATATATATATATATATATATATATATACACACACACACACACACACGCACCCATTTATCCTAAATTTAAGTAAGATCAACGAAAATTGTGGAATCTGCAATTAAAAAATGGATTCTGGAAAACTGTCTAGACATACTGCTTGCCTCAAAGTTGCCAAGGTAGTTTAGCTGTTAGCAGCTTCAGCTGCCACGCAACCTGACTATCATTGAGCTGCCTTTGAGCAAACCAAAATTCTGCTTGTTTCTTCAATATTCATTCGATGTGAAGAATGTACCACTACCATGGACTCTGCCCCTTAGACCCTGCAAAGATGCCGCCCTACAAAGAGTGCAGCCCTCATGACACTGTTTTCGTCATGTTCAGTATCAAATCCGCCTTATATACAAGTGTACATTGCAAACCACTTAATTTGTATTAGATCACAAGATAAATCTTCATTTGGTGTTCGTGTTAATTTCAATTGTATTAAATGGCCGCTGACATTAAGATTACCAACAAACTAGATGCCTTATAATAATTGATACAAGCATTCAATTATCACTTCTGAATCCAGGGTTTCTATGGGAATAATTAAAGAAAACGATGGTAGGAATGTAGAAACTCCAATTTTATCAAAACAACTAGGCGAATGCCCGCGCGTTGCGCAGGAAGAAACTTGTGTAGTTAGAATTAGAATATAGATAGATACATGTTATTTTATATAATTTTTAAATTGTATATTTAAAAATATCGTTATTATTTTCAATTATATGATAATAGATACATGTATCAAAATTTTGGAATACAAAAAGTTATAATAATTATACTAAATGAATACAATTCGTCAAATAAAATTAAAATTAATATGGTTCAACTTAAATAGTTATCTCGAATTACACAATTTTAATAGCATCTACATATAGGTTGCACATGTATATATATTTTTTTGTATAATTTCGATATAGTTTTACTTTTATCTATTTCTAAATCGAATTAAAAACTATTTATTTGGCCATGTTTCAATTTCAAATATTTAATTTAAATTAACAGTATGTTTTCTGGTTTTTGTATTTATTTTTTCTTATAATTAAGATTTTATTTGAAGTTTGTTTAAAAAAAATACTTAAAACTATATTAAATATTTAGTAATCTATAACGATTACTTCTATAAAATATTAATTTCATATGCTTTATTATATTTATTTTTCTAAATAGTCTCATTGATTATCAATAATATACTAATATACTACCTCTTAATAATGAAAAGTTTGCTTGAAATACTAAAGATTTTAAATACTAAAAAATTAAAAATCAATTCTAAATAATATGTCAAAATTGGTTCATGTTCAATATTATAATTCTTTATAAAATATACAAAAAAGAGAAAAATAAAATTAATAAGTAATTATAAGTAATTAAAAAGTATATCTTACATATTATAGAAATACAAAATTCTAAATGGATGAAATCTACAACTTTGAACGATAATTAAGTGATAGTGTAAATATTTTTCCATAGTTTAGCAAAGGCTTTCATTGTCACTCAAATATCTTGGAAAATACACTTTTAATGGCGATAATTGAGTGTTCGCGATGTGGTATATAGTAAAAACCACACAGCACCACATATGCGATTTCAGATTTTGAAAAGTTCGAAGTGCATTATGTGGTCGGTGCATGCGGTTTTATGCGGTTTTAGACTTTCGAATATGTTTTCTTGAACTTTAATTATTTGGAAATGTTCCCAACAATAAAAAATTATTAATGATTTATATAATTGCTTTTAATTTGAGAGAGACCTTTATTTATAGAATGAAAAAGGTTTTTACATTTGTTTATCGTAACTATGTGGGATCAAACTTTCGTTCATAATGTTTTACTTTGTGTTATTTTCTTATCCCACATCGTTTAAGAAACACAACTAATGGTGAATCAAACATCTATAAATAAAGAGACTAGCTCATTTCTTATCTCACATAGCTTAGTAAACAAATTTCAAGGGAAAAAAGCATATATAATTAAAGAGGCTAAAACCATTTTCTTTATATATTTGTTCTTTTGTGTTCTTGATTATAACTAACTTAGGCATTGATTGCAACATTCCATGAACAATTAGTTTTAGTTTTATGATTGAATTCGTACTATTTGGATCGATAGCTACCGGTGCCCACTTTTAGTTTTTTTCTAAAATTGTTCAAATTAATGTGGCACATGACAGAAATTCATCTTGATCTTTATTGATTGAATGACTTTTATTATAAGATTTATACAAATACAAATGATTGAATGACTTTAAATTATGTTCAGACGTTTACTATTTGATTTTTTTATAAATATAAATCATATTCAAACGAAAAAATGTTTACAACATTGTCACCACACGTTAAACTATGACACACGACGTATTAGAACTTGCAACCCAATTGAGGTTTTAATAGTTTTTAAGTCATTTTAATATTTCATCTTTTTTAGTTTCAGTGCTTTTGAAAGCTAAAAAATTAGTAAAATCCATTGAAACTTTGAGATAAAACATGTTTTATGAGACATTAACCATTGATTAACAATAGATTTTGAAAACCATAGTATGATCAAGATTAAAGGATAAGACAACCTAATGGGTAGTATTATATATTGGAAAAATTAAAAGTTAAATAGATGTATGTATCAATATACGACAAATTAAAAAAAACTAAAAATTAATATGACAAAAGTTAAATAATTTATTCTGAAACATATTATTTCAATGACCTTTCTCATATTAAATATATAGATATAGATACATATTTGTATATTTTTGGTTATATATATTGTTGAAAAATATTTTTGTATGTGACCATCACTGAAATAAGATGAACTGTTTTTATTTTATCTGACAAATATTATCAGTTTATTTCAGGTTGCGTGAATTCGAGATCAAAAACAAGAATAAATCAAGACCCAAGAAACTTTGAGAAAACAACCAAACCTGAGGAAGTGATGCTATGAACCAAAGAGCAAAATACAAAAATATCACCCAGCTACAGCAATCACGACACGACAGACACAGGTGTCGCGACGCGAAGAAGAACAAAATATAAGAGTCCAGATTGTACAGCAATCGCGACGCGACGGTAACCCTTGTCGCGACGCGAAGCCTTCAACGCGACACCACCAACTTTTCAATCGCGAGGCTACCAACACAACGCACTAACCAGTGGCCGACCAAAAGCAACTCTACTACGCACCTTCGCGACGCGACGGCCATATGGTCGCGATGCGAACCCTGTATTTCAGCAACTATAAATAAGAAGCTCACCTCTTGCCAATCTAACACCTTGCACCATACTCATACACACTCAAAGAAACCCACGACCAAACACCTCAAGACACTCAAATTTCTGAATTTGGCAACAAGAACCAAACCATATAACCGCAAGAAACAAAACCTCCACCCGACACCAAACTTCAAACCTCTAAACAACCTCTACCCTACACCAAACAAAACCTCTATAAAACCCGACACCAAACCCATACAACACCAATACAACTACAATACACACACACACAAGCAAACCCACGTCCAAACCAACACAAAACCGAAGAAATACCATTTCAGCAAGGAAAACCGAGCATACCACCCTTTCTACAAGAACCAAACCGCACAACCTCAAGATTCAAAAATCCATTCTACCCAAACACCAAAAATCACCAAACCTCATCCTACCGCAAAGAACAAGAATCGACGCTTCAAAGAAAAACACCATCTTCCTCTGCTGTCGATAAGTTCTTTTTATAATTCCAATAATTTACCTGTGCCATTATTGATTTATTTAAACTTTTATAAATCAATTGTACTAAATTCCAAGACATACAAATTGAACCATGACAACAACATATGTGGACTGTATTTAACCAAGACATCTAACTTCTAACTTCTAACTTCTAACCTTTTATTTATTGTAAAAACACTTTATCGTTGATAATGGCGTTTATTACATCTAACCTCTAACTTCTAACATTTATTTTATTTACCGCTTTCTGTCTATTTAAATACTGTCTAGTTTAAATTTACCGCTTTATTTTATTTATTTATAGCTTTCAGTAACTTAATCTTATTCCACAACTCTTATTTATTCCGCATATTATAGCTAAAATACATATCTGTCACACAGTAATCGGCTTAAATACCTTATTCGTGGAGATAAGTTATCGTATTTTCAACAATTGGTATCAGAGCTTGTGTGATTTACTTTGAAATTTTCGTCGAAAACTTTTGGTTAGCGTTTATATAAACCTTCCATAAGCTTTTCTTTGAATATTTCATTTTAATATCACTTGCTCAAAATCCTTTCAAATAAAATAAAAAAAAAATGTCCTCCGCAAACTATTCAAGAGCTCCATATATCATCGATCAGGTATGGTCTATGATCTCAGAAATCGGTCTTTCAAAAACACCATTTGAGTCCCACATGAGTAAGATTCAGAACAGTTTGAAAGATGATCTCAAACTATATCATGACACAATAGTCAAATCTGACATCTACAAATCTGAATTACAAACATTGCAACTCAGATTTGGAGAATCAACAAGGACTAGAGACAAACTTGAAAGAGACATCGAACGAAAATCAGAAGAATATAATCACGTCTTAGAACAATTAAATGAAGCTCTAAAACAAAAAAAAGGACTTGGAAATAAAAAATCAATCTGTTTTTCCATCTGAAATAAAAGATACCTTAGAAATAGAAGTCCTTCAGTTAAAACTAAAAATTCAAGATTTAACTGACACAAACACTAGTTTGATTTTGAAATTAGATGATTCTTCTAAACAAATCAAACTTCTTGAATCCGAAAATCAAAGATTTCAAGGAAAACTGGATTCTATCAATATTGCTAGAAAATTGAGTGACAATATTTTCACTAAAGCAAACAACTTAGGAACTGGCAAAATTGATACGAATTATAAACCAGGAATTGGAAGGGAATCCTTTGAAAATGAAAAAGCTGAAAAGAAAAATGGGAAAATTTGTGAAAACTCTAAATCGCCTCTACTAGATCTTTTCATATCTGCCAATGAGGAAGATTCAGATGATGAAACAGTTATCAACTGCAGCCCAGATGATACTTTTTTCAACAAGTCATTCAAAAGAGTTGTAAAATCTGAATCAGACTCTCCTAGTTCAGTAACTCATCAATTGAGATCTACTAAACTAACAAAAAATGATGGCACAATCAAACTTGAAAATTTCTTAAATAGAGAAAATTATGTTCATCAGAATGGTAGTACTGCTGCTCCAACTGTCTTTCCCTCTTTAAACTCAACCTTTATTGGAAAGAACAATCTGGGACAAAAGTATTCAAAGAAACAGCAGACAAATAAACAACCCATTCAAGTTGTCCTTAAACCAAAGCAACAAAGCAAGCCCAAAGTTTTCAAAGAAACCCAAAAGAAACCTTTGAAACCAGTCTCTGTGCCACAAAACCAAACTTTCAATCCAAAACTAAAACCTTTTCAAAAACCAATTCAAAGCCACTTTCAAGAGATAAACTTCAATCTCTCAAGGAACTTTCAAAAACCATCATTTCACCAAATTCCACTCTATCATCATAATGTTTTTCAAAATCATCCAAATCCCAGACATAAAGAAAGGTTATCAAACAGATCTTCACATATAGGATACCTTTCACAAAATCAAAGACCATTTCAACTTACAGGTTTTCAAAAACAAATCTTACTTTGGGAAAATTTGATAAGTCAACTTAAACCTCAACCATTTCGTCCAATAAACAAATACCACAATGATTCCAAATTATCAAAAACCATTAACAAATCAGGACCCACCATGGTTTGGGTACCTAAACCTTCTGTCTAATTGCAGGCACTTTGTGCTGGAGAGCCCAAGGATGGCACATGATATATCGATAGTGGCTGCTCCAAGCATATGACAGGAAAACAGAGCTTTCTATGAGACTTCAAACCCACAGTACCTCCGATGTAGAAACTTCAAAATCAAACCAAGAAAATGCAGATCAAATCGAGGGGGAACCACCAACACTAAATCCCTTTTTGAACACTCCTAATCCACCTGTCCAAAATGATCCCAGTGCATCATCTATGGGGGAACTTTCATTACCTCATTCTCACCCTACAATCGAAAATTTTCAAAAAAAACATCCACATAATCAAAAATCACAAAAATTAGGATAAAGTTTTACCTTTTATAAAACCATGTGATTAACATCTTCTTGACTAAATTTTCAGATACTTATGCTCGATGAATGTTCTCATTCATATTGATTCTTAATTAAAGTAAAGGTTCAAATTTCAAAATTTTCGTTATGTACACTCTCTTATTCCCTTTGAATTTATTTCAATTATAACGATTTTATCTATTAAGGGACATAAGATTAGGATATTCAGATGAAAACCAAACCTATGTGAGAATTTGTGCCTCGTCTTCAACTGCTAAGTGGAATTCATTTTTGTGAGCAAAGGTGTTTTCATTATGACTTATAGGATTTATACTCTTATACCGTGATGCTAGTCTCATTTTTGCTTAGATATCAAAATGACCAGGGACGATACAATCATTTTCTTATATATTAGACAAACTGTCTTTTATATCACCTATCCCTATCCTCAATCAAGCCACATCAAGAAAAGATTTATCATCTTGCATAGCAAGTCTGACAATTGAAGAAACGACAAGTCATATCCAAGAAAACCAGAAGAAAACATGAAAATCAAATCTCAAAGTGCAAAGTTATCTCCAACAAATGCTGTCAACAAATCACAATTGGTAACCACATCAGATATCTTTTATACAATGTGTATTCACACAAATCAAGAAAAGATAAAGACAAAGGACACTTCACCAAAGAAAAGGAAGATTTACAACAACAATCCATCAAGACAGACATCTCTCAAAATTTTCCAAACAACGGATTCTCAAATGCTTTATCATATATAGCTGTCAAAACCGAAGATTTACCGGGATACTGTAGCCTTCATAATTGAATATTCTTAGTTGCAAACTGCACTATGAAAATTTTTAAACCCCTCTACATGTATTTCCCGACGGAGAGAGAGTGAACATCAATGGCATGAATGAAGAAACCCTCAGAGTAATGCCAAAACCAGTGTTATGTGATTGATTATCTAATATGAAGACCAAGTGACTAAAGTATATAGGTATAAATCCACATTAAGCATAAGTCAACACCTTCAAACTGAGAGATATCACTCATCTTTAGTGATTATACACCAGTTCTGCACCCAGAACAACCAAAACACCTCAGTCAAGTGTGAGCTATACCTATGAGAGTTCATCTGAATCGACCTATTAAGATCACTTGTCGTCGTTATAAATGCTATAAAATCTTAAGGAATATTATGAAAATACATATACAAAAACCCTTTGATAATCGAACATGAAACCTTGATTCAGAAACAAATATTCTTGACAAATATTTTTCGAAACATAAGTAAAATCTAGTCACACTTTTTCAAAACAAGTGATATGGTTTTATAAATGTTTTATCCAAATTTCAAGAATTTTCAATCTTACCTTTTAATCTATCCTTATTTCAATAATGATCACATAGGGGGAAATTGTTGAAAAATATTTTTGTATGTGACCATCACTGAAATAAGATGAACTGTTTTTATTTTATCTGACAAATATTATCAGTTTATTTCAGGTTGCGTGAATTCGAGATCAAAAACAAGAATGAATCAAGACCCAAGAAACTTTGAGAAAACAACCAAACCTGAGGAAGGGATGCTATGAACCAAAGAGCAAAATACAAAAATATCACCCAGCTACAGCAATCACGACACGACAGACACAGGTGTTGCGACGCGAAGAAGAACAAAACATAAGAGTCCAGATTGTACAGCAATCGCGACGCGACGGTAACCCTTGTCGCGACGCGAAGCCTTCAACGCGACACCACCAACTTTTCAATCGCGAGGCTACCAACACAACGCACTAACCAGTGGCCGACCAAAAGCAACTCTACTACGCACCTTCAGCAACTATAAATAAGAAGCTCACCTCTTGCCAATCTAACACCTTGCACCATACTCATACACACTCAAAGAAACCCATGACCAAACACCTCAAGACACTCAAATTTCTGAATTTGGCAACAAGAACCAAACCATATAACCGCAAGAAATAAAACCTCCACCCGACACCAAACTTCAAACCTCTAAACAACCTCTACCCTACACCAAACAAAACCTCTATAAAACCCGACACCAAACCCATACAACACCAATACAACTACAATACACACACACACAAGCAAACCCACGTCCAAACCAACACAAAACCGAAGAAATACCATTTCAGCAAGGAAAACCGAGCATACCACCCTTTCTACAAGAACCAAACCGCACAACCTCAAGATTCAAAAATCCATTCTACCCAAACACCAAAAATCACCAAACCTCATCCTACCGCAAAGAACAAGAATCGACGCTTCAAAGAAAAACACCATCTTCCTCTGCTGTCGATAAGTTCTTTTTATAATTCCAATAATTTACCTGTGCCATTATTGATTTATTTAAACTTTTATAAATCAATTGTACTAAATTCCAAGACATACAAATTGAACCATGACAACAACATATGTGGAATGTATTTAACCGAGACATCTAACTTCTAACTTCTAACTTCTAACCTTTTATTTATTGTAAAAACACTTTATCGTTGATAATGGCGTTTATTACATCTAACCTCTAACTTCTAACATTTATTTTATTTACCGCTTTCTGTCTATTTAAATACTGTCTAGTTTAAATTTACCGCTTTATTTTATTTATTTATAGCTTTCAGTAACTTAATCTTATTCCACAACTCTTATTTATTCCGCATATTATAGCTAAAATACATATCTGTCACACAGTAATCGGCTTAAATACCTTATTCGTGGAGATCAGTTATCGTATTTTCAACATATATAATGGTTTAATCTAATTTATTTGAACAATGCTCAAACATTTGCTCTTGAAAATTTTTATGTACATATATCATGGTGAATAAAAAGAAGTCAACATCGTTGTCAGTTTTTTATTACGACATACTATGAACTTCCAACCTAATTGAGTTTTTTAAAGTTCTAAGTAATTTTAATATCATTTTTAAGTCTCAACACTTCTATAAATTGAAATCAAATAATATAATCCTTTAAAACTTTGAGATAAAAACATGTTTGAATGATAAAAATATCACTAAACAATGATAGACTTGAAAGTCATATTATGATGAAGATTGATGCATAATGAAAGCAAATAAGTGGTATTATATAAGTGAAAGAGGAATGATCATATTTGTGTGTCAAGCAATGTGGGACAAAGAAAAAAGTTGAAATTAACTAATGTATTTAAATAATATATATTAGGTTAGAAGTTGAAGAGTTGGGGGCTTCAAATGCATGTGGTGTAAGGAAAAATGCTTCCTTTATAAGATATAATATAAGATGAGAAATCTTTTCCCAAAATTCAACCTTAGAAATATACAAATGAGCACTTCTACCTATAAAGATCAAATGAACAAGTCAAAAACCGATCAAATCCTTTTATTAAATTTAATGTTCGGAAATGAAAATTACACCACATCTTTCGATGAAGGAAAAAATAGGTGTGTTATTGTAGGATGGCAAGTGAAGTCAACCTGGTTGATATGGTGATGGGAAACTCAACATCAGCACACTGGAACTATTTTCTCGTCGGAATTACAAAATGTTACTAGCAATGGTAGAGGCTTTGACCACACACTGGTGGTGGGATTACTAATGTGAGGAAATGGGATGAGAGATCGAGAGTTCAGAAATTGGGATGTCGTACCTAAGTTTCTTGAGGTAGATTAAAGATTTGCCCATTTTAAGGTCAAGTATTCGAAACGTGGAGGTAGGAAGACGAAGGAAAACGAAAACATGAGTTTCTTAAGGCGTGTTTTTATTAAAAGAGAGAGAGAGAGAGAGAGAGAGAGAGAGAGAGATTTATGTTTTCTTTTTTAATCAAATGATTATATATATATATATATATATATATATATATATATATATATATATATATATATATATATATATATATATATATATATATATATATATATATATATATATATATATATATATATATATATATATATATATATATATAAAATAAAAAGGTAAAAAAGTCTTTTTTTCATGCATAAAGGATCAGCCAGTCAACTTCTTCAAAGCACATAAAAGTTTTCGTAGTTAAAAAATAGAGTTAGGAACCAAGAACACAAATTACCCCAAAACACAATGACCATTTATGTAATTTACTGTAAAATTCATGATACATAAGTCACAAGACACAATAATTATTCGAAACATAAGACTAAATTGCATGATTGGTCCAATGACATACAAAAGTTGCACGATAAGGACAAATATCAAAACGGCTACATGGTCCATACGGGTTCAAAACGAATCCGTGGTCAATTTGGAGTGAAACGAATCTCATCAAGAAATGAATTAAGGGTGAACTGAATCGTATCAAGAAACAAATCTGACAGTCAATTGGGGGTGAAACAAATCAAGTGAATGCAACGTCTTTGGGTTCTATGTCTTTGAAAGTGATGCTAAGAGATGGGGTTGAATGTATTGATGGGTTGGATTTGGATTTGTAAATGGCACCAAAGAGTGATGGTATGAGTTGACGTGTATGACAAAATGGAAGAAGTTCCACCATTGATGAGAAAGAGAGTTTGAGAAGGAAAAATAAGGTAGGTGGGCGAGTTTCACAGGTGGAGAAGGAATAAACTCCACCATGGTTGGACTTGGGTTTTGGAATTGTTCTTTATTTTCTTGATGTTTTTATGCATTGGTTCTTCATAGCCTCCGAATTTGGAGGATGAAAATGGTGGTCGTGGTGGACTTCTATGAGGTTGAAGGGGGAGGACTAGTGTTGGTGGTTCTGTGAGGTTGAAGGAAGCAACATCAGTGATAGAGGATGTGTTTCGACAATTTCATCTTCATGTGGTATGAGGGTGGCTGCCAAGAAAAGGATTTGGGGTGGGGTTTATTTACTTTTTTAATAAAATTATTTACAAAAAGATAAAATAAACAAAAATGATGGAAATGTCATTTTACACGTGTCAATGACCAACCACGTAAGAAAGTGAAACCATGGAGACTAAACATGTAGCGGCTTTGATAGTTATCATCATCATTTAGCTTTTTGAAAATCACATGAAACAATTGTAAAATTTTGTAAAAATATAATTAAGTCCTTCTCAAAAGTTCACGACACATAGTAGATGTATAAATTCAACATATATTTTCATATTAGCATTCGAATCTCATTTAAAAACCAAACAATATTGTGTATACTCATCTATTTAGTTGATCCAAATATACATCCAAACGCACATAAATGTCACATTATTTATGATTACTAAAAATACCACACATTTAATATTGTTCCTCTTTCGAAGGAAATGATTGAAAGATAACTAACAAAGACTGTTTACAACGGCATAAAAAGTATTTATTACTTATATCGTATACAAAATAGGTTCTTATGAGTTCGCTTATGAAGTTATGATACAATGTATGCTGGAAACCAAAATTAACATGTATCTTAGGGGTGATTAAGGCTGAATTCTCTAAAGGAAAATAGAAGGTTTAGACTTTAGAGCCTTTTGAGAGAATGTATTTATCCATACGGTGTTTATGTTGGACAAACATTATATTTAACTTGCACCAATATAAGGAATTTTGTTTTGCTTAAGATGGTTTTGTTTAAGATCAGTTATGACAGGTAGTGTAAGAATTAAAATGTCCTAATTTCCAAGAGTAGTATGGGGCGCCATCATTAATTCATATCTAACTCCATATGCAATATTGTTTTTAGTCTCTAACATCTCATGTGTTTCATTAATAATCCAAATATATCGTTAGACTACGTGATGTTATAACATCCCCACGTGAAACAAACGTTAGATTTACCATTTTAAAACTTTATAAAATATTAACACAAACTTCATTAAACATATTCAAGAATTAAATATAGTAGATAATATAGTTATAAGCAGGAATTACTAACAGCGATGAGGAAAATAGTAATTGGTAATGATAAAACTGGTCATGGAAGTGTTTGAGTTTATCGCCATTTAGTCTTGGAAGTTTAAACTGTGCTAAATTAGATCTTAAAATTTGACAAAAATACCGATTTAGCAACATCGACGATCCATATATGTTTTCCATGTTGCATATTGTTCAAAACGTGTTAAATTAGACCTTAAAGTTCAAATCATGTTAAATTCAACCATAAAGTTTACACCGTGCCAAATTAGACCGTTAATTTATTTTTATTATCATCATTATCATTAGGAGTAAGGATGCCAAAAAAGACCAAGAACCAAAACCGAACCCGATTAGGAATCAAATTGGTAATTCGATTCGGTCCTCGATTATAGATTTTTCGAAAATTGGTCTTCGATTATATTCGGGTATGGTCCATTCAGTTTCGGTCTTTTTATGGGCTTGGAACCGAAGTTGATGGTAATTTATTTCCACGAATTACTTTTCTTTCAGAATTGGGTCCATTCAGTTTCGGCCTTTTTACAGGCTTGAAACCGAAGTTGATGGTAATTTATTTTCCACGAATTACTTTTCTTACAGAATTGGACCCGTCATGTCCCCAACTTTAAATTGTCATAACAAGTTCATATGTTATCAAAATTATATGATCTTTTTCCATCATTTAGTTCAGTGGTTGTAGTTAATCTTAGACTATAGAAACACTTTATTTTATTGCATATTCACTGAGTTACGAGCCCCGGGACAGAATGTATCAAATTTGTGTTTTTTCTGTTTCAACATTTTTTCGATTTTGTCCCTAACTTTAAACTGACATAACATATTCATACGATCTCGGGATTACATGATTTTTTCCATCATTTAGCTTAATGTTTGTAGTTACATTTAGACTATAGAAACACTTTATTTGGTTGCATATTCATTAAGTTAAGATCCCCAAGACAGTAATTAAATTTGGGTGTCTTTTGCTTCAACATTTTTTTGGTTTTGTCCCCAAGTTTAGGTGGCCAAGACAGGTTCATACAATCTCAAAATTACTTGATTTTCCCATTATTTTGTTCAATGTTTGTAATTAATTTTAGACTATAAAAACACTTTATTTGGTTGCATGTTCATTGAGTTACTGACAACGCTATCGTCACACGCGTCAAAAACAATTTATAACCCACTTTTTACTATGTAGATAGGGCAAGCGGGGTCGAGTCCAAGGATTTAGTGGTTAACTTGTAATGAGTTGTAAAGTAAAATTTTAACGGTGATGGTAAAAATATTGAGATTGTAACTTGAGATTAAAGAAAGAATTACTTCCGGTTTAGTTATCAACAATTAGTTTCACATGTATTATTACAATGATTCCGATATAATTACTTTAACGTAATTACAGTTTACTGACAATTACTATTACATAGGTAAATACATAACATGTCGAATCAATTATTTGTCTTTGTCTATCAATTATGTAGATTAGGCACAAACAATGGTATAACAATATTATGTTTTATCTGAATGATAGTAACGTTACTACTTCTTAGCATATTAAATGGGCACAAAGTATATTAACTGATTATCCGTCTTAGCTCGTTGATTTAAGTGAGATAGGCACGAATAATATGTTGGTAATACTATGTCTTGAGAAGATGATAATAAGTAGAAGTAAACACAAATGATTCACTAGTTGTATTCAAAGAGATAGGAGTTTAAGAATTACAATAGTAAAACACTTGTCGGAATCAAAGTAAAAACATGCTATACTAAGAGTTGGATAACATTACCGGAAGTAATCTGAAGAGATTAGCCTTCCATTCGTGTGATGATCGTAGAGATGGTCTTGGTGTTCCTTGACATGTGACTTGATGCGGTTATCTTCCAAATTATCTTGAATTACAACAAGAATTACCACCGAGAGGGATGATATTTTGATTCTAAACAACTAGCTAAGAGATGTTTCAAGCTATTCTAACTGATAGAGAGTGTTTGAGTATCCTTATTACAAATAGAGTGAATTGGTGTCTAAATCCGTGCATAGTAGGTCTCTATTTATACTAACTGAACACAGGGCTCGCGTTGCGACCAAGGGTCCCGTCGCGACGCGAGGGTGCGTTGGTCGTTGCTTTTGGTCGGCCACTGGTCTGGCTAGTGCGGTTGTTGGTAGTCTCGCGATCATGGAGTTGGTGGTCTCGCGTTCATGGAGTAGGTGGTCGCGTCCAAGCTCTTCGCGTCGCGACCATGGTAACCGTCGCGGCGCGAGCGCTGTATCTTTTTGGTTTTCTGTCTTGTTTTTCTTCACGTCGCGACACAGGATCTTCAAGTCGCGATTACTGTACTTTTTATGTATTTTTGGTATTTTTGGTCTTAAGTTTGAGCGTCGCTTCCTCGGGTTTGATTGTTTCGTTACAGTTCTTGGGTCTTGTTCCTGAAAATAAGCCATAAATGTTAGCACACAAATCCCTCTTGTTTTCCTCACACCAGCAGTTCCGGAGAACTCTGTTCAAGTTAAACATGAATCGTACTTCATGTTTAGCCACCTGTTAATATAAGCCTGTTTTGATATTGAGCTTATCAGGATTTCCTATGGTGAAAACCATAGTTCTGGCAGATTTGCATCTGCAACACAGCAGTGGGCTATGATGTGCAGTGTATGAAAAATGAGATATTCTCTCGTTTAGCTTGCAATTTTTGTGAGGATGTCTGGGGACTGTAGACAAATTAATCATAATTCTATTGAGAGAATTAATGATATCTTAATAGGATTTCCCCGTGATTTGTGAGATGTTTTCTATGTGAAAACAAATGGCTGGCATGGGTTAGTGTTGACCCGACAGTAGATCTATTATCACCGCCAGACTGTTGGGAATCTGTGGTGTGCATCAGGAGCTGCCGTTGGAATGTGAGCTTTTGCCTATTTGTTGTGAAAACATGCATTCTTATAAAATGTGATTGTTTGGTTTTAACAGATGAGGTAGGTTAGACGGGTCTGTCTGAACCATATCTGTTATGACGAAGCATTTTGCATGTTTTAAGGCGGTTTTTGGATTCTTTTATTTTGCACAAAAATATAGTTTTTGCGTGCCTCTGAGCATATTTATGCGATAAAATAGTCTTTAAATGATAGTGTTTTATTGTAAAAATAAAACACTATCAAAATACTACACACTTGAGGTTTGCTTGTCCTCAAGCAAAATTGAGTTTTTCGCAAAAAAAAAAAAAAATATATATATATATATATATATATATATATATATATATATATATATATATATATATATATATATATATATATATATATATATATATATATATTTTATATACGGTCGATCATTTGATACATTGGTCGCTGAACTGACTGCCAGCATGTTAGATCGCTTTCTGTAATATAATCAACAGCACAAACAAACGTCATTCTGAACAATCATAAATAAACAAAAATAAATTCACACCACAAAATAGTTAAATTTAAACCAAACAGTAATTAAAACACACAACTGTATTTAAAAGTTCACACTAAATTGGAAATAAAAAGATAAATACTCACTCATCATCCTCGTCATCATAATGGGTCCCCGATGGCCCCGCCTCGTCTCCTGTAGGATGGCTACCTGTGTACCAGTCAGGTACCGGTGGAACAGTACTCGGGTATGGATACTGTGGCTGGAATCCCTGCTGGTGGAAGAAGTCGGTCATGGAATCCGCCATCCACTGGTGCTGTACCTGGTGAGCTAGATGCCACTCCTGATGGGTCAGATGCCAGTCCTGCATCTGTCGGTACTGGGTCTGGCTCTCTAGACGCCATGACTGCATCTGCTGGTAGATAGTCCCGAGGTTAATCTCGGGCTCCGGGTCCTGTGGTGGTACGGGGGATCTCTGTCGCTGGCGCTGGCGACGTCTGGGAGGTGGAGGTGGTGCTTGAGCAGCCTCGGGGGCCTGCTCATCCTGATCTGGCTCGGCGAGTACGAATACGCCTGGTGGACCTGCTGGTCTGATCACCTTCATAGACTCCAGGTACTGGCGTCCGATGGCTCTCGGCTCTCTTGGGGTCATGGACCGCATCGCTGGCAATGTTGTGATGCCATATGAATGGGCCAGTCGGGTGATCAGATGACCACCACAAAGGGGGCTAGAAGCTCGGGCCCCTGTGGCCTTGCGTGCCAGAAAAAATGCCAATGAGTATGGGAGGTTACAGTGCCTCCCTGGTGTCAAAAGACACCACAGATAAAAGAGATCTGCTGCAGGAACCTTCTCGCAGCCCCTCCGTTGATTGACGGAGGTAGCAACAAGTCGGTGTAATACTCGATGAATCGGAGAGCGGATCGCACTCTCTATAGCAGTCTCGGGAAGGTATAAGGTATTAGCAATTCCTCCCCAGAATTCTTCATTAACCAACTCCTCGGGTGGGATGATGATGCAGTGAGCCAGATATGCTCTGAACTCCGGTGTACGGGCGTCACTATGCGGATAGAGACCCAGTCTCCACCCTAGCTCGACAATGCTGCACTGCCTCGGCTCTCCTCCAAGTCGGAAAGAGAGACCGGTACGCACAAACATGTCCTCCTCGGTTGGATCAAAAGTGACTGTGGAGAAGAACTCGAGCATCAGCTCTTTGTAGCTGTGCTCTCGGATCTGGAATAAATTCCTCCATGCGTAGCTGGTGTATGCACCATCGGTCTTGACCAAATATTGGTCAAGTGCTGTAGTAAGCCCAATGGTATTAGCAAAATTCCAGTCTAATACCAGGGCTGGCTCCACGTCTCTTCTTTTGAATCTTTCCAAATTTGCCTCGTACGTATTTTTCCTCACCGCGGGAATGGTATTTGGGAACCGTAACCATTGATGTGAAGCGATGTCGTCCCTTTCGACTGGTTGTTGGCGTTGTTCCCTTCTGCGGGCCATATCTGTAAATTTCCAATTCATACAAATCATTAATCTAGTTTAACACGCAAGAAAAATAGCAAAAACGAGCAAAAATTAACCCCCTGCCCAGCCTTCGCGACCTGGTCGCGTCCAGGTCGCGTCCAGCCTCAAGTCGCGAGGACTGTGGTGGTCGCGATCGCGAGGGCGGAACGGATCGAACGGGATCGCTGATTTCTCACGTTTGGCTCGGTTTTGACTTAATGAATTCAGCCATAAGGGTTTCTAAGTGCTATAGCTAGGTTGTACAAGCATCAATTTCAAGGAATAACGACATTAACACAAACCCGATCGGGAGTCGTGGTTTCGGACCAAATCCGTGCGATTTTACTATGATTCGATATGTAAAAACCTAAATCAAGGGTAGAGGAAGAGTATACGTACCTTGGATGATGATCTACGCAAGAAAAAATGACGAAAATCGGTAGTTTGGTTGAAAAAAATACCCGGCCGTGAGAGAGAGTCGCGAGAGAGGTGAGATAGGGTGAAGTGCGGCGGCTGCTTAAGGCTAGGGTTTATACACCTGTTCACGCTCCTTCGCGACAGGTGCATGGTCGCGACAGAGGTGTTGGTCGCGGCGTGAAGACTGGAAGCTGGTATTTCCTGATCGCTATTTTCTGCTCTCGCGGTTGCGAAGGATTTTCGTCTCGTCGCGAGGGGTCTCCAGAGGGCTATTTTTTCAATTTTTAATCTTGTTTTTATACCCTCTTTTTACCTGTATGTCCGTACATTTAATACACACAATTTTTTTTTTTATGTTTTTTATGTTTTTATAAAATAAAACACACTAAAATCAAATAATCAAAAATAATAAAAACAACTAATTAAACACACTACACACTTATGCTTTGCATAAGTGTAAATGAGGGTTTGCAGTGAACACTCCCACAAAGTTCTCGGGTTGCCTCCCGAAAAGCGCTAAGTTTAACGTCTTCAGCCGGACGCAGTGCCTTATGTTCAAATGGTCAGAGTTGTGGGTTAATTAAAGCAATTTTTCAAACACCACTTTTGAGTTATCCACCATTTGAACGTAAGGCTTTAACCGTTGTCCATTGACTTTAAACGGTTCTCCTCCCTTTTCTGGTTTGATTTCTATTGCACCATGTAGTGCAACATCGGTTATAACATATGGACCAGTCCATTTGCTTTTTAGTTTTCCAGGGAATAATTTGAGGCGTGAATCGAATAACCACACTAATTGTCCTTTGTGAAATTGTTTTCGGACAATGTGGCGGTCATGAAAGTCCTTTGTTTTTTCTTTATAAATCTTCGAACTCTCATATGCCTCTTTCCTTATTTCTTCCAGTTCTGATAACTGGAATTTTCTCTCTTCACCTGCATCAGTTAAATTGACATTAGCATTTTTAATTGCCCACATGGCACGATGCTCTAACTCTACAGGTAAATGGCATGGCTTGCCATACACGAGTCTATACGGGGACATTCCTATGGGTGTTTTATATGCTGTCCGATAGGCCCATAAAGCGTCATCTAATCGAATGGACCAGTCCTTTCGGTCTGGTCTAACTGTTTTTTCGAGAATTCTTTTAATTTCTCTATTAGAGACTTCTGCTTGTCCACTTGTCTGTGGGTGATATGGTGTACCAATTTTGTGGGTAACACCATAATGTTTCAAAACTTTTGCAAAATGTCTATTTTTAAAATGGGAACCCCCGTCACTTATGATGGTTCGAGGGATTCCGTGTCTAGAGAAAATGTTCTTTTTGACAAATTTGCATACAACATTGTGGTCGTTTGTTCTGGTGGCTTCAGCTTCCACCCATTTGGACACGTAATCAACAGCTAATAGAATATATAAATTTCCAAAAGATGTGGGGAATGGTCCCATGAAGTCAATGCCCCAAACATCAAAAATTTCAACAATAAGTATTGGGGACATTGGCATCATGTCTCGTCTTGAGATTCCCCCCATTTGTTGGCATCTGTTACAAGCCTTGACATACGTATAAGCATCTTTAAATAAAGAGGGCCAGAAAAAACCACTTTGAAGAACTCGGTGCCCGGTTTTTTTAGCACTAAAGTGTCCTCCACATGCATAAGAGTGACAGTGATGGAGAATGTCTGTTTGTTCATCATCTGGTACGCATCTCCTGATTACTTGGTCTGCTCCTATTTTGAATAGGTCTGGATCCTCCCACAGATATTGCTTGGTTTGGGAGAAAAAGTATCTCTTTTGTTGAGTAGTCCAGTGTTGTGGTGTTTGTCCTGTTACAAAATAATTAACCAAATTAGCAAACCATGGTAATTTTTGTACAGAAAATAGTTGTTCATCAGGAAAATCTTCTCGTATTGTTTCTCCTTGAATTTCATCTGTTTGGATCCTGGAAAGATGATCGGCCACCACATTTTTAGACCCCTTTTTGTCTCGGATTTCTATGTCGAATTCCTGTAACAGAAGTACCCACCGAATGAGTCTTGGTTTTGTTTCCTTCTTTTCCATCAGGTGACGGATGGCACTGTGGTCGGTGTACAGAATAACTTTAGATCCCCAGATGTAAGATCTAAATTTATCCAAGGCGTACACAACTGCCAATAGTTCTTTTTCTGTGGTGGTGTAGTTGAGCTGTGCTTCAGAAAATGTTTTGCTTGAATAGCAAATGACCACTGGTTTCTTATCCACTCTTTGTCCCAAGACTGCTCCTACTGCATAATCACTAGCATCACACATTATTTCAAAAGGAAGAAGCCAATTAGGTGCTTGCAAAATTGGTGCTTCGGTTAATTTATGTTTCAGAATGGTGAATGCTTCTTTACAGTCGTTATCAAAGACAAATGGTGCGTCTTTTAATAACAATTTACACAGTGGTTTAGAAATGGTACTAAAATCTTTAATGAATCGTCGGTAAAATCCGGCATGTCCAAGAAAGGAACGGATGCCTTTTACCGAGCTTGGTGGGGGAAGGGTGGAAATGATTTGTACTTTGGCTCTGTCGACTTCAAAACCGCGTTCTGAAACGACATGCCCAAGTACAATTCCTTCCTTGACCATGAAATGGCTCTTTTCCCAGCTTAAAATTAAATTTGATTCTGTGCATCTTTTTAATACCTTTTCTAGTTGTTTCAAACAATTGTCAAAAGAAGAACCAAATATCGAAAAATCATCCATGAAAATTTCTAATGATTCTCCCACCATATCAGAAAATATAGCCATCATGCAACGTTGGAACGTGGCGGGAGCATTACATAATCCGAATGGCATCCTTCGGAAAGCGAAGGTGCCATAGGGACAAGTAAAGGTTGTTTTAGCCTGATCCTCGGGATGGATGGCAATTTGGTTGTATCCCGAGTATCCGTCTAAAAAACAGTAGAATTTTTTTCCAGATAGTTTTTCGACTATTTGGTCTATGAATGGGAGTGGGAAATGATCCTTGGACGTTGCGGCATTCAACTTGCGGTAGTCGATGCATACTCTCCACCCTGTGATTGGTCTGGTGGTCATCTTCTCTCCATCTTCTGTTTCAACTACTGTGATTCCTGATTTCTTAGGTACTGTTTGGGTTGGACTTACCCAATCGCTGTCAGATATTGGGTAAATAATGCCGGCGTCCAACCATTTAAGTACCTCCTTCTTGACTACTTCTCTGAGGTTTGGGTTCAACCGTCTTTGTGTTTCTCGTGCTGGTTTCGTGCCTTCTTCAGTAATGATTCGGTGCATACACGTCGCTGGACTTATTCCCTTCAGATCTGCTATTGTCCATCCAATAGCTTCCTTGTATTTCATCAACACTTCTAACAACGTTTCCTCTTGAGTACCTGTTAAATCAGCAGAAATTATTACAGGTAAAGTTTTGTTAGGTCCCAAGAATGAATATTTCAAATGTTTTGGTAGTGTTTTCAATTCTAAGACCGGTGGTACTTCAAAGGATGATTTTAGCGGCGCTGAAAAATTCGTGGGTAATTTTTTCACTTGTGGGATCCATGGTGTTTTCCACTGCTGTGTTTGAAAGACTTCTTCTATCATGTGTACTTCTTTTGTGTCCCTGTCCTCAATCCTGGTGTTGTTAAGAAAACTTTCCAATTCGTCAGCTCTTAAGATGGTTGGTGTAGTTTGATGCACTAAGTCATCAACTACATCAACTTGATAACATTCATGTTCCGTTGATGAATTGTTAAATGTGTTAAAGACATTTAATCTGAGTTTTCTATTTCCAAAGGCGATATCCATTGCTCCTGTCCTACAATTAATTTGGGCGTTTGTTGTTGCTAGAAATGGTCGTCCCAAAATAATTGAAGCTTGACTTTCCTTATAAGTATGTTCAGTATCAAGCACTAAGAAGTCAACTGGATAGTAAAATTCATCCACCTTGATTATTACATCGGTCAACATTCCTCGTGGGATTTTTGTGGATTTGTCAGCTAGTTGTAAAATGATATCAGTATGTTCTAGATTGCCTAGTTCATAGTGATCAAACAAATTCCCTGGAAGAATGTTGACACTTGCTCCAAGGTCTAAAAGTGCCTTTTTTATGTTTATGTTTCCTACGGTGACAGAGATTAAGGGTGCTCCTGGGT
This sequence comes from Cichorium intybus, assembly GCA_023525715.1. Taxonomy (NCBI): domain Eukaryota; kingdom Viridiplantae; phylum Streptophyta; class Magnoliopsida; order Asterales; family Asteraceae; genus Cichorium; species Cichorium intybus. The sequence continues at coordinate 142,530,671 of CM042009.1, forward strand.
CCTTGAGTTTAGGAGGAAGAGAGTTAGAGACTATAGAACTTGCATGTTCTGTTAAGTCTACTTTCTTTGGGAGACGCGACTTTAACTTTCTTTTCTGAATACATAAGTCTTTCAGAAATTTTGCGTATGAGGGGACTTCTCTGATCAGTTTGACTAATGGAATATTTATTTTGACTTGGGAAAAGACTTCCCACATGTCTTCCGACTTAGTCCGTTTTGTGTCCTTAGAAGTCGATGGTTCGAGGGCTGAAGGATATGGTGCGATGTTATTTTGTTCAATTTCTATTTCTTTTTCTTTTAAAATTTTTTCTAGTTCCTCTTTTTCATTGTATATTTCTTCGGTGTCACTTTCCTCTTCTAAAGTTGGGTTAGGAAGAGAACTTACCTGATTGTCGACTTTCTTCCCGCTTCGTAAAGAGATGACTTGGTTGACTTGGTGTTCTTTTCCCGGTCGTTGACTGTGAGACGGATTCACAGTTGTGTTGCTTGGGAATTTCCCTTCTTCTCTTTTCCCCAGTTGTTCGGCTAATTGTGCTATTTGCTTCTCCATTGCAGCGATCGTTTTGGTGTTGGTGTCGGTCTTCTGGTATGTTTGGGTGATGAATTCCATAATCTTGTCTAGTTTGGTTCCTTCATTTTCTGGTTCCTTTCTGCTTGTACTTCCTTCTCTTCCGTTGTGGTTGGGTTGAAATGTTCGTTGTTGGTTTTGATGTTGGTTTTGATATTGTCCTCTCTGATTATTATTATTAAAATTCCCTTGATTGTTGTTATGGTAGTTTCCCTGATTGTTGTTGTTAAAATTGCCTTGATTGCTGGGTCTGAAAGATCTTTGTGGATTATGGTGTTGGCCATATCCATTTAAATGATTGAGTTCTTCCCGAGTTTTTGTGCAATTATGTGCAACGTGTCCAGTATTTCCACAGTTTGCACATGATTTCTGTCCCTGCAAAACATTAACACCTTTCTCTTTCCCAAGGCTTGTAAGTAATAAATCAACCTTTTTACTTAAAGCCATGATGTCAGATTTTACCCCAGTTTTCCATGTTTTATCGAGTGCGATTGTTGCAACGGTTTGATTTGGAATTTCTTGTTTTCTTGTGGAATAATTTGCTTTTGAACCATTACTTAATTGTTCCAAAAATTTCCATGCATTCTCACTGTCTTGCAACATAAATGTACCACTTGAGGCAGCGTTTATCATGGATTGGTTCGTGCTATCTACCCCATCAAAGAAATACCGTACAAGTTGCCAACGAGGGAATTCATGATGTGGACACGATCGTAATAATTCTTTAAGACGATCGAATGCATCATGGAATTCTTCGTTAGGTTTTTGTGTAAAATCTTGTATGGCTTTTCTTATTTCTGTGGTTTTACTAGCTGGGTAAAACTCTTGTAAAAAGTTGGTTCTCAATTGGTCCCAAGTATTAATACTTCCGGGAGCAAGTGATGTAAACCAATATTTCGCTTTTTCTTTTAAGGTGAATGGAAATAAATGCAATTTAAACGTGTCTCTATTGGTTTCTCTTGGTGTGTTTGCATTTGCTATTGCAAGAAATTCATACAAGTGATTATAAGGATCCTCATTTTTATAACCACGAAAAAGTGGGATTACCCCAATTAATTGTGGTCGAATTTCTACAATATGTTCGTTTCCGTGTGGAAATATTATAGGTGAAGGATCATCATAATCACCTGGTTGAAAGTGAGATGCTACAGAATGTCTATTTGGTTGATCTAAATAACGAGGATTGTATTGAAAATGATTACCTTCTTGAAAACCTCCGTTGTGTCGGTTCGTGCCATTCCAATTATTGGTGTTATCTCCTTGATAACCACCGTTGCCATTGTTGCGGTATTGTGGAGGATTTGGTGGATGTGCTTGTGGTATGGGATTTTGCGGCCCCATTTGTGGAGGTTGTATGTGTGATTCATCGGGAACATCCTCTACCAATACTTCGTCCAAATTCATTGTTCTAAATAAGCGTCTTGCAATTCGATTGTTTCTAAAAGATCTTTCGGGTTCCGGATTGAATAAGAGTGGTGAATTATTGCTACTATGCCTTGTATGCATAAACAAGTGAGTTTGCACAAGAAAGATAATAAAAACAAAAGTAAAAATTGAACTTTAAACAACTCTTTAGAACTTAAGCGCACATAATCCCCGGCAACGGCGCCATTTTGACAACGCTATCGTCACACGCGTCAAAAACAATTTATAACCCACTTTTTACTATGTAGATAGGGCAAGCGGGGTCGAGTCCAAGGATTTAGTGGTTAACTTGTAATGAGTTGTAAAGTAGAATTTTAACGGTGATGGTAAAAATATTGAGATTGTAACTTGAGATTAAAGAAAGAATTACTTCCGGTTTAGTTATCAACAATTAGTTTCACATGTATTATTACAATGATTCCGATATAATTACTTTAACGTAATTACAGTTTACTGACAATTACTATTACATAGGTAAATACATAACATGTCGAATCAATTATTTGTCTTTGTCTATCAATTATGTAGATTAGGCACAAACAATGGTATAGCAATATTATGTTTTATCTGAATGATAGTAACGTTACTACTTCTTAGCATATTAAATGGGCACAAAGTATATTAACTGATTATCCGTCTTAGCTCGTTGATTTAAGTGAGATAGGCACGAATAATATGTTGGTAATACTATGTCTTGAGAAGATGATAATAAGTAGAAGTAAACACAAATGATTCACTAGTTGTATTCAAAGAGATAGGAGTTTAAGAATTACAATAGTAAAACACTTGTCGGAATCAAAGTAAAAACATGCTATACTAAGAGTTGGATAACATTACCGGAAGTAATCTGAAGAGATTAGCCTTCCATTCGTGTGATGATCGTAGAGATGGTCTTGGTGTTCCTTGACATGTGACTTGATGCGGTTATCTTCCAAATTATCTTGAATTACAACAAGAATTACCACCGAGAGGGATGATATTTTGATTCTAAACAACTAGCTAAGAGATGTTTCAAGCTATTCTAACTGATAGAGAGTGTTTGAGTATCCTTATTACAAATAGAGTGAATTGGTGTCTAAATCCGTGCATAGTAGGTCTCTATTTATACTAACTGAACACAGGGCTCGCGTCGCGACCAAGGGTCCCGTCGCGACGCGAGGGTGCGTTGGTCGTTGCTTTTGGTCGGCCACTGGTCTGGCTAGTGCGGTTGTTGGTAGTCTCGCGATCATGGAGTTGGTGGTCTCGCGTTCATGGAGTAGGTGGTCGCGTCCAAGCTCTTCGCGTCGCGACCATGGTAACCGTCGCGGCGCGAGCGCTGTATCTTTTTGGTTTTCTGTCTTGTTTTTCTTCACGTCGCGACACAGGATCTTCAAGTCGCGATTGCTGTACTTTTTATGTATTTTTGGTATTTTTGGTCTTAAGTTTGAGCGTCGCTTCCTCGGGTTTGATTGTTTCGTTACAGTTCTTGGGTCTTGTTCCTGAAAATAAGCCATAAATGTTAGCACACAAATCCCTCTTGTTTTCCTCACACCAGCAGTTCCGGAGAACTCTGTTCAAGTTAAACATGAATCGTACTTCATGTTTAGCCACCTGTTAATATAAGCCTGTTTTGATATTAAGCTTATCAGGATTTCCTATGGTGAAAACCATAGTTCTGGCAGATTTGCATCTGCAACACAGCAGTGGGCTATGATGTGCAGTGTATGAAAAATGAGATATTCTCTCGTTTAGCTTGCAATTTTTGTGAGGATGTCTGGGGACTGTAGACAAATTAATCATAATTCTATTGAGAGAATTAATGATATCTTAATAGGATTTCCCCGTGATTTGTGAGATGTTTTCTATGTGAAAACAAATGGCTGGCATGGGTTAGTGTTGACCCGACAGTAGATCTATTATCACCGCCAGACTGTTGGGAATCTGTGGTGTGCATCAGGAGCTGCCGTTGGAATGTGAGCTTTTGCCTATTTGTTGTGAAAACATGCATTCTTATAAAATGTGATTGTTTGGTTTTAACAGATGAGGTAGGTTAGACGGGTCTGTCTGAACCATATCTGTTATGACGAAGCATTTTGCATGTTTTAAGGCGGTTTTTGGATTCTTTTATTTTGCACAAAAATATAGTTTTTGCGTGCCTCTGAGCATATTTATGCGATAAAATAGTCTTTAAATGATAGTGTTTTATTGTAAAAATAAAACACTATCAGTTACGATCCCCGAAAAGTATGTTGCTATTTTGGTAAAAAAAAATACAATATTCATGTTGCTATATGGATTAAAAATAAAGTTATTGCTTTTATTGGAAATGAATGTTTGTTGCTATTTAGGTAAAAATACAATATTCATGTTGCTATTTCGGTTCTATTCGATTCCTATACCTTATATCTACAACCCAATACACAAATTCGGTTCCATTTGGTCTTATACCTGACCATACCCGAACAGAGAACCAAATTACATAATGGTTCGGTCTTCTGTTCCAATGAATCCTCATTTAGGGGTTCCAGTGATTTTGGGGTTCTGTTCTAGATCCATGATCATCCCTAATTATGAGTGAGCAAAAACTGAACCAACATCGAAAAATCAAATCGAACGAAACCGAAAATCAAAGCTAATGGTGCATGGTTAGAAATGAGCACAATGCAGTTTGGTTTGGTTTTCGTCGAACACAAACTGAAAACCAAAGTTATTGGTTTTGATTTTTTAAAACGTCCGGTTTAGACTTTCGAATTTCAGTATTATTGACTTTTGTTGTTTCACTTCAATTTAAGATCGAAGTAGCAATCTTGGTTCTCGCACTTGGAAATTCTTAAAGTTTTCTTAAATAACCATGTACCGAAGGAGCCAAGTAACAATCCCTTTGAGATCGCTCGCAATCTAAATAATGAAGTACATGGTAAAGTTATAGAGACCATATTTGGCATAATATGCATTAATTTATTCATATATGACAATGATGGTGCTTAAATCATACAACATTCATCATATATCTTTATTTTATATGTAGCATAATAATGAAACCATAATTCTTTGTCGATATTAACTATACAAAGTTACTAATATAAAGGCTAATGCTTTAGCTACCGAATTGATGGGCAATAAGTTATATATATATATATATATATATATATATATATATATATATATATATATATATATATATATATATATATATATATATATATATATATATATATATATATATATATATATATATATATATATATACTTAGAATCTTTTGAGAACCAACTTCACCCCGAGAAACCGAGAACTCTCAACTCCTTTTGGATCAATCCTATATCTCCCAAACCGATATTTTTTTTCAAAAAACCAACCCCATAGGCCTCTTAGACACTCAAAATGGGGCCGGGTCGCTGAAATTTTTTTCCGAAAAAACGACTTTTTTTTTAAAAGTTTGTACATGTGCAAAAAAAAAAGTTTGCACATGTGCAAACTTTTTTTATACGTACACTTTTTTTCAATTTTTTTATGGATGTCTTTCTAACATCTATTTAAGGCGTTCTATAAAAAAAATTTGAAAAAAAGTGTACGTATAAAAAAGTTTGCACATGTGCAAAAAAATTTTTTGCACATGTGCAAATTTTTTTAAAAAAAATTTTCGTTTTTTTAGAAAATTTTTTTTTCGAAAATGCTTAAATATGTGCGTTTTAGAGGCCTATGGGGTCGGTTTTTTGAAGAAAATATCGGTTTGGGAGTTCTCGGGGGACTCGTGGTTCTCAAAAGATCTTAACTCTATATATATATATATATATATATATATATATATATATATATATATATATATATATATATATATATATATATATATATACATATATATATATACATATATATATATATATATATATATATATATATATATATATATATATATATATATATATAGAGACTAAAAATCAAATGGGAACCAATATTTTCCTAGGAACCGTAGGAACTTTTTGACTGAAAATTTTTTTTCAAAAAAAATGACATAATACACGTAATCGCTTATATTTAATACCTTTTGTAAAAAAAATTTGAAAAAAATAATATATATACACGAAATGTGCACATATGCACGAAACGTGATCATATACACATTTGCGAAAAAAGTGCATATGTGCACATTTCGTGTATACATATTATTTTTAAAGTTTTTTTTTTTGACAAAAAGTCTTAAATATAAGCGACTAGGTGTATTATGTCATTTTTTTGAAAAAAAAAATTTCTGTTAAAAAGTTCTTACGGTTCCTAGGAAAATATTTGTTCTCTCTTGAAACGGACTATATATATATATATATATATATATATATATATATATATATATATATATATATATATATATATATATATATATATATATATATATATATGATGAGATCAGCATAGAACCATAGAACCACCTTCTTGCTGACCGTTAGATCAAGTTAGGATGATAATTGTATGATGGTATATTACACCTATATGTTCATTGATGAACGTTGTTTAGAAATTACAAACCGAATTAATATCTATCCAAAAATATCAAAAACTTACTTAATCTATAGAAATCAAATTCCAAAATTATTGAAGTTTCATAAATTACAAACATGTTCAGAAATGAACATTCATCAATGCGAATTAATATCTATCTAAAAATATCAAAAACTTACGTAATCTATACAAATCAAATCCCAAAATTTATGAAGTTTCCTAAATTACACGTATATGTTCATTTCTGAACATACACATACGTTCATTGATGAATATTTTAGAAATGAACATTCATAATATTTATAAAATAGAAGAACATACACACATGTTCATAAATGAACATTGATGAATATTCAAACAAAAAATCAAATGCTCATTACTGAACATGGATTAACATGTATATATTTATACAAAAAATCAAATGTTCATAAATAACATGAATGAACATCCACATTTCTCTGTCTCTCTGTCCCTCTGCATCGATCCATCTGTCTCTATCTATCTCTCTTTTTCTTCTTTGATCCCTCTTCCTCGATCTCTCTCTTTCTCTCTTTCGTTCTCGATCTCGACTGTAGCCGGCGGAGGTGAGGTTGTAATTAATTGAATACTTGAAAATAACTAGGAAAACCTGTTTGTAATTATTGAACAACTACATAATTAAAAACAACTAGGAAAATTTGTTTGTAAGATTGTTGAGGTTGACTTCATCTTTTACATGTTCACTAATGAACATATATGAGCACACGATGACCAACGCAGCAGGAAAACACTTACTTAATTGAATGTATGTTCACTAATGAACATATATGGACACACGATTACCAACCAAGCAAGAAATCACTCAATTGAAAGTGAATGTTCATAATTGAACCTCAAATGTTCATTACTGAACATAGATGAACATCGTTTTTTCTCTGTCTCTGTGTCCCTCTGCATCGTTCCATATGTCTCGATCTCTCTCTCTTTCTCTTCCTTGATCCCTCTGTCTCGATCTCTATCTCATTCTCAATCTCGACTGTAGCAGGTGGAGGTGATGAGCTCTCGATTCCAGTCGCCGGTGATGAATCGTGATCAATCTCGCTGATTTGTTGGTCATAATGATGAATTGTGATGAATCAATTCCAGTCGCCGTTGATGAATCGTGATCAATCTCGCCGGTGGTCAATCTCGCTGATTTGTTGGTCACAATGAAGAAGAATCCTGAAATTGAATTGATTATGGTTAATTAGATAGATAAATATGTATGTTTAATTGAATAGCCTAAGTTTTAGGATCCGAATGTTATCTATACCAAAATTGCCCTTAACCATTTATTTTATTGATTTATTTTAATGATAAACTAGTCTTTTATTTTTGTCCATTGATTGCTAGATCCAAGGGCTTAAAATATGGTTCTATGGTTCTATGGATAAAAAAAGGGTTCTATGTTGATCCTCTCCCATATATATATATATATATATATATATATATATATATATATATATATATATATATATATATATATATATATATATATATATATATATATATATATATATATATATATATAGAGAGAGAGAGAGAGAGAGAGGATCAACATAGAACCCCTTTTTATCCATAGAACCAACATTTTAGCCCTTGGATCTAGCAATCAATGGACAAAAATAAAAGGCAAATTTATCATTAAAAGAAATCAATTAAATAAAGCTGGAGGGGTAGGAATGTAATTGCTTTATACTATTACCTGATTTAAATTTCCTTTATTTTAGGAAATCATTGACTATCAATCTCACCCCCCATTGATTATCGACCAAATCTTCTTTCTCTCCAAAATTTCTGGTCACGAAATTCTTCCAGTGCCGCCACCATGAACACCACCACCACCGTCTCTTTCACCTCTATTTATCAGCGACTGATTTGTGCAACTCACGAGTTCATGGTGTTGATATGGTTCGACTACAGAACAAGATTAGTGAATCAGAAACCAGCAGGACATGAGATTCATCAGACGACTACACTAGATGGATTGAAGGAGACGACTACACTGGATGGATTTTAAGTAGACGACTACACTTGAGAGCAACGATTCAGTAAGTGCCTGATCAGACAGCCTCCAGTACATTCTCTCATCTCTAATTTCTCATCTATGATGCTATAAAACGAATAAAATTTGTTAGTTTTGTATAATTATTCATCCATGTCCAATTATGAACATGCTATAAAACGAATAAAATGTGTGTATGTTCTTATATTTCATCAACGTTCTTCAATGTTCATTTCTTACCAAATTCTGAGATTTTTGAAGACAATGTTCATCAATGAACATATATGTATGTTTAAAAATGAACATATACGTGTAATTTAGGAAACTTCTATAATTTTAGGATTTGATTTATATAAATTAGGTAAGTTTGAGATATTTTTGGATAGATATTAATTAGGCTTTATGAATGTTCATTTATGAACATGTTTGTATGTTTGTATATTTATCAATATTCGTCAATGTTCATTTATGATATGTTCGTATTTTTCGTCAATGTTCATTTATGAACATTAGTTAGTTACGAATATTGATTGTGTATGTTCATATTTCATTAATGTTTGTCAATATTCATTTCCGAACATGTGTGTATGTTCATATTTCATTAATGTTTGTCAATGTTGATTTCCGAACATGTTTGTATGTTTGTATATTTGTCAATATTCGTCAATGTTCATTTATGAACATGTGTGTATGTTCGTATTTTTTGTTGATGTTTATTTATGAACATTAGTTGGTTACGAATATTAATTGTGATAGATGTAACTTGAACATTATTTGATTATGAATGTTCATTTATGAATATAAAATGATTATGAATGCCGATGTTCATTTATGAACATAATTTCTATAAATTAGGAATATAATTAGTGAATTATTATTTCTTTTTTCAAAAAAATGTTATTTTACCATCATACCCTTATCACCATATTTTGATCTAACAGTCAAGAAAATGGTTCTATGTTGATTCCATCTATATATATATATATATATATATATATATATATATATATATATATATATATATATATATATATATATATATATATATATATATATATATATATATATATATATATATATATATATATATATATATATATATATATATATATATATATATATATACTCTTAACATAAATAATAATGTTTTAGCTAAAGAACCAATGCAGTTTGGTTTTTCCGGGTGTGGTTTTAAACACAAAACCAAAACAAACCGAAAACCTCAGTTAATTAAAACAAATGTTCTTTAATTTTTCTGTTTCGGTTTGGTTTTTGCTCACCATAATGATGATGATGACGATGATGATGATGATGATGATGATTATTATTATTATTATTATTATTATTATTATTATTATTATTATTATTATTATTATTATTATTATTATTATTATTAAGGGTCTAATTTGGTATGCTTTGGAACTTAGGGTCTAATTTAGCATGGTTTGAATTTTATGGTCTAATTGTCACACCCAAAAATTTTCACAAAATATTTGAACTTTTTAAAACAACTTTTATAAAATAAGCTATGAGTTTACAAAAGATAAGTATCACAAAACCAAATTATGACGAAATAAACATAATGATGTGCGGAAGCAAAATAATAATAATGTCCCAAAATGGAAACTCTTCTAGTAGTGGTATCCCGGTGCTCCAAGTCACGCCTCAGCCTCTTTAATCTTAATACCTGAAAATGTTAGGGAGAACCGTAAGCATAAAGCTTAGTGAACTCAAACACAGACATCATATCAATATTCACATTTACTAATTCAAATCCAATTCCAATTATAATTACATTAATAGGCAAGGAACAAATCAATGCTTATATTAATAGGGAGGACTTGTAGGTTTGAGCCGCACCGGGTAAATCCCGTATCCTTTGGCCCCGATCCCCGCACCTCATAAAGAGTATAACGTTGGTGATCTTACCTAACTACCCCTCATAGTATTAATCAATCACATACAGTGCACATGTATGATTTTGTAACCATAATATAGCATGCTTTAAATATTATATCTAAACAATCACACACGAGCTATCTAGCAAACATAAACATTAATACAACGGTGTGAGAGAACTCACCTTGAGTGAGTGTGTAACGGATAGGAGTCAATATAAGGCTACCAAGCTTGTGCAAACTTCAAGGCTTCACCAAGGATTGAAGTTAGGGATGAACACAAGAGAAAAGTTCTTGGTTGGAGGAGAGGGAGAGGGTGGCGTGAAAGAGAGTGTGGAGTGGAGGAATTAGGGTTTTTGAACCCTAATATATTAGATTAGTGGGCTAAACCCTAAAGCCTTTGGGCTAGAAGACCATTTAAGCTTTAATTGGGTTTGGCTATAAACCCATGGACTTAATTATATGATTAAAAGATGGGAATAATTATAAGCCCAAATCTTTTAATTAATCATGCCTTAATTAATTAAATTAATATAATGTCTCCTAATTAATTAATTAAAATAAATAACGTACCGAGAAAAACCGGGGCGTTACAAATCTCCCCCACTAGGAACGGACTTCGTCCTCGAAGTCATTGCCAACAAATAAATCCGGATAATGAGCCCTCATCTCCTCCTCTGGTTCCCACGTCCATTCCGAACCCCGTCTATGTCGCCACTGAACCTTAACCAAGTTTATAGTTTTGTTCCGAAGGGTCTTCGTTTCCCGATCTAGAATCGCGACTGGTTGCTCAACATAGTTGAGACGCTCATCAATCTGGATATCCTCCAATGGTACCACTGTGGTCTCATCAACGACACACTTCCGCAGTTGAGAAACGTGGAAGGTGTCATGGATCAGGCTGAGCTCTTCAGGTAACTCTAAACGATAGGCCACCTCCCCAACGCGAGCAATGACCTTGTATGGTCCAATGAATCGTGGTCCTAGCTTTCCCCGCTTCCGGAAACGGATTACGCCTTTCCAGGGAGAGACTTTTAACAACACAGAGTCTCCCACCTGAAATTCAAGGTCTGAGCGTCTTTTGTCGGCATAGCTTTTCTGACGACTCCTTGCCGTGGCCAAATGGTCTCGTATCACCTGAATCTTTTCCGTAGTTTGCAGCACGATCTCGGTACTCCCAAGTACCCTCTGCCCTACCTCGCCCCAACAAACAGGTGTTCTACACTTCCTTCCATACAAGGCTTCATACGGGGGCATCTTAATGCTGGAGTGATAACTGTTGTTATAGGAGAACTCAGCTAGATGCAAGTGATCATCCCAACTACCCCCAAAATCGATCGCACATGCCCGAAGCATGTCTTCCAGTGTCTGAATCGTCCTCTCACTCTGCCCGTCCGTCTGCGGGTGGAAGGCTGTGCTAAAGTGTAATCGTGTACCCATCTCTTCCTGAAATTTCCGCCAAAACCGAGAAGTAAAACGGGTGTCACGGTCGGAGACAATAGAAACGGGCACACCATGCAATGAGACAATCTCACGATCAAAGATCTCGGCCAACTTCTTTGCAGGTGAACTCTCCTTTATGGCCAAGAAGTGAGCGCTCTTAGTTAGACGGTCGACAATCACCCAAATAGTATCAGCTCCACGGGCAGTCCTAGGCAACTTAGTGATAAAATCCATGGTCAGATGCTCCCATTTCCATTCCGGAATCTCCAAAGGTTGCAATTTCCCATGCGGTTTCTGGTGCTCCGCCTTGACCTTCCGGCAAGTCATACATTCTTCCACAAACCGGGCTACATCATTCTTCATTCCGTGCCACCAGTAACCCTCCCGAAGATCCAGATACATTTTGGTAGCACCTGGATGTATGGAGAATTTGGACTTGTGAGCTTCCTCCATTAAGGTTTTACGGTTGCCTCCTGTAAATGGAACCCAAACTCTACCATGGCGGGTCAACAAACCTCGACTATCGAGTTCCATTTTAGGCAGTTCATTCTCAATTTTCTCCCGCTTGATGCTCGTTGCCGTCTTCTGAGCGTCACGGATCAGGTCTAGCAAGGGTGACACCATCGTCATACGGAGGCACTTAGCTCGAATGGGCTCGGCAGACGGTTTACAACTGAGAGCATCAGCCACCACATTAGCTTTACCGGGGTGGTAGTGAATTTCGCAGTCATAGTCTTTCACCACATCCAGCCATCTAATCTGCCTCATGTTCAGATCTCGCTGATCGAACAAATACTTCAAGCTCTTATGGTCGGTATATACAATAAACTTTACCCCATAGAGATAATGTCTCCAAATCTTGAGGGCAAATACCACAGCTCCAAGCTCCAAGTCGTGAGTGGGGTAATTTTGCTCGTGGGGTTTTAGCTGTCGGGAGGCGTAGGCTATAACCCTGCCTCGCTGCATCAGTACTGCACCAAAACCCAGAAGAGATGCGTCACAATAAACCACTATATCCTCCACCCCATCCATTAGGGCCAAGATTGGTGCATCACATAATCGGGATCTCAATTCATCAAACGCCGCTTGCTGTTCCGGGCCCCACACAAATTTCTCTGATTTCTTGGTCAGTCGGGTAAGTGGTAACGCAGTCTTTGAGAAATTTTCTATGAATCTACGGTAGTAACCAGCCAAACCCAAAAAGCTACGAATTTCGGAAGGCGTTTTTGGAACCTCCCACTGCTTAATGGTTTTCACTTTGGCTTGGTCGACCTTGATACCTTCTTTGTTCACCACATGCCCCAAAAACTGAACCTCTTCTAACCAAAACTCACACTTCGAGAGCTTAGCATAAAGATTTTCTCTCGCGAGGGTCTCCAAAACTTCCCAAAGATGTTGCTCATGCTCCTCCTTCGTCTTAGAGTAGAATAATATGTCGTCAATAAACACAATAACAGAGTGGTCAAGCATCGGGCTGCACACCCGATTCATGAGGTCCATAAAAGCGGCGGGTGCATTGGTGAGCCCAAAAGGAATCACCACGAACTCATAATGCCCATAGCGAGTACGAAATGCGGTCTTCTCAATGTCTTCTTCTCGGACTCGCATCTGGTGGTAACCGGACCGTAAATCAATCTTGGAGAACCAAGATGCTCCCTGCAGCTGATCAAAAAGGTCGTCAATACGTGGTAGTGGGTATCTGTTCTTTATCGTGCGCTTGTTCAGCTCCCTATAATCGATACACATACGCTGGGTGCCATCCTTCTTCTTGACAAAAAGAATAGGAGCACCCCATGGCGAAGAGCTAGGCCGTATAAAACCCTTACTACTTAACTCTTGAAGTTGCTCCTGGAGTTCTTTCATTTCGGGTGGCGCCAACCGATATGGAGCTTTAGCTATCGGAGTCGCACCCGGCAATAGATCAATGCGGAACTCCACTTGCCGAATAGGAGGCAAGCCAGGGAGTTCCTCCGGAAAAACAACGCTGAAGTTGGAAACAACCGGAATTCCATTAAGTACCCTGGCAGCAGAACAAGAAGCGATGGCCAAACGAGGAGTATCTCCCCGAATGATAAATTCTCCGCCCTTAGGGTTTCGAACGCGAACTTGTTTCTTACGACAGAGGATTTCTGCATCAAACACGTCAAGCCAATCCATACCCACGATAACACAAAGATCTCGCATCGCAATGGGAATAAGATCAATAGGGAATTCAACCCCGGAAAATTCAAGAGTACAGCCCCGATACACGTCGGTGACATAAATCATACGGTTATCGGCAACTTCGATAACCATTGGGCGAGCCAGTTTTCCGATACTACGACCCAGACGATTAATGAATGTGCGAGATACAAAAGAATGAGTAGCACCGCTGTCGAACATGACAACAGCGGGCTCGGAGTCTAATAAATAAGTGCCTGATCCACAACGTATAAACAATATTTAAACTACCGTCAAATTTAAACAATACAAGAGTGAAGGAGAATGAAGGAAAGGGGATTTTACCCGCCACAGTCGCGGTAATTGCCGGCTCCTCTGCAGTCAGTTGGTGAACACGTCCTCGTGTCACCATGGTAGTTCCCTTAGATGACGATGCACCCGCGGGTTTCATACCCCCGCCTGCACCACTATTCTTCAACAGTGGGCAATCAAGCTTTTTGTGTCCCTTCTCGTTGCAGTTAAAACAGGTAGGAACCGAAGAGGGAACCTGTGGTGATGCCACCACCACTGAGGATTTGCAATTCTTCCAATGATGACCCGGCTTCTTACAGTTGTAACACACTAACCGACTCTTGTCGTCCTGTCCTGCAGACGGCCTATACTCGTATCTCGTCTTCCCACCGTTCTTCTGCTTCTTATGTGCATCACCGGACGTCTTGGTCAGGGCGTGGTCCGCTTTCCTCTTGTGCTGCTGGGTCTGTAACTCAATCTCCCTCCTCCTAGCGGCATCCATAACAGCTGACAGTGTTGTGAACTCCTGTATGCTCACAAACTCCCGTATCTCCGTACGAAGGGCATCCTTATACCTGCTAACCAACCATGCCTCATCTCCGGCAAATGAGGGACAGAAAGACATCATCTCCAGGAACTTGGCATTCAGATCTGACACGCACTCTGAAGTCTGCTCAAAGGTCATAAACTGCTGCAGCATCCGCTGCTGCTCCACCTTGGGCACATACTGCTTCTCAAACCTCTCCACAAACTGGGCCCAAGTCATGGCTCTCAGCTCATCCTCAGTCAACAATGTCGTAACAGTCTTCCACCAGGCATTCGCCTTCTTCCTCAGCTGGCTCATCGCAACAACAACCTTGAACTGGTCTGGGCACCCGCAAGTCATGAGGGCGCTTTCAATATCGGCAATCCAGTGCTTAGCCTCTACTGGATTCAAGTCACCATTCCACTGAGGGGGGTGGCACTTAGAGAACTTCTCATAGTAATAGGCTGAGTCGCGAACAAGAGGCGCGGGTAAAGCTCCTCCGTGAACAGCTGCGAAACGCTCATCCAAGAGGGCACGAACTTGGGTAATGATGTCGATAGTGACATTCGGAATGAGGTCGTTGAAGGCATTGTTAAATTCTTCAACGATGAGTTCCCTAACTTGCTCCATTTGGGTCTGATTTAGACGAGTAGCCGGAGCCATCTATATTCGCAGAGTAAAGAGATTATTAGGATTTATTCGTCCTAGATATTTCTATGAAGACGGAACACTGAGCTCACTGGATATTTTCAACCTTGCCCCGACACGAGATCGGCATCGGTGCTTCAAATAGTAGGGGCCCTTCTACTACCTTCCACACAAATTCCAATCTTGCATTCACGTCTAGTTTCAAATGTTCCAGTTCGCTCTAGCCGGTTATTTAAACAACTCTCTCTCACATGGTATTACTAGCCTAGGTGAAAATTTAACAATTTTAGGGCTAGCTAATGATAAGTCTAAAGGCAAAGCTCCTAATAACAATTCAAGGCAAAGCTCCTAATAACAATTCAAGGTGCAATAATCTATCAAAATAAAAGTATAAGAAACAAGGCTTACTTGGCTGACCGGCACACCCTGGGATCTTCCACTACTAGTCTTCAAAATTTTAAAGAAAATTCTTTTAGAAATTATTTTAAGGGGAACAAAATTTTAAGAGCCTCAAATTTGAGTCTAGAACATTCCTAAGAATGCCTAGTTCTCTCAAACCTGGCTCTGATACCAACTTGTCACACCCAAAAATTTTCACAAAATATTTGAACTTTTTAAAACAACTTTTATAAAATAAGCTATGAGTTTACAAAAGATAAGTATCACAAAACCAAATTATGACGAAATAAACATAATGATGTGCGGAAGCAAAATAATAATAATGTCCCAAAATGGAAACTCTTCTAGTAGTGGTATCCCGGTGCTCCAAGTCACGCCTCAGCCTCTTTAATCTTAATACCTGAAAATGTTAGGGAGAACCGTAAGCATAAAGCTTAGTGAACTCAAACACAGACATCATATCAATATTCACATTTACTAATTCAAATCCAATTCCAATTATAATTACATTAATAGGCAAGGAACAAATCAATGCTTATATTAATAGGGAGGACTTGTAGGTTTGAGCCGCACCGGGTAAATCCCGTATCCTTTGGCCCCGATCCCCGCACCTCATAAAGAGTATAACGTTGGTGATCTTACCTAACTACCCCTCATAGTATTAATCAATCACATACAGTGCACATGTATGATTTTGTAACCATAATATAGCATGCTTTAAATATTATATCTAAACAATCACACACGAGCTATCTAGCAAACATAAACATTAATACAACGGTGTGAGAGAACTCACCTTGAGTGAGTGTGTAACGGATAGGAGTCAATATAAGGCTACCAAGCTTGTGCAAACTTCAAGGCTTCACCAAGGATTGAAGTTAGGGATGAACACAAGAGAAAAGTTCTTGGTTGGAGGAGAGGGAGAGGGTGGCGTGAAAGAGAGTGTGGAGTGGAGGAATTAGGGTTTTTGAACCCTAATATATTAGATTAGTGGGCTAAACCCTAAAGCCTTTGGGCTAGAAGACCATTTAAGCTTTAATTGGGTTTGGCTATAAACCCATGGACTTAATTATATGATTAAAAGATGGGAATAATTATAAGCCCAAATCTTTTAATTAATCATGCCTTAATTAATTAAATTAATATAATGTCTCCTAATTAATTAATTAAAATAAATAACGTACCGAGAAAAACCGGGGCGTTACACTAATTTAGCACGTTTTCAACTAGGAAAATTATATTTTCCTACCAAATCCTCATACTTCATTATCCTACCAATTAAAGATAATGACATATGGAATCCATTATTTCTCTTTTTTAATCTCTTCTCTTGATTTCGATACTTGTATTGATCTAGTGAGTATGGAGATTGGTAGGAAGATATGGTAAGAGGATATAGAACCTCTTTGTCAACTATAAACAACCAGAAAACTTGAGATAGCCTGTCCATGTAGCTAAATTGATACACTTGCACAACTTTAGGATCTAATTTAGCATAATTTAAACTTTCGTGACTAAATGGTGAAAAACTAAAGTTACACACGTAAACAAAATATTTGATAGATTAAACAAGCTCTAATATCAATTGTTGTAAAAACCAAAAAAGACTATTAACCAGTGATTGCTGAAATAGAATTGAAAATATGTGAAATAAGTACAATTATGATAATACATAAACAATTTAAAGCAGTATTATTAAAAATACGAAAAATAGATTGAAGTTTGGCATATTTTATTATTGGAATATAAAATTGAAATGAACAATATAATTTTTTCAAAGCGATAGCATAAGGATGAATCATTGAATAATGGTGTAGAAAGCATTACACAATGGTCTTTTATATAATATAATGGTTAAGGATATTAACAAATAAGACTTTTGTAACATCCTCAATTTTGAGCTAGAGTTTGTCCTTTTTGATGAAAATAAAAGTGTTTTTTGAAATAAATAATATAAATTAGTTAAATGAAATAAAAAATGTAATTAAAAAATAACAATGATAAATTTGATATTAAGAATTTATTTAAAAGTATAATGGAGTTTAAATTAAGAAACAATGTTGGAGGGACCATGGTTGTCAATTTGTGAAAGTTGGGATTTTGACAAATAATTGACTTGTTTGACCAAGTTAGGATTATAATGTTAATGATATGGTAGGGAATAGCTTATTTTGGAAACTCATGATGTTACTAGTTATTTTATGAGTCAAATGGTGGCTTAAGTGAAAGCTTTGGTTGTCAAATGACAATTTGTAAATTTTGTAAGTTGAGCCTTAGAAGAAAGTATTTTATTCCCTCATTTATTTCACAACCATTTTCAACCTCTTAAAAACTTACGAATGGCAATTTTATTCTTCTATTGGTGATTTGAAGCTTGTTTTTGGTGTGTTAAATATCTAGTTATTGCGCTACATCATTCCCTAGCCCTAGAGGTATAACTTATCTCTAAAACTCTCTATCTCCATGTTTGGGTTTGAATTTGATGTCAAATTCGGTTTATATGTTTCTTCTAGTGATTAAATGGAGTTTCTATTTTCTATTGCTTCTCTAGAACATCACTTTGTCAACAACTCTCTATAGTTGCTTGATTGAATATTTGAGTGAGATATTAGGTTTTTTCCTACCCTAGCTTCTACGAACTCAATTTTAATGAGTGATTAATGATATGAATGAGTTTTCATGCTTATATAATGCTGATCAAGATCAACGTTATGCCATCTCATCCTTTGAATGGTTAAGTTCCATCTTAATAGTAGACATTGATTTAAAACCCTAAGATTGATGTAAAGTTCTACTTTTACTTGTATGAGTTGTATATTAGATTGTATATGTGTTAATGAGGTCAAATACATAAAATCTAGGTTAAATGTTAAGTTATGAATTTATAAGTCGATTTGTATGTTGATTCCAAGGTTCACATTGAGTTGTTGTGAATGAAATTGATGATTGCAATGGTAAGTCACAATATAAAGGAATGAAATGGTTTTTTTATCCAAATACAACTCTTAAAACTCTTGGTAAATAATCAAATGATTGAATTTATAAATGTTGAATGTTCTGTAAGCAACCTGAAGCATTTAAAAGAATTTATAATCTCTTTGTATGATTAGAAACCTCATAACTCTTTAAAGTCTATTGGAATCATATATGGAAAGATGGAATCATGACTTAGGAGATTGATTTGGAATAACAAGATGTTTGAATTATGACATGGAAGATTATTAAAGATCATTGTGTCATGAAATAAGTCTAGTACATTTTGAAGCCACTGATGACCTAAGACATAAAGTATAAGATTGATGTCTTCATGAATGTCCTTGAATCGATGAGGCATTAAGACCTTAGTAGGTTAAGTCATGAATGAATTAAGAGATATTTGAGTACTAAAAAGAGTTGTTATGACTTATTTTATACATAACTAGTTATTGGTAAAGTTTACAAGCAAGGGCAAAAAGTACAATGCTTAAATGACAATTTGTAACACCAGGCTTCTTACCGGGCATCTGTGTAAGAACCCGCGAAAAAGTCAAAAAGGGTAAAACGGTCATTTGGCACGATGTACGATTATTATGTGTAATAATATGTCTTAATATAATGAGAAATAAAAGTTTATGTGAAATTTGGAGTTTTTACCGCGTGAATAGTGAAATTTGACCAAAAAGGACAAAATGGTCATTTGACATGAAAATGACCAAATTGTCAAGAAAATGTCAAGTTGGAAGTTAATGGAATATTATTGTAAGATTTTGGGTCTTAGGACCACTCTTGTGAAGAAATTAGAAGATTAGGGACCAAAATGTAATTATTTTATAAATATTAAATATAAACTAAGAGAGTTATTACTCTCATAATTCAGAAATTTTCTCCAGAGGGTTCCAGAGAGCACGAGAGGCAGCACGAGAGAGCAAGGAAGAAGAAGAGATCAAAGGAAAATCAAGAGAGGAATTGGAATTGGTGATTCCATAGTTGAAGAGGTAAGAAATTCCTTTGTTTTAACCTAGTTTTTGGGTATGTTCTTCATTTGGGGTTTTTGGATGGAATTGAAACTGAAATTGCAGTTATAAATCATGTGGGTTAAGTAGCTAATGCTTCCAATAAGCTATTAGTTAAGAACTTAACTTAAAAACATGAAAGTAGAATGCTATTCTTGAGAATTTTCAAGTTTAGCCAAGAACTTTAATTTCTGCAATTGAGTTATTGAGGTGTTTTTAATGGCTTAAAATGTGTTATTAGTCAAGTGTTTTAGTCCTAGAACAAACCCCAGGTGATTAAGACCTAGAATAAGAGCTTAAAGCCTCAAAACTGCATGCTACAGTGCCAAATCGCGACTGATCAGGAGCCTGCCCAGGCGCCAGGCGCAGTGCGCCCAGGACCAGGGCGGGGTGCGCCCAGGCGCAGTGCGCCCCATACCTGGCGCAGTGCGCCTTCAGTCAGGGGCCAGACAGGGACCAAAAATGTTAAAATTTTCAAATAACTTAAACGCTAGAAACCATAGCTAGACATATCCGATTGACCTGAAATTTTAGCCATAACCCTATAATGGTATAAGAACATGTCGGGAATGGTCAAATCCGTAATTCGACCTTGCGGAAAAGTTACTGTAGCGGCAGAGGCTAAAATCACTATTCATGCCCATGATTTTTAGAATTTGAGCTAGACTTATCCAATGAACTCCAAATTTGAAACACAAGTCTAATATGGGATAAGATTTCATGGAAAAGAGTCGGAACTGAAATACGACCCCTCGGGGGTACTGTAGCAATATACGCGTATTTCGGAGAAACCGTAAAATGAGTTTATTAATGGTTATACATTTATTATAACCTAGAGTTGAGACGTATGAGACCTTAGCACTGTAGAGTCAGTTATAGTATGTATTTATTGAGTATTTATATATATAATACATGTATAGGTGGTGCTTCAAACGTGGTTGAGCACGGAAAGGGGAAAGGAATACGAGAAGCGTAGAGACTTGTAGCAACGTCAAGGTGAGTTTTATGAGGATTTCTATAGTACATAGCAAAATATTATTTTCTGAAAAGTATGATTTCCAAATGTTTATAAATACTAAAGTTTGGAAAATAGTTTTGAAAGAAGCTCTATACAAGGGCTTAGTATTTTAATCGGGTTTTCAAAAGTATGGTTTGTACGTATTTTGAAAGGAGTTCTTTATAGGAACTAAGATGTCAAAAGAAGTCTTGAAAGTATTTTTAGTAAAGAATTATAAAATGTTTGAGTAAGAGTTGTTTACAAATTGTGTCCCACTTTGACCAATTTGAGATGAAATGAAGTAAGAATTAAAGAAGTATGAGCCAGTTGTCCGGACTAGGATCACCCACATAATTGGGAGATCAGAAGACACTACTGGGATGGTACCTCCCGTCGCGAAGTAGTTGTCTAGCTTAGTATACCCTTGTGCTTGAATTCGTTCCAAGTCACAAAGGGGAGACAGAATGAGCAAACCGAGTAGGCAGATCTGTTCTGTCCCGCGAGGGGAGCTAGTTGAATGAATTAATTAACTTAATTCATAAGTTTCAGTTGGTCACGAGAAATGAGAAAGAAAAGCAGTTTTAAGAAAGAAAGTCTTTTTAAAGTTTGAAAGTAAAGAAGAAAAAGTTATTTTGAGATTTATGAAATAAATCAGTTTTTAGCAATGTACTTTTAATATTTCAAGTTTTGAATAGAAAAGTGTTGTGTATAAACCCATATTACTCACGAGACTTTATGTCTCACGTATACTATGTTTTTGAAATGCTATGTACTTAGGTGAAAGGAACGAAGGTTGCAGTCGGGACCGGTTATTGTACTGTAAGTTTAAATTATGGTTATCTGTATTGAGTCTGTAATACCCCTCGAGTTTAAGTTTGTAAAAATAAAACAAAAAAAAATTTAAGTGGCTATTTATAGTCACGAGTTGTAAAATATGTTTGAAAACTATATTTGTAATTTAAATATGGTACAAGAAAAGGGGTGTTACAGTTTTGGTATCAGAGCCATAGTTTAAGCGAATTAGGTTGGAATACCATCCTAGGCTTAAACTAGCAAGAGTAGTAGTAGGTCGCCTTAGTAATATAGAAGGCATAGATTGAGTATGACTGTTATAAAGTGCAGTCAAGATAAGGAGATAACATGCTACCGCTTACGAAATACTATATAGAATTGTGTATTAAACAGATAATTTGTTCATCTATATAGTAATGGAAGGCAGACGACAAGCTGACAGGGATGAGGGCAGTCACACTTCCTCAAGAGGAAGTGAACCACATGTTCTGCGAAACGATGAGGCTGTGCCAAACCCACCACCACCACAACCTGTCACTATGGAGGCAATTCAGTTCCTAATTAATAATCTACGAACTGAACTGAGGCAAGATGTGCACAACATAATCGACAGCAGGATGGGTGAACCTAGTGCCCAATCTTCACAAGAGGTCTCCAAGAAGACGACTGAGGAAGCAACTAGTGGAGGTAACAAGAAGGAAGAAAAGGGCTGCTCTTTTAAGTCCTTTATGGCTTGCAAACCGCCCGAATACCATGGCAGTTTTGAGCCAAAAGTGACAATGCGATGGGTCCGAGAGATTGAACAAATGATGCAAGCAAGCAAATGTGCAGAAAAAGACCAGGTCAACTATGCCTCCCGGCAGTTGAAGGATGACGCTTTGGTGTGGTGGAACACCAAATACGAAAGTTTGGGAAAAGATGTGGTATACGGTTGGTCATGGGCAGAGTTTATCACGTGTCTCAAAGATAAGTTCTGTCCCACACGAGATTTGGAGAAAATGAATGAAGATTTCTTAACGATAAAGAAAGGAGACTTGACAGTGGACGAGTATACAAAGAAGTTCTGTGACATGTTACCTTTTGTGGGAGAATCCTACCCTACCGAGCGGTCCCGAATTAACCCCTATGTCCGGGGTTTGCCATGGAACTATGAGCTTGAAGTAAAGAAAGCCGAAACACTAGATGGGGCGATCAATGCTGCCCGAACGGTGGAAGATGTTGGAAAAAGAAGGAAGGAAGAAGGACCTGGTTTTGGTGACAAAAGGAAGACAGTTAGTAGTATCAGTGGGAACATAAAGAAGAAAGGGAAAATGAGTACAAGTCAGAGCCGACAGGGAAGTGTGAAAAAGTGCGAGAAATGTGGGAAAGAACACGGTGGCGAGTGCCGAGCGGGATCAAATGCCTGCTTTAATTGTGGAGGATTCGGTCACAAAGCGAAAGATTGTAAAGCCAAGAAAGCCAGCGAAGTGGAGTGCTTCTCATGCCATCAGATGGGACACTACAGTTTCAACTGCCCAAATAAGGGAGGAGAAACCATGGTGTCAACAGCCCAGAAGAAGACCGAACCTCAGAAAGTGAAGACCAGAGCTTTTCAGATTACCAGGGAGGAAGCGAAGGAGACTCACGATGTGGTCTCAGGTATCCTACTAATCAACTCGACACCTGCATATGTCTTGTTTGATTCCGGGTCTACATATTCATTTGTGTCCCATGGGTTTGGAGCTAGATTAAATGTCACATTAGAATTGTTAGACCTAGTCTTTGAGGTAGAAGTGGCGGACGGGAAATTTGTGGAAGTTCAGCATATGTATCGAGACTGTGAACTCGACATCAACGGCAAGAAGTTTTGACTTAATCTCCTTCCTATTGGAATCAAGTCTTTTGATGTAATCATTGGAATGGATTGGCTCGGTGCCAATGATGCAAAGATAGCTTGTGGACAGAAGAGAGTGTCTGTTAAAACCCTTGGAGCAAAGGTGTACGTATATGGGGAAAGAAGAACGCACGTGCCAAGTATCATCAGTGTAGCTAAAGCTCGAATATGTATCAGGAAAGGATGTGTATCTTTCCTGGCCAATGTAATGACTGAGGATAAAGTGAAACAGACATACAAAGACATAGAAGTAGTGAAAGAGTTCCCAGAAGTTTTTCCAGATGAATTACCAGGCTTGCCACCAGAAAGGCAGGTTGAATTCAGAATAGATCTTGTTCCAGGAGCTTCCCCAATAGCACGAGCACCGTACCGGCTAGCACCAACAGAGATGAGAGAATTAATGTCCCAGTTGCAGGAGTTGCTAGATAAAGGCTTTATTAGGCCTAGTTCTTCTCCGTGGGGTGCTCCAGTTCTGTTTGTGAAAAAGAAGGATGGATCAATGCGGATGTGCATTGATTATAGAGAATTGAACAAGATTACCATAAAGAACCGTTATCCGTTACCCAGAATAGACGATTTGTTCGACCAGTTGCAAGGGGCAGATTATTTCTCAAAAATTGATTTGAGATCTGGGTATCATCAAGTCAGGGTAAAAGAAAGCGATGTAGAGAAGACGGCGTTTCGTACACGATACGGGCATTACGAGTTCCTAGTAATGCCATTTGGTCTTACGAATGCACCAGCGATCTTTATGGACTTAATGAATCGAGTCTGTAAATCATTCTTAGACCGGTTTGTTATAGTGTTCATTGATGACATTTTGATCTACTCAAAGAATAAAGAAGAGCATGCGAGTCATCTGCGGTTAGTACTTGAGACTTTAAAGCGAGAACAATTATATGCCAAGTTCTCCAAATGTGAGTTTTGGATGCGTGAAGTGTAGTTCCTTGGACACGTTGTTTCTATCCAAGGTATAAAAGTCGATCCAGCGAAAGTTGAAGCAGTGATGAAATGGGAGCCACCTAAGACGCCAACAGAAGTTAGAAGTTTTCTCGGTCTTGCCGGGTACTACAGGAGATTTATTCAACATTTCTCCCGTATAGCAGTGCCACTTACACGACTAACTAGGAAGGAAGAAAAATTTAGTTGGCAAGAAGAACAAGAAAGAGCTTTCGCTACATTGAAAGAGAAGTTCTGTAACGCGCCTGTCCTTACATTACCAGATGGGACGGAAGACTTTGAAGTGTACAGCGATGCCTCGCATCGGGGGCTTGGCTGTGTGTTGATGCAAAGAGGGAAGGTTATAGCATACGCTTCCAGACAGTTGAAAGATCCAGAGAAAAAGTACACAACCCATGATTTAGAACTTGCAGCGATCGTGTTTGCCTTGAAGATTTGGAGACATTACTTGTATGGTACAAAGTGCAAGCTGTTCACGGATCACAAGAGTTTACAGTATGTGTTCACTCAAAAAGAGTTGAACATGAGACAGAGTAGATGGCTAGAGCTGATCAGTGATTATGATTGCGAAATTGTGTACCATCCGGGTAAAGCGAATGTAGTAGCAGATGCACTGAGTAGAAAAGTTCCTGAGAAAAGAATCAAGGCAAGATCAATGCGAATAGAACTGGTGTCCAGCATTATAGAACAGATTAAAGCAGTTCAGCAAAAAGTTGAAGAAAGTGGAGACTTAAAAGATGAAAAACTAGGAAAAGAAACCCAGTTTGAGACCAATAGTCAAGGCTTGAAGACCTTCAGAAATCGCATATGGGTACCGAAGACAGGAGGACTGAGAAAGTTGATTTTAGAAGAATCGCATAAGTCAAAGTATTCCATACATCCAGGGAGTACCAAGACTTATCAAGATCTGAAAAGACAGTATTGGTGGCCTGGAATGAAGAAAAGAATAGCTAAGTACATCTCCAAGTGTGTCGTTTGTGCACAAGTTAAGGCGGAACATCAGGTCCCGCATGGGGATGCTCAGTCATTACACATTCCAGCTGGAAAGTGGGAAGATGTAACCATGGACTTGATTGTCGGGTTACCGAGAACAAGAAGAGGTCATGATAGTATATGGGTCATAGTGGACCGATTGACCAAGAGTGCACTGTTTCTAGCCATAAAAGAAACTACTCCAATGGAGCAGTTAGCCCAGTTGTATACAGATGAAGTGTTAAGAAGATATGGTGCACCGTTGTCTATCGTGTCAGACAGAGATCCCAGATTCACCTCTAACTTTTGGAATGCTTTACAAGAGAAAATGGGGACAAGAATCCAGCTAAGTACAGCGTATCATCCACAAACGGATGGTCAGAGTGAACGAACGATCCAGACATTAGAAGATATGCTACGGTCATGCGTAATGGAATTTGGAGGTAGTTGGGATGAACACCTGCCATTAGTGGAGTTTGCATACAACAACAGCTACCATTCTAGCATTAAAATGCCACCTTTTGAGGCATTGTATGGTAGAAAGTGTAGAACTCCTTTATGCTGGTTGGAAGCGGGTGAGACTAAGCTTACAGGGCCTGAGATTGTTAGAGTGACAAATGAGAAGATCGGAGTAATTCAAGCCAACATGAAAGCAGCACAAGATCGACAGAGGAGTTACTCAAATCTAAAGAAGAGACCATATGACTTGCAAGAAGGAGATTTGGTGATGATAAAAGTGTCGCCATGGAAAGGAGTGGTTAGATTTGGCAAGAGAGGAAAATTGAGTCCAAGGTATATTGGACCTTTTAGAATTCTGAAGAGGGTTGGATTACAGGCATTCAAACTGGAGTTACCACCCGAACTTAGTGGAATACATGATACTTTTCATGTATGCTACTTGAAGAAGTACTTTGGTAAAGAAGAGCTAGTAATACCGTACACGGATTTGAGAGTAGAAACGCCTAGCAAAATGATTGAAGAACCCGAAGCTATTCTAGAGATGCAAACCAAGAAGCTAAGGAACAAAGAGATTGACCTTGTACTAGTCAAGTGGAAGCATCCGTTAGGGTCGAACCTAACTTGGGAGACACTAGAAGAAATGAAGAGAAGATATCCAAATTTCACGGATTACGAAAAGATTCCGAGGACGGAATCCGCTTAAGGAGGGGTGACTGTAAGAACCCGCGAAAAAGTCAAAAAGGGTAAAACGGTCATTTGGCACGATGTACGATTATTATGTGTAATAATATGTCTTAATATAATGAGAAATAAAAGTTTATGTGAAATTTGGAGTTTTTACCGCGTGAATAGTGAAATTTGACCAAAAAGGACAAAATGGTCATTTGACATGAAAATGACCAAATTGTCAAGAAAATGTCAAGTTGGAAGTTAATGGAATATTATTGTAAGATTTTGGGTCTTAGGACCACTCTTGTGAAGAAATTAGAAGATTAGGGACCAAAATGTAATTATTTTATAAATATTAAATATAAACTAAGAGAGTTATTACTCTCATAATTCAGAAATTTTCTCCAGAGGGTTCCAGAGAGCACGAGAGGCAGCACGAGAGAGCAAGGAAGAAGAAGAGATCAAAGGAAAATCAAGAGAGGAATTGGAATTGGTGATTCCATAGTTGAAGAGGTAAGAAATTCCTTTGTTTTAACCTAGTTTTTGGGTATGTTCTTCATTTGGGGTTTTTGGATGGAATTGAAACTGAAATTGCAGTTATAAATCATGTGGGTTAAGTAGCTAATGCTTCCAATAAGCTATTAGTTAAGAACTTAACTTAAAAACATGAAAGTAGAATGCTATTCTTGAGAATTTTCAAGTTTAGCCAAGAACTTTAATTTCTGCAATTGAGTTATTGAGGTGTTTTTAATGGCTTAAAATGTGTTATTAGTCAAGTGTTTTAGTCCTAGAACAAACCCCAGGTGATTAAGACCTAGAATAAGAGCTTAAAGCCTCAAAACTGCATGCTACAGTGCCAAATCGCGACTGATCAGGAGCCTGCCCAGGCGCCAGGCGCAGTGCGCCCAGGACCAGGGCGGGGTGCGCCCAGGCGCAGTGCGCCCCATACCTGGCGCAGTGCGCCTTCAGTCAGGGGCCAGACAGGGACCAAAAATGTTAAAATTTTCAAATAACTTAAACGCTAGAAACCATAGCTAGACATATCCGATTGACCTGAAATTTTAGCCATAACCCTATAATGGTATAAGAACATGTCGGGAATGGTCAAATCCGTAATTCGACCTTGCGGAAAAGTTACTGTAGCGGCAGAGGCTAAAATCACTATTCATGCCCATGATTTTTAGAATTTGAGCTAGACTTATCCAATGAACTCCAAATTTGAAACACAAGTCTAATATGGGATAAGATTTCATGGAAAAGAGTCGGAACTGAAATACGACCCCTCGGGGGTACTGTAGCAATATACGCGTATTTCGGAGAAATCGTAAAATGAGTTTATTAATGGTTATACATTTATTATAACCTAGAGTTGAGACGTATGAGACCTTAGCACTGTAGAGTCAGTTATAGTATGTATTTATTGAGTATTTATATATATAATACATGTATAGGTGGTGCTTCAAACGTGGTTGAGCACGGAAAGGGGAAAGGAATACGAGAAGCGTAGAGACTTGTAGCAACGTCAAGGTGAGTTTTATGAGGATTTCTATAGTACATAGCAAAATATTATTTTCTGAAAAGTATGATTTCCAAATGTTTATAAATACTAAAGTTTGGAAAATAGTTTTGAAAGAAGCTCTATACAAGGGCTTAGTATTTTAATCGGGTTTTCAAAAGTATGGTTTGTACGTATTTTGAAAGGAGTTCTTTATAGGAACTAAGATGTCAAAAGAAGTCTTGAAAGTATTTTTAGTAAAGAATTATAAAATGTTTGAGTAAGAGTTGTTTACAAATTGTGTCCCACTTTGACCAATTTGAGATGAAATGAAGTAAGAATTAAAGAAGTATGAGCCAGTTTTCCGGACTAGGATCACCCACATAATTGGGAGATCAGAAGACACTACTGGGATGGTACCTCCCGTCACGAAGTAGTTGTCTAGCTTAGTATACCCTTGTGCTTGAATTCGTTCCAAGTCACAAAGGGGAGACAGAATGAGCAAACCGAGTGGGCAGATCTGTTCTGTCCCGCGAGGGGAGCTAGTTGAATGAATTAATTAACTTAATTCATAAGTTTCAGTTGGTCACGAGAAATGAGAAAGAAAAGCAGTTTTAAGAAAGAAAGTCTTTTTAAAGTTTGAAAGTAAAGAAGAAAAAGTTATTTTGAGATTTATGAAATAAATCAGTTTTTAGCAATGTACTTTTAATATTTCAAGTTTTGAATAGAAAAGTGTTGGGTATAAACCCATATTACTCACGAGACTTTATGTCTCACGTATACTATGTTTTTGAAATGCTATGTACTTAGGTGAAAGGAACGAAGGTTGCAGTCGGGACCGGTTATTGTACTGTAAGTTTAAATTATGGTTATCTGTATTGAGTCTGTAATACCCCTCGAGTTTAAGTTTGTAAAAATAAAACAAAAAAAAATTTAAGTGGCTATTTATAGTCACGAGTTGTAAAATATGTTTGAAAACTATATTTGTAATTTAAATATGGTACAAGAAAAGGGGTGTTACAATCTGGGCACCAGTTTAGGATGCCATGGCATGCTATTCTTCGTGTATGGTGTCCTATTTAATGTATGAGACATTGATTGTTAGACATATTCTTTTATAGCTTCTAAGTAGAAGGGAAAAGAGTATTAAAGCCTAGGAAGTGTTGTAAATCTAAATAGGGGTATTTTGGTCATTTAGTAATCAGTTATTTGTATCCCAATTGGTGGTGGTTGAAGGGAAACATAGCCTAGAAAAGGGTGCTGACCATAAAAAACTATTGAGGTGAGTAATTACTGAATACATGTCCCTTTTATATGACTAAATATGTTTTTCATGTTTTAAACTATATCAAGTTATTACATAACTTATATGTTTTGAGTAATATTATATGTACCTCTTCGTGTATTTACATAAACAATATTTGATGGGTATTTTGGTTATGACGAAATGACTATGATGTTTTGTAAATGATTTCTCTCATGAAGTTTGGTATTCACTTAAGATGGGGAAGACTTGAGTTGACCAATGTAAATCAATGGTAAGTGATGAAACTAATGACAAATGAGTAATGAATAGTGATGGCATTCTAGACATGCCTCACTTGCATAAATGTCTAGCTACATTTTATATGGACCTTGTGTTATGGGCACATTATCCTAACTATGACGGTCCACTTGAGTGATGCTTAGCAAATGTGCCTTCATTATTTGGAGAATTCCCATAGTGAAGATGTGAGTCATTTCTCACTTAAGGACATGTGAGTTTGGATATGACATGGGATAGAAGCACAATGTATTGCATCCAATTAAGTTGCTATATTAATAAAGTTTATTTTTAATTACTAAATGTTGAATGATGATGAAAGACTAAGGTTTTATGACAACATTATCCTAGCTATGACAGTCTATTGGCGTTATGTTTGGCAAATGTGCTATCATTATGTAGACAATTCCTATAAATAAGACGTGAGACATTTTTCACTTAAAGACGTGTGAGTTTGGATATGAGATGACATGGGATGGAATAGAAGCATAATTTATTGCATCCAATTAAGTTACTATAGTAATGAAGTTTATTTTTAATTACTAAATGTTACATGATGATGAAAGACTAAGGATTTGTGACAATACCACAAATGACTAAATACGAAGAATAAACAATAAGGATGAATGATTTATGATGATGATTAAATGACTAACAATCATAACTTAAGACTAATGACTTAATATATCTGTAAACGAGTTGTGCAAGGATATATTATAAAGTAAATATTTGGTACTACCTAAAATAATTTTAAAATGATTTTGGGGATTTTTATTGGTTAAGGATGTTCCAAATCCTTTGACTTAAAGGGCAAATACTCACTAGGAATTCCTATGTATTTCACATGTATTCGGGTGATAATAATGAACGAAGACTTAGCAGATGACATGGATATTTAGAAGGACACTTTTGTGTAGAGGTTACTTGAACATATGTTTTGATATTATGGTTGGTCAACCCTCCTAATATAACTCTTTTTAATAGTTGAACTTCTACAGGTAAAGACTATGTGACTGTAGTTTATGCATATGATGTTTTAAAAAGAAAACAAAATGATTTTCATATCATATAATCATTAAATTAAAAAGAGGGGTGTTTCAGAGTGACACATCATAAGGATGGAATCTTCCACAATCAACATTTCAGAAAGCACCCTCCTAAGCTAACATATGTATATGTTTTTTTAGCAAAGATAGAGTTTTTACGAAGTTACATAGAAGTTTGTCAAGAAAAGGTTAAACATCTACGATACTAGTTTTGGTGTTTCCCGCGGTGATCGATAATGAATTAACATCTTATCGGGTAAGGTATACAATGCTTATGCATAGCCTCAGCGGTACACATTAACACCTTTCTATGTTTCCTGAGAGCAAACTCTGAGGTGTCTGAATAAACATCTGCAATACTCAAGTATAAATTTGTAGTGCTTGGGATTGATTTTTTCTTGGACTAGCTTACATTAGATGATTTAAGCAAATATAAGTTAACCTATTTTCAGCAATATTCACATCAAGAATTTTCCAACATTACTGACCACCAGCGCCCACCATTGACTTCGACGTGCCATTGCCAAGCGGGCCAATAGAAGGGGAAGAGAATGCATCTATGGGTTACTGCTTGTTAGGCCATTCCTGGTGGAACCTTGAGGTGGGTTGTATCACCTTAGGCTGCTCTTGCCTTGGACCTTTGGTGGCTGCTCCTTTGTAGGCCTAACCATTTGGGTCTTAGATGCTACCAAGGCTATTGGTTCAAATCAGCTTAGGCATGTGCTACCAGCCTACTTGATATCTAGTCTATAATGGTTTCCGTCATCGATATTTTCGTCTTGGTGAAATTTACAATTAATAGTAATAAAAATTATAATGAAAAATAACTATTACAACAAAAGGCACAGAAGACTACAATGTTGATGTTGATTGCGTTCTTCCGTGCAGCAATGCATCAGTGGAGTTTTGAAAATCGCAATGTTAGAGGTATACTTTTGTCCATGTATTTGTGTTATTTGTTTAGTTGTTATTTTATTAAATATAATATTCAACTAAAGTGTGTTTTCATAATGTTTGTAACATGCATAATAAAAACCCTGGCCCCATGGGTGAATAATAAAATGGCTTAAATGAAAAATAAATGTAGTAACATGACAGTCCACCTGATTTCAAATTCAAGATATCAGGTGCAGGACCCCAACGGGGCTAACATCATTGATTTTGTTGATCATACATGGTTGTATGAAGTGGCAAAAATTAGTTTTTCCTTGTGGACATGTCATATAAGTATGGGCTAATATAGAAGGTAATGCACTAGACTCATGCCCATGTGAACTTGCAAGAAAATTTTTTATATCAACTATTGCGGAACTGTAGCTTCTTTATTATTCATCTTTAACTATTTTTCTTAAACGTTGCCTTCTTAAGCCGTACTGATTAATATATTACTTCAAAATTTACATCAATGAACTAGAGTTTTTCTAGAAATTGTGGCGCTTACATTAAAGTAGATGCCATGCTTACAATATTAAAGAAATTTACGTTTTGGATAATAGAATCCACGTAAAGTTGGTAAAGTAATAACTTTAACCTCAAAAGTCAAAATGTGCATGACTACCATTGAACCCGTACATCCTTAAGCTATAGTGTTAACTTGGCAATGTTATATATGTATAAGTTCAACACAAAACCAAATTATACCGGCTAACCATAGAACCACGTGAAAATTGCCCATATTCATTTATGAACATATGTAATTTTCATGTTCATAGATGAGCATGTTCATAGATGAACATATGTTCATAAGTGAACATGAACAATTTTCATATGATTTTATAGTTAGCTGATATAATTTGGTTTTATATTGAACATGTCACTCAGTATCAAAACCAATATGGTATAATTCAACATTTAAGGTCAGATTGTCATTACGCAACATTAAATTTGGGATCAATTCAAAATAAATCAAGAATAAATTATAAATATATCATACTTGATAACAATGCTATAAGATCTACAAATAATGGTTTTTGGTTTGCTATGTCATCTAAATTAAGTTTCAATCCCACGTCTATCATGTTTAACCTTGGAAGTCAAACATTGGGGTTACACCAAAGAGTTAATTACGAATATGATGATGTTGTTTCAAATACGCAATGTTGTTTCCAAGTTCCAACGGAATGATGAAAAAGATCACAACATTTGCCATATTGTATATACCCACAATCAAACATCTAACACATATTGAAAATTTTTGGATGTATTATGCCATTTAGTTTAATAATGAGAACATGAGTGCATAATCATTTGTATATCTGTTTTGTGTTATTAAATTCCCGCCGAATTGCACGAGGGTATAACTTCTAGAGGGGATATTTAATAGCATTTTAATCTGAATGATTAAAAGTTCCTGAACTATTCAGAGCGTTTGTTTCGTAAAATTTTTACCTCTTAATTGGTCAGAGCCTCTTAACAAGTATCGAAATAATTAAATAGAAAAATATATCTGAATCATTCTTTTTTCAAAAAACTTTCACATATACTCTTTAACCTAAAATTTTATTTTTATTCAAAATCTTTTAATAATCCACACCTCTAAATCATTTAAATCCAAATTTAAATCCTGTCGCACATCCCCTTTATAACAAAGACCAAACCACAAGGATATCTTCCCATGAAGATGTTTCTTGATCCAAAACAAAAATAAATACAACATAGACTATTTTGCACTCTATTCTAGATATAATAATATCAGAAGAAACATTTATTATAGTTCACATTTGTGGATGCTTTTACATAGACAACCACTTTCATAAAAGACTAAATTTATATAAACAACAACTACTTTCATAAAAATCACATTTAACTTGCGATAAAGAGAATATAACATCAATAATTTAGAATCTGGGCCCTCATAAATCCACAAAACATCGCTTTATTGCTATTGGGGAATATATGAGATGCTCCTCGCACATTTGCAAGAAGCTTCGTCTAATTTTCTCATCATCATCGTGCGTTGTCCAATGTCCATGGATCATTGTTAGGGTTTTAATCAATAAATTAGTCAAATTTCACTTCACCCCGCAACTGTTCGATTTTCGAATTCAATTTTGACAACCACACAATTACAGGACTCTGATTCACAATTTAAATACCTAGGCGGCACTTCCGTTTCCACACCATTCTCACATTCCCAACTCATTCTCTCATCGATCACTCCGCACATCTCTCTGCGTGCAAATTCATCCTGCTCGAGGTTAGATTTCTGTCTTTAAAACCAATCTCCTCGTTTTGTTTTTGTAATTTGTCATTAATTTGAGACAGATCATCAAATCGCCATTTTTGGGTGGAAATCTTTGATGATTTACTGTTGATTTAGCATATTAGAGCTTGGTTTTTTCGGTAAAATTTTATTCCCGTTGTGCAGGAACTATTCTCTGTTCCAGATCTCAGGTGGATATGGATTTTTGAGTTGTTAATCTGTTTCAAACGAATTAGATCTTGGTTTTGTTTATTGTGTTATAGTAACACCTGTGATTGAAATCCGATTTCTGCTACAATGAGTGAAGTTACGGAAGTCAAACCCTTGATTTCGCAATCGTCTTCTTCAAACCTTCCTGATTTCAAAAAATCCGTGAAGCTCAAGTATGTTAAATTAGGTTATCACTATCTAATTACCCATGGAATGTATCTGTTCTTATCTCCTCTTGTCGTCGTTCTCGCTGCTCAATTATCAACGTTCTCTCTCGAAGATGTTTACGTTGTTTGGGATCATCTCCGATTCAATCTCATATCAGTCGTCGTATGTTCGACCCTTTTAGTGTTCTTATCAACCCTCTATTTCCTCACTCGTCCTCGCCCAGTTTACCTCGTGAACTTCTCATGTTACAAGCCTGTAGAAGATCGAAAATGCACCAGACAAAAGTTCTTGCATTGTTCAACATCAACAGGTACGTTCACAGATCAAAGCCTCGAGTTTCAGAAAAAAATTCTTGAAAGATCCGGCCTCGGTGAATCCACCTACCTCCCCGAAGCCGTTCTCCGAATCCCTCCAAATCCTTCCATGGAAGAAGCGAGAAAAGAAGCAGAACTCGTAATGTTCGGCGCCATTGACGAACTCCTATCGAAAACCTCCGTCAAACCAAAAGACATCGGGATTCTCGTAGTGAATTGCAGTCTCTTCAACCCTACTCCTTCTTTAACTTCAATGATCGTCAACCATTACAAACTTCGCGGCAACATTTTAAGCTTCAACCTCGGCGGAATGGGATGTTCCGCTGGTCTAATCGCCATCGATTTAGCCAAAGACCTTCTCCAAGTAAACCCTAATTCATACGCGCTAGTAATGAGCATGGAAAACATCACCTTAAACTGGTACTTCGGAAACGACCGATCAATGCTCGTATCCAATTGCTTATTCCGTATGGGCGGTGCCGCAATTCTACTCTCAAACAAAACCTCCGACAAAAAACGATCAAAATACCAACTCGTACACACAGTGCGAACCCACAAAGGCTCCGACGACAAATGCTTCCAATGCGTCACCCAATTAGAAGACCCAATCGGAAAAGTCGGCGTTTCATTATCAAAAGACTTAATGGGCGTCGCCGGCGACGCCCTAAAAACCAACATCACCACATTAGGCCCATTAGTGTTACCAATGTCGGAACAATTACTCTTTTTTGCAACTTTAGTCGGCAAAAAGCTTCTACGAATGAAAATCAAACCTTACATTCCCGATTTTAAACTTGCGTTTGAACATTTTTGTATTCATGCGGGTGGAAGAGCTGTTCTTGATGAAATCGAGAAAAATTTACAGCTTTCTGATTGGCATATGGAGCCATCAAGAATGACATTAAATAGATTTGGGAATACTTCAAGTAGTTCACCATGGTATGAATTAGCGTATTCAGAAGCAAAAGGGAGAATTAAAAAAGGAGATCGAGCATGGCAAATTGCATTTGGATCAGGGTTTAAGTGTAATAGTGCTGTTTGGAAAGCTTTAAAGACTGTTAATCCTGGAAAAGAGATTAATCCATGGATTGGTGAGATTGATAATTTTCCTGTTCATGTTCCAAAGTTTTCAGCTTTGTAATGTGGGTTAGTTTAAATCTTGATTTTTTTTTTTCTTTTTGGGTTTTAAGTTATTATTCATGGGGGTTTCTTGGTTTTTGAGTTAGTGAGTTAGTGAGTGGGTAATTGTTTTGTTGTTGGTTGTACTTGGATTATATTTTGTTTATTTATGATGGATGTGATTTTTTTCAAGAATGTTTGTTGCTATTTGATGTAGATTTTTAGAGTAATATAACCATAAATAAAGTTTACATATGAGTTACATGACTCTACAAATATTTGGTATGAACCAACAAGAATTTGTGGGGAATAATGGTTTATTTTGGCTACTGATAAATCAATGTACTTTATTTTTATTAATGATATGAATGTATGTTTCTTTATATATTGATAATAGTAAATTGTGGCACGTACCCGATAAACATTAGCATTATGAAATCTTATTGAACGTTGAATATGCGTATGAACTATGATGCTAGCGGGTGAAAAGAAACAAGTGTACTTTCTTTTAAGTTAGATATTGTTATTATTGGTAAATAAATGAAAGTAGGTTGGTATTATAAGGAAAACGTAAAATATATTGTATGTGTTCGTAGTGAGAATAAAGTATGTTGTTATTCCATACAATTTACTACACTTAAGTTCTTGTTGACTCGTACCAAACATTTGAATGGTAATGTAAGTAGTATGTGATTTTCTATTGTAGACTCATAACTAGTGGAACTAAGTATAGACACATGTCTCGTTTGGTAAATTGTGGGTATGGTTGGAAGTGTATTTATACCTTCAAGTATGGAATCACAATGCAATGCAAGTAGAAATTAGTGAAAAAAGGAGTGAAATTTACATTTTTTTTATAAGAAGAAACTTATTTGATTTATGATTTTATGTTAAAAAACTAGAGTGTGAAGCAATCAAATCAAGGATAGCACGTCAATGGTGGATACTCCACTCGAGTCTTGAAGCTTGATGTTAGTCAAGTAGGTTATTGCAAACACCGAGCGAAACATTTGTTGGAAAATATAAAGAAACTAGCAACCTCACTAGTTTTCTTGTCCCACGTAGGTGGGAGGAAGAACAATTTGTGAGTTTATAAGATTTTCATTGCCCAAGCATTCAAAGATTTTAGTGGAGAATATGGGATTGGTTAAGCCCACATATGCGCATGGTCGGGTCGGGGACATAAGGTTTGTGAAATGACCCAATTTGGGTGCACTTTGCATCGGTCATTGGGTGGATAAGTTTGGCGTAAGCTTCTAAAATCATCCAGAAAATGTGTTTTGCTTGGGGAGCAAGCTGTTACGACTAGTGTTTGACCCAATTTTTTTATTATTATTTTAAAAAAATGGGTGGGGGGTCTTTTAGAGTTTCCACAGCTATAAATACAACACCCCTAGAGCCA
This sequence comes from Cichorium intybus, assembly GCA_023525715.1. Classification (NCBI taxonomy): domain Eukaryota; kingdom Viridiplantae; phylum Streptophyta; class Magnoliopsida; order Asterales; family Asteraceae; genus Cichorium; species Cichorium intybus. The sequence continues at coordinate 142,567,739 of CM042009.1, forward strand.
TATTCCACATCCTAAAAATCGAGATCTCCTCTGCTCTCTCTGTGCCTTTGCATTCCTCTAAAGTTGAGTATTCATTTTGTGTTTATCGGGTTTTCCATAGCTATTTGAACAATCCATAATCTGTATTTTATCCTGGGTTTTATGTTGAAGCTTACAACCATTGAGCCACATAAAAATCTTTCATGGACATGAGTCATTACGTATTACTTTCAGCAGTCAAGAAATCGCGATCTTCAGGTTGGTTTTAATATTTGTTCCGTCTTTTAACTCCTTTGATAACGAGACAATTTTATTCTATCTTTCTTGTAATCAGATTTGACTCGGATGATCAATATTATTTATGGAAGAACCTTTGTTATTGAAATTAGTTGAACTTCTTATTTGTGACGAATCAACATTTAATTCTTGATATTATTTGTCGATCTGTTAACTTTTTATTTTATTAAAGAAAATGTGAACATACGTAATGACATGAATTACAAGGATAAAATACCTAGTTAATTAGATGTTAATTCAGAAAAAAAAAAAAAATACAAAATTAGCGACTACTTATGAATAAATACAAAGGTAACTAAATATTCTGAATTTACCAAGACATACTATAACACCCCTTCCAAAGCCATGCATATAACATATGATCCATCTTGACCTTGGAGATGAGAAATAGTAAACGGATAAGCAAGTATGCTATGATAAAAATATCCTCAAGCTAATCATTCATAGAGAAAACAGTATTGTCAACAACGTGTTGACATACAAAGGGGTAGTCGGTCTCAATATGTTTTGCATGCTAATGGAATAGATCATTCGGGGAAAGACGAATAAGGACTATTTGAGACTCATAACACATACATTGTCAGTTCTAGTAATGATCATACCATCAACATACAATAATATAAAAATGGTATTGATACACATGGTTCAAACAAATATCTCGAGTCATAAGAACTAGGTGCTAATTTTTAGAACATATTATGTAAGCTTGCTTAAGACCGCGTATAGATATTCTAAGGCAAAAAACACAACCTAAAGGATGGTTAACTCCACTTGGAATATGTATGTAACTTACTTTGCAAGATTCACATTGAGTAATGCATTCTTGACACCATTCGATATAAAGACCAACAATGAGCCATATCCATGGCTAGTAAAATGTCAGCCAAAGTGCTACGAGCAACCAGAAAAAAAAAAGTCTCCTCATGATGGGATATAGAGTTGAATAATAGTTAAAATCACGAAGATGAGAATGAATGTTTGTCACCCAATCTAGAATATTGTTCGAATATGAAGGCTGATGAGACGTATATAAACCATGGAGTTAGATGTGGATGTTTAGTTTGATCACATGGAGTAGATTGAGACAAAACTAAATGTGGAGATCAATCTCGATGGACTCTAATTCATGCAAGTCTAGAGAGATTATTAAAAGAATGCCAATTGTGTCTAGAATATATAGATGTTATCATTTAGAATGACCATTTTATTGAGATATTCTAGGTCAATAGTATTGAGACACAGTACGTTGTTTTAAAATTAGGCTGAATCATTTAGAAAAAATTGATGTAATTCTTGGTAATTTTGATAATCATAAACAAATATAACAAAATACTGTGCACCTCCTATTCATTTGTACTACATGTTTAGGGGAGATGGGTGGGAGACTATTATATATACTATGTTTAATTCCCGTGAATTTGTATATCCAATGTAACGTTTTTTTTCCTTTGTAACGCGGGTCGCGGGTTTTCTGGATCCAAGTTGGATCCGTTTTCTTCCACCGCCATATTATTCTTCTCCCACGTATCGTTTCTGCTTTCCCGACGCTCTCTTCCAACCCCGAACCACCTGTATTCGCCGATCACAAACGCCTCCTCACCATCTACGTCTCCATTGGAGCCCTGATCGGATTGTTTCTTCCGGTGGTCTACATACTTCACGGCGTGTTCTCTTCTTGAAAGAACCATATGACAGGTTTCTACTTTCAAGTCCAGTTGAAACATTCTCATATCCTCTGCGATGACAACATCGTTTTGCTGATAGAGCCGCACCTCCAAAACACCATTGCACCTTTGGACTACCATTGTACCACCGTCGTTGTCTGTAAACCCTAGCCAAAGCACCACACCACCAGGTTAGGGCTCTTCGATTTCAGGTTAGGGCTCCTCCGCCTTCAATCTTTAATCGCTAACTTTTTTAATCTTTACGCCTCCCCCACCTTCAATTTTACTCTCCTACAATCCCATTGATCGTTTGATTTCACTTGTCAAGGATTAAAATCGTTTGATTTTGCTATTAGTTGATACATATTTATGATTTATATATGTTTATAACAACTGGGATTTACACTTCCGATTGCCTTTTGCTTCCCGATGAGGCCAAGGTAAATGGCTATCTGCCTATCTATCTCACAAAATATAAAACCATACCCACAACTGATGCCCCCTTTTGATCCTTTGATCCTCATCGTCGCTCATTTCTTGTAACGGTTAAGACTCGTCTTCTTTCAAACGGATTCTCCTTATGATGCTAGGTACAGATTTCAATTTTACTTTAGTACGATCGGTAGCTAAATTATATACAGTTTCAGTCTCATGATAATTTAATTTTGTATGATTTTTCAAGTTGATAAACAGCTTCATCATTTTAGGTGGTTGAAAGTCCATGTGATTCGGCTGCTGTGCCTGATGGAGCACCTTTATCTATATACCAGTGTTTTCAAAATGTGAGAAACTTTCTTGTGGCTACGGGACAATTGGGACTCCCTACCTTTGAGCCATCTGATCTGGAACAGGTAGCTTTTCTCTTTGGGAATTCATATCGGATTGCAGCTTATGCTCATGACAGTGTCAATAAATTATTCTTTATCATTTTAGGGAGGCAAATCATCTAAAATAGTCAATTGTATTGTAGAACTCAAATCCTATAGCGAGTGGAAACAAACAGGTAATGGAGTTTGGCTCTTGAGATACTCCTTGGCGTGGGACATGGTAGGTTGGAATTTACAATTATACCCTTTAATTAAATTTCTTTCTGCTGGATGCTTATCTTTCAACACTTTTCTTTCTTGCAGGTGCAAGAGCGGATTAGTGGTCTGTGGGTGTTATTCTTTTTAAGCTGCTTGTAGGGATTCCACCCTTTAATGCAGAATCTCCACAGGTACACACACTAAAAATCAATATCTACTGACACTTTGTTCAACATAGATTGCATTAAAAAGTAACCTTACTTTATTTTCTGAAATTTGCAGCAAATTTTTGGCAATATTATGAACAGAGATATACCATGGCCTAAGATCCCTGAGGAGATGAGCTTTGAAGCATATGATCTCATTAATAAGTAAGTTACATGATTTTTTTTTAAATTTGTTGCTTATCAACCAACACATAAATATGCAAGTATTACATCAACCTTTTGGTTTATTTCAGTTTGCTGCCAGAATGCCTCATGTGAATAGGTTGTTTTGTTTGATTTTTTAAATTTCAAAGTTCTAAATTAATTTTGTTGAAGTTCTCATGGGAATTATAGATTACATGGATTTGATTTTCCAATTTGGCTTGACCTGTAGCCTTTAAAACGCGTTCAAAAAATATCATTTTAAAATGCATTTAAAAATATCATTTTTTAGGGTCAGATCATTTATTTCAGTTTATGTGACCCAAAATATACGTTAAACAAATATAATCTTTATCAACTTAAAGAAAGGTCGATTGTTGACCATCATTTTATTCAATTGTAGCTCCAGTTTGGTATATATTTATATATAGAACTTAGAAATCTTTATATCTTTTAGACCAATTGAGATAAAAAAAATTTATGTTTTGATACCTAGATCTCCAATCTCATATTACATTCATAAACAATTGCGTATGTTTTAAAATATCAGGTAAAATTACAACATTGTATTGACATATGTGGCCGAATAAAATTTGTTAATAGTGAAATCCATAAAGCTGCAACGCCTTTAATTTTATAGTAGTTCTATTTTCTTTTTAATATCTATCGAAAGTTTAAATTTCCATATCACATCCGGAACACAATCATATGTATTGCATCAATTACAAACATAGATGACCACGTAAGTGGAACTACAAAGGAAGCACCTAATGTCGTAGAAAGCTACAACCCCAAGGACATACTCTGGCATTTGTAAGTATCATTTTCTCCATTCCAGCAACATTCACAACAACATTTCTCATGTGTTTTTCGAATTATTGCTACGTTTTTTCTTGAAATATTTTTTTCCAGTGTCTTCTTTGCACTTTCTTTTTAGCCTTCTTCACAGTTTATTTAACCAAACTATTTTAACTATTACAGAGTTGTTACTTTCACTTCTTGCTTTCATGACATTGTATTTTAAGAAAATTGTGACAACAACACAATAATAGAAACTAGCAATAAGTTTACTGTTACTAAACAAATAAAATGAAGTATGTTGCTATTTCTTACATTTGTATGTAGGAATGTTTAATTGCCGGTCATCTACATTGCTCTGTTATACATTACATTTAATATTATTATGTTACTATTATTACATTTTTTTGTCAGTGAATCAGATTACAAGGATGATTGTATGAAATAAAAGACATTTGCTACTTTCCGTGGTCCATCCTCATGACAGAAGTTATTGCACCTTATGCAATATTACTATTTAAGACTATTTTTTGGGATCATAATGCGACACGTTCATACTCACAACATGAGTATATGATATTTCTTTTCTAAATGTGTAAATTATTTTTTGTCTGATGAACATATAAAACTACCGCAGCAACGCGCGGGTAGAATGAAGTTTAGGTATTATGCAGTAATATATAAAAATTGGTTTTTTTTATATATTTATCAAGTTTATGAGCTTGTAATCATTTTGTGCAGTTTGCCAATAGTGTTGAAAGCAATGACACTAGAGATGATCTCAGAGTTCAGACATTGCAAGGAAACAAAGGCTACAATTTTCATTCAGGCTCTTTGGGCATATTATATTAAAAAAAATTAATACATACATATATATATATATATATATATATATATATATATATATATATATATATATATATATATATATATATATATATATATATATATATATATATATATATATATATATATATATATTATAAATCATGTTTTTAATGGTGTGCAGGCTTACTGATTGTGTTGAAATGAATAGCAATATGCTTCCTACAGTAAGGTTGTTCCCTGAAGATCTTTATTAAATTGCTCAAGTCAGGTTAAAACAATCATGTAATTTTTCTAATTATTTCACGATTTTGGGTTTCATTTAAAACAATTTCATGATTAAACCCGAAAAATGCAGGTGGGTTGAGGTAAATCTGTGTTTGAAGGTCAGATAGGGGTTTTTTATTATTATTATTTTTGTTTTGGTGTGTGGTTTCTACTCGGAATGATTTGAAGATTAACACGTATCTTTTTATGAATGGTTACAGGATCATAGAGATGAATGTGAAAAGGATGCCATGAGGTCAGGGTTCATCAAAAAGATGCCATAAGATTCTTATTCAAAATCTTCTGTTAACGGTCTTTCTTATAACAACAATCTGTAATGGGAATATGACAGAGGGTAAGCAATAATAGTTTTTGTTCTTTGACCAAAATTTTGACACCTTTGGTCCTTTGGACAAATATTGATAGGTTTTTCACATTTAGTTCCTTTTGACAGATGTGATAATTTTGACAGTTTTGGTCATTTGTCCAAATGTTTGACAGATTGTTATTTTTGACAGATTTGGTCATTTGGACAAATACTGACATATTTGATGATAGTTTTTCCACATATTTGGTACTTTTAACAGATTAGATAAATTTGCCTGTTGCAATCTACGTTTGTTGAAATTTGATTTCTGAATCTGAGTGTCTTACAGCTTTCATGATACGGATTTGAGTACTGGGACCACAAGTGATGACGCACACAAACCATTACTCGTATACTTTAGAAAGAGGTTGGGGGCAAAAAGGGAAAAGACCAATTAGTTAGTTACACCTGAATAAGGAATAAAAAGGAAAGAGGGAGAGTGAGGAGGGTATGATGTCATTTGTTTATTTTGGATTGGCTCCTGAGATTCACTCTCAGTGAGAAAGGGACGATTCCCTGGCAACCTTTTGATTGACTGTTTATGAGTAAACATTCCCCTGAATTCATTTTGATTGTTTCTTCTCTATTTCTTTCCATCGTTTATCTTTTTCTTTGTATCAAACCCCATCATTGGTCCGACCTGCCGCTGACTTGCCAACCATTGCTATGGCTGCTACTCGTTCTACTGTTCAACGCTTGGAGGATCATGAGTTGTTGCTTTCTCAGCTTCAATTGGAACTTGGAGAAGTGAAGCTTCATATGGATAACATGCACTCGTCGGTGCAGAAAGAACAACAGGAGAATGCTGAATTTTGTCGTACTGTGCTTGCGTGGATGAAATCCCAGGAGAAGCAACCTCTTGCCGATGGATCGGGGGATTCCGGATCTGGGATTTTCACACCGCCTCCACCCTCACCCCCGCCTGGTACTAGTTTTTCTTTGGGTGGTCCTCCTATACCTCCAGGTTTCACACCGCCTCTGACCCCAGGGTTGCCCTGGACGGTGAAGAAGTTGAAGTTACCTAAGTTCAACGGGTTTGATCCTCAGGGCTGGATCCAGAAAGCGAACTTGTTCTTTGACATAAACGGTACACCTCCCCAATTTCGTTTCCGCTTGGCTTAGCTAAGCATGGTGGGTGTCGCTCAACATTGGTTTACTATTCTCCTTCAACTTCATCCATCCTTGACGTGGGAAAAATTTCAATCGGAGCTTCTCCAACGCTTCAGTGGTTTGGATGTTCAGAACCCTTATGAACAATTAGCAGCGATTCACCAATCAAATTCGATTTTGGAATATATCGATGACTTCGAATATTTGTTGTCGCTTGTTCCCAAATTGCCGGACTCTCAAGCGATTGGTTATTTTATCGCGGGCCTTCAGGACGATGTCAAGCGTTGGGTGCGCCTTCAGCGACCTAAATCCACCATTGAAGCGATGTACGTTGCCAAAGACGTGGACGATTTGTTACACCCCTCTTCTGGTAATGTTTCTCAAACTCGCTTTCGTTACCTGAATCGTTTTGGAGTCTACAATGGGTTTGCTTCAGAGCCCAATTCCTTGTTGGGCCGTCCTGATGGTAAAGTCTCCCAACACTCACGTGCGGGTGAAAAGGGTTTTTTGGGCCGATCGGACTCGTCTCGTCCATCGTATATGCCTAAATCGGGTTTTACACCTTTTTCGGATGTCACAAAAGGGGTTTCTAAGGATAGGGGTATGCGTTCACTCACTCGGAATGAATGGGAAGATCGACGGAAGAAAGGTCTCTGTTTTCGATGCGGTTTGCAATATAGCCCAAATAACAAATGTGCAGAAGGGAAGCTTCGGGTGTTAATTTTGGGCGACGACGAAGACGAGGACGTGGTCTCTGATCACTTACAACTTCTGGATGCGTGCCCTCCCGACGAGTCGCTCGTACCTCCGGTGGATGACGGTCTCTGTTCCGTTTTGGAATTTTCTGGGTTATCATCCGATGTGGTTGGTGGTAAAACTTTTAAATTGAATGAGATTATTTCTGAAATTCCTGTGGTGATTTTAGTGGATAGTGGAGCCACTCACAATTTTATCTCTCGAAACTTGGTGATTGCTCTTGGGATTACTTCTGTCCATTTTTCGGGAATCCGCATCAAGTTGGGGGATGGTTTCGTGGTTCGAGTTACCAACAAATGCTTGGGATTATGCCTCCAAGTGGGTTCCATTTCTTTTGTACTCGATGCTCTAGTATTGGATACTGGAGGCTCTGATTTGATTTTGGGCATGCCCTGGCTTAATTCGATGGGTGAGGTTACCCACAACTGGAACGAGGCGTGGATGAAGTTCTGTTGGAAAGGGCAAAACGTTTGTCTTCTGACAACGCCTAGTGATATCAAGTATTTTAGGCGTTGTTGAGCCCTGTTCTTGGTAAAATTATATCAAATATGCATGGGTATTCTCACTTTTCGTGTCAGGACTTGTCTGGAGTAAAAAGAACAGAAACAGGGACTAAAGGTGTACAAAAGGAAAAAGTATGGAAAGAATGAAAAATCAAGAGAAGACGTACGCGCGCCGCGGATTTATCTTCTGCGTGACGCGGGCGTAAGGCGGTGGAACACATTTGAATGACAAAAAAACGGGGAACGGATAAGTATGCGCGCCGCGGATTTCACTTATGCGCGGCGCGGTCACGGGAAATTTGCAACTATAAATAGAGGCATTTCCAGCCGAAAACCCTAGCAAAGACCGGGGGTAAACATCGACCTAGAAGCTCTTTGACTCGAGGATTCCATTTCAGAAGCCATCATTTGGTATTTTCATGTTTTAGATTTTATTTCATTTTAGTTAAACATTTGTAAGCTTTGAGTTGAATCTTTGGGTGTGACAACCATTGATCTTCAGCTTAGGGTTCTGTTTTTAGTAGTGTTTGGTTACTGATTTGATGTTGGATATTGGTTTGAGTGAATGAAATCATTCGGTTACATTAAATATTGATTTTTCGGTATTTTGGATGTTAGTTTGTGTTTTGGTTGTTTGTTTGTGTGTGGATTTTGTTTGTGACTTGGTTGGGACTGTTTCCCTTTGCTGAAAACAGTAGCTAACTTGGTTAGGTTGAGCATTAAATCTTAGCTAGTAATTGTTCAAGTAGAACTCTAGTTATTAGCTAGTTTATGCTATGCTTGGTTTTGCTAGTTTGGATGCCTTCAATTGCTTCTGATTCAGAGATGTACTTCTGAGTTCAGAAAGTAACTAGGTCATTTGGACATAGCTAAGCTTGGCTTGGGTGTTTGAATATTGTTTCAAGGTAGAAAGATAGAAATTAGTTCCTCCGACTATAGCTGTGACACTATTAGTTGGTAATCTCTCATCTAGGCTAACCACGTAGCTCCTGTGGATCGACCCTGACTCCACTATACTAGTGAATGTTAGGTTATCTCTTATTTTTGACAGCATGACGACCTCTGCGTGCATGTCATCTTCAAGGTTTATAGAAGGGTCAACGATCGCATGTTCCCTTACATCATTGGCTTAAATCTCCGGCTCCTTTTACACTATCTCGAAAGCCAACTGAGACTTCCGGTATACTTACTCACATGGTGGCGGGATGCCTTCAGGCTGACCTCCATTCACTGTTGGGAAAATTTAATGTCATCTTTCAATCTCCCATAGGTCTTCCACCCTCTCGCCCTCATGATCACTTCATCCGGTTGTTGGATTCTCACTCTCCGGTTTGTGTCCGCCCTTATCGCTACCCACATGTACAAAAAACAGAGATTGAAAAACAAGTTACTGAATTATTATCCTTAGGCATGATCCGACCGAGTAGGAGCGCGTATTCGAGTCCGGTTATTCTGGTTCGCAAGAAAGACGACTCGTGGCGTATGTGTGTTGATTATCGTGCTCTAAACAAAGCTACTGTCCCCGATAAATTCCCGATTCCGGTGGTTGAAGAGTTAATCGATGAATTACATGGTGCTTCTTTCTTTTCTAAGTTGGATCTCAAGTCCGGCTATAATCAAATTCGGATGCATAAGGATAGCATTGACAAAACCGCGTTTCGGACCCACGAGGGTCACTATGAATATCTTGTCATGCCCTTTGGCTTAATGAATGCCCTTCTACATTCCAAGCAATCATGAATGACATTTTCCGGCCTTTGTTGCGAAAAACGGTGGTAATATTTTTTGATGACATTCTCGTGTATAGCATGACGTGGCACGATCACCTTCATCACCTTGCTACTGTTTTTCAGATTTTAAGTGACAATCAGTTTATTGTTAACAAGAAAAAATGCCACTTTGGTCAAACTTGAATTGATTACTTGGGGCATATCATTGATCGAAATGGCGTTTCCATGGATCCCACTAAAGTTGAAGCGGTGGTGGAGTGGCCGGTTCCAAAGAATATTAAGGGACTTCTGGGATTTTTGGGCCTTACGGGTTATTACCGTAAGTTTGTCAAAAATTATGGGAGTATTGCTCGACCCTTAACAGATCTTACTAAGAAAGACGCTTTTGCTTGGCATTCGTCAGCTCAATCCGCTTTTGACCAACTCAAAACCGCATTGGTGACTGCACCTGTTTTGGCTCTTCCTAATTTCTCGTTATCCTTTGTCATGGAATGTGATGCTTCGGGACGGGGAATTGGCGCGGTCTTGATGCAAAACAACCGTCCCATTGCGTATTTTAGTAAAGCTTTAAGCGATCGAAACTTGGCGAAATCCGCTTATGAGCGCGAAATTATGGCACTTGTTTTAGCGGTTCAACATTGGCGCTCGTATCTCTTAGGTACCCCCTTTGTGATTTACACTGATCAAAAAAGTCTTAAATTCCTTCTCCAACAGCGGATCACTACCCCGGATCAACAAAATTGGGTCGCCAAACTTTTGGGTTTTAACTTTGAAATCCATTATAAACCGGGACGAGAAAACCGCTCCGCCGATGCTTTATCCCGTCGCAGCGTAGGTGGCGAATTTTCTACCTTAATTTCGACCCCGGTGTGGGTACAAGGTGCCCAGCTGGTTCAAGAAGCGCAGGCTGATCCAGAAATTCAATCCCTCATTCGTAAGTGTATGGGCAATCCGTCCCAACATCCAGGGTTCCCTGTCAAGAATGGTGTCTTGTACTATAAAAATCGCTTGGTTATTGCACGAACTTCTAAGTTTATTCCGGATTTGCTTCACGAATTTCATACTGTCGCATCTGGGGGACACTCGGGTTACTATCGTACTTATCGTCGCCTCGCCAGCAATCTTTATTGGCCAGGGATGATTGGGCGGGTAAAGGACTTCGTTCGTGCGTGTGACATTTGCCAACGATGTAAAGTGAGTTCTTTGGCTCCTAGCGGGCTGTTACAACCGTTGGCGATTCCCGAGGCCATTTGGGAAGACGTATCCATGGATTTTGTCACGGGACTTCCCAAATCGAAAGGGTTTGACACGCTTTTAGTTGTCGTGGACCGGCTGTCGAAATATAGCCATTTTCTGCTCCTTAAACACCCGTTTACCGCCAAATCTGTAGCTGACTTGTTTGTCCGTGAGGTGGTTCGCCACCATGGTATCCCAAAGTCAATCGTTAGTGACCGTGATCCTTTGTTTCTTAGCAATTTTTGGAAAGAACTTTTTCGCCTTCAAGGAACAAAACTCCACATGAGTTTGGCTTATCACCCGGAGTCCGATGGGCAAACTGAAGTCGTTAATCGTTGTCTCGAGGCATATCTACGGTGTTTGCGGTGGATCAACCACGTTCTTGGGCTACTTGGGTTCCATGGGCGGAGTTTTGGTACAATACTACTTTTCATGTGTCCACGGGTCTATCACCATTTGAAATTGTGTATGGCCGTAAACCCCCGAGCGTGATACAATTCGTTCCGGGAGAAGTCCGTGTCCCCGCTGTTGCTTCCGAGTTGCAGGATCGGGAAGAAGCTCTAAAGCAACTTCGTCTTCATTTGTCTCATGCTCAAGAGTTGATGAAATCTGTTGCTGATAAGAAACGACGGGAGGTTCATTTTTTGGTCGGGGAATAGGTATACGTGAAGCTCAAACCTTACCGGCAGATGTCGGTCTCTCGTCGCATTCACCAGAAACTTGCACCGAAGTTCTTTGGCCCTTTTCAGATTACCGACAAAATTGGGCCTGTTGCGTATAAGTTATTGTTACCGCCAACTTCTAAGATCCATCCAGTTTTTCACGTCTCTTTGCTAAAGAAGGCCGTGCATGTCCCCGCTGAACCGGTAATTCCTCCTGATTTAGAGTTGGCGCAGGACGAATTTTTACAACCTAAGAAGGTGTTAGCCAGGCGTGTTCTTCCGACATCTCCTGATCCTACTGATCAATGTTTAATTCAGTGGGAGGGGCAGGATGAGTCTGACGCTACATGGGAAGACGTTTCGATAATCCGAGGGCAGTTTCCTTTGTGGAGTCTTGGGGACAAGACTCTTTGTGATGGAGGGGGTAATGATACGGATTTGAGTACTGGGACCACAAGTGATGACGCACACAAACCATTACTCGTATACTCTAGAAAGAGGTTGGGGGCAAAAGCAGAAAAGACCAATTAGTTAGTTATACCTGAATAGGGAATAAAAAGGCAAGAGGGAGAGTGAGGAGGGTATGATGTCATTTGTTTATTTTGGATTGGCTCCTGAGATTCACTCTCAGTGAGAAAGGGACGATTCCCTCGCAACCTTTTGATTGACTGTTTATGAGTAAACATTCCCCTGAATTCATTTTGATTGTTTCTTCTCTATTTCTTTCCATCGTTTATCTTTTTCTTTGTATCAAACCCCATCATTTCACAATCGGTATTGGGTTCAATTTCAGCTTAAATTATAACATATTCACTTCTGCATGTTCTGTTTCTCTTGCTAATCTGAACTTAAACCTGATCGTTTGACTTTTCAAATCACAAATTTTAATTTATATTCTCATGTTTTGGATTGGATGTGGTTGCTTCTCTTAGAAAATTTTGAGATGTGTTTATATTGATTTTTGATTCAGATGGTTTTTGGAAATTGATTCAGGTGGTATGTGTGTGATTGGGTATGTTGCTAAATTTGCCAATATAATGTTAAAATGAGAATGCTCCAACATAACGTGGTAAATATGTTAACTGATTGGTGGATGATTTATTTTCGTCTTTTAGCAGTTATTTTCATTTTAAGTGAAAAAGATTCTCATATTTTTTTTATAATGATTTGAATTTTTTTAGTTATTTTCATTTTAGGTGGAAAAGATTCTTTGTGCTTCTTCATGGATGTGTTCAGAATCCAACAAGCATTGATCCAACTTCTCAACAATGGGAGGAAATTGCTGATGTCATTCAAGAAGGAAACCATTTTCCATTTTTCAATGTTGCTTATCAGGTTTGAATATTTAAAAATAAAATAAAATATAGAAGAATAGAAGATCTTGCTAGAGCTACTGCAAATACAGAATCCTATGAAGCACCATTTCAGATTGATTTGTATTTGGATTTTCGGTGTTCACATTGCTATAACCAGGAAGATTTTCAAAGTATAATGCTGTAATAGGCAAAATTACACGTAGATTACTATAATAAATGAAATTATGAAAGTACGTTGCTATTTCTTGTAGTTTAATTTACTTATGGAATTTGATTATGGTTGAAACAATAATGTATTTTAATTAGCAAATGCTTTATATAGTTTTATCTTTGACATGATTGCATCATCTAGAAAGTGGCTTCAGGATCCGCGAAACGAAAGCACCCTGACACACCCCGACCCCACTCAACGAGCTGGGTCAACCATCGAGCTGACCCAACCCGTGCATAGCATGGGTCCCCACTAGTTATTAATTAATTCATAAAGTCATCTATCATTTATCTACTTTCCCTAGCGAGTGAAGAAAGAGTGCATGCTTGGAACGAGTGTTGAGCGAGTGAAGTGCCCCATAAAGTAACTTTCCAATTGAAAAGTTAATACTCTTTCATTGGATGGAAGGTTGGATTTGTTGAAATCGGTGTTAAATTGTGTGGACACTTATTACATAATGTTTAAAGCTCCACATTTACTTCATAATTTGTGAGAGGATTTAGAGGTATACATTTATCGGTTTTAAACTGGTTCGGTTTTTTTTTTCTTTTTCAAAACCGGTTATAGTTTAATTGATTTCGGTTAAAACCTAACAAGTTTGGTCCCTTTTTTTAAATGAAGTTGAGTTTTAGACCGGTTTTTAAGTCGGTTCGGTTCGGTTAACCGGAACAAAAACCGGTTCGGTTTGTGATAAGAAACTTATTAAAAAACCGGTTATTGAAAAACCGATTATTAAAAAACTGGTTAGTAAAAGTCCGGTTTTGTTTTTTTTTTTTTTTTTTTTTTTTCGGTTTTTAAAAAAACCGGTTTGGTTTGTGCACCTCTATGAGGATTTGAGATATTGATTTATTTAGGCAGGAGAGATAAGTAAAATTTAGTTGGGTAAAACGGAAATTATATTGGGTTCGAAAAGAAGATGGTGGTTTAGAAATTGAAAGTCTATATGCTTTCAATTGGGCTCTTATTCGAAAATTATGATGTATGTTATTTAATGAACCAAATTCTTTATGGTTCATGCTATTAAATTCATTTCTGGTATCGATGGGGGGTTTTGGATTGAATAGGTAAATGCTTGGATGTCGTTATTCTAATTACGAGTTAAATGATTTGGGATTTCTAAAATGGTCTTATTTTCTGGGAAAAACTTAAGAAGACTATCATTTTTAGAAGATATTTACATAGTCGAATTTCTGGTTAGTTAATTGAAGTTCCAAGTGTAAAACTAACTGGATTGGCTGGATGCAAAATCTAATTTTAGCTTTTAATTCTTTCTAATTCCATTACTTCTAGAATCTTGTTAGTTTAATAAAATTTGTGCCGACTAAAAATATAATTCCCTCACAATTTATTACATACACAAGGCAGGATGATTTTCTGGAGTATCTTGAGTGTAATATGTACAAGGATAAAGCACGTTAACTAGAAGTGGAGGGGAGGATGGTTATAAAGGAATGGTGGTAAATAATACAAATAGTTGGATTGTTTATTAAAAAACAATTTTGCAGGTGTTTGTTTTTTTGTGTATAGAGATATTCTTGGTCTTTTTTGTCTATGGCTCTTAGACAGCACACAGATATTAGGCTTTGTAAACTGTTTGTTTTTTAGAAGATCGCAAATCTAAAAAGGTCTGTACATCATCTTCTTGGAGCAGATATTGACAGAAGTCTTTTTGGATATTCTAACATTTTCTAACTTAAAAAGAGTTTGAAATTTTACTTTTTAAAAAGGACTTAATTCAAGATTATGGAAGTAGATTGCTATTTTGGATGAATTTAAAGTTTTGGGGTTTTTGGAACTAAGAACCCTAATTCTCATTTTGATTGATTGAGTGGGTTTTAATGGTTAAAAACCTTGTGTTAATAGAAGGTTTTAGCCTAGGAATGAACCCCAAACGATTAAGAACAGCATTAAGGACTTAATAGGCCAAAACTGCATGCTACAGTGCACAAATCGCGACTGATCAGGAGGCTGCACAGGCGCAGGGCGCAGTGCGCCCTAATCTAGGCGCAGTGCGCCTCCAGGCAGGGAATCAGAAATGCTAACTTTTGTTCGGCTTGTCCGATGTACCTCAAACTTGAACCATAAGTCCCAAATGGTTTGAAAAGTATGGGAAAATTTTTAAATTGAGTTTTCGACTCCTCGGGGGCACTGTAGATCAATACGAATGCCTCGGTGAATAGTAAAATTCATAAAAAGATAATAAATGGAAAGTTTATTATTTAGACATTGTTTGTATTGATATTATATTGAACTCTTATGCATTAGAGTCAATTAGAATGGCTGTTAACCTATAATCATTTTGAAAATGAATGAAATTATAGGTACGAGACAAAATCTTACGGAATACATTGCAAGGCAAGAAACGACGAAAGCTAGTGGTAGCAAGCAACAAGGTGAGTAATCTTGACTATATCTAGTATGATATATGGTGATTACAATGACACTACTTAAAGTAGTTGAATACGGGACAAGGGTAGATTACCCGAATAATATATGGACATGACATTGGATTGTAATTCCAAATGGTGCAGCCTTGTTGGCTATGATTAATATCTTTGAAATTAAACGGTGCGGTCTTAGGACCATGATATTGGGTTATTGAACCTAATTTGGTGCGGCCTTCGGGCTATGATATAAACAATAAAATGTTATTAAATGGTGCGGCCACTTGTGGCTATGATTTTGGACGTTATGTTCAACTGGTGCGGCCTATATGGCTATGATATTTGGTGTGGCCTATATGGCTATGATATTTGGTGCGGCCTATATGGCTATGATATTTGGTGCAGTCAGTGATGACTATGACTTATGGGACAAAAACTGTATAAGAGTTAATTGTTATTATTCTCTTATTTATGTGTAATGTTTTTTGTTGATTACTCATTGGGCTTTATAGCTCACGGTTTATTTGATATGTCCCTGCAGGTGAGCGTGATCCCGCTAAGGGAAAGGATAAAGTCCGTGACTGAGGACTTAGGGTTTGAAGTGACTACCCGGCTTGAAGAATGTTTAATATATATGTATTGTACTTCGTGATACACTTGTACCTGTTGTGTTAACTAATACCCCTATACTTATGGTTTTATTGTAAAATATTTGGTTTGAAAAATAAAAATGAGTATTTTAACATTTAACTCTTTATCTCTTTTTAGGTTACTTGTTTTTTTAAATTAATTTGTCATTGTAAATTTTTTTTTTTGAAACCCGCTCCTGGACTATTCTCAATTTCTCATGTTGGTTATAAAAGTTTTTATCGTATATGTTTGGTACTTATTGAAGAATATCTTTTTATTTACATCCTTCAGAATGGTTATAATTAGTCTTATCGGTTAAATTAATTTTTTTGCATTTTAAGATGATCATTAAATCTTCTTTTGTAGACATAATGTCTAGAGCAAAAAATTGTGCTTTTTCTACCATTAGTATTGATATTATTTATTGTTAGTAGCAATTAAATGTCACACTTTTATTATTTATATTGTTTTCATTTATAATTTATCTCTATTTATTTTAATTTGTTATCAGTAAGCATACACATAAAATGTGTAACAATATGTAACATATTAAAATACATAGTCATGAAACTATTTCTATATAATCTTATTGATACAGTTATGTTTTTTATATAAATTATAGATGATTATTGATAAAATGTAATTGAGAAAATGAAAAGTTAGATATACAAAATTACATAATATGGTAAATAATTTAGTTTATTTTACTAGTTTGCAGACTTTAAAAAACAATGAGACTGCAGACATTTGATGCACTTCTTCTTCTCTAGATGTCTGCAGATGTGGTTCGCAAACTACAAAACATTTTATCTCTTAAAAAAACAAACGCCACCTAAGAGTAAGCATTTGGGGTGACAATCTTCTAGTGGGTATTCCCATTGATATACTCTTCCTCAAATAACACATTTCGTTCCTTCTTTACCGTATTTCTCATCTTATAGTTACTATTAGATTAGCCTCTTTTAGATGACCCTATTCCCCATCTCTTTTCATCTTGTCCTTAATGGTTTGTCTTTCTTGCACACGTCTTTTGAGCATATCTTCCATATCTCTAGTCGTGATAAGAGCTTCATCAAGAGTCAAAGTCTTTTTACTTACGTTAAGTACTTTGTGGGAAATCCCTTGATATATCAGTTTACTCTTCCTCTTTCAGTTTGTAAGTGATCACCAATAAAAGAAACTAAATAGGTAAACTTTTCGTACATTCATCCACCGATAAGTTATCCTTGTGTAGATCAGATAAGTCTTCAACCAAATTCCTTGTGTCACGGTTTGGGCAAAATTTTGTCTGAAGTCTTGTCACGAAATCATCCGAAGTCCATTTTATATTTTTTTCTCATTTGACAATATCATATACTATATCCCACCAATTAAGGGCATCACCTTTAAGGAATTGAGATGACTATCCTACTTTTTGATCTTCACGATTGGCTAATTTGAAGGATTTGTTTCGTTTCTCCCATCCACCTTATAGTTATTATCGGATCGTTGCTCCTTTCATATTTATTTGGCTTGTAAGCCATGAGAGATTCAAAAGTGCATCAATTTTCCAAGTTAGGATTAGAAGGGCTTTCACGAATGGATTAGGTCGAAATACTTCCGATAGACCTACTCCTTGAAAAGTTTCCATTGGGTTTGTAAAAGGAGTTCAAAACTTTTATTTTTGTAATTTTTTCATTTATCTTTGTTATGTTCTCGTTTAATTAATAGAAGTTGTTTCATCGTTTCAAGGCTAAGGGGTTGAGGGTTAGCCATTGCTTCCAAAGTTCCTTCATCATTAATTCGAGGAAATCTACTACTCAACAAAGAAGAAGGATGGTTTCTTCCACCATCTATTCATGACCCATGTCCACTTCAAGTATTCACCATTTTACTATAAACATTTTACAGATTTAATATGTTTCAAATTTTATTTTTCAATGTAAAGCTTGTAATAAAAATATTCTAATGACAAGGCATAACATTCCTAATCATGAAAGTCTAGCATACTCATTAAGCATATAAGTTTTAAGATTGTCACTAAATGTGATATTAAAGTGATTATTCTTTATCCTATCCTTATCATAGTCTTAGCCTAGGTATGGAAGTGCAACCAATTTCTCTAAAACCATGGCTCTGATACTAACTTGTAACGGCCCAAGTTTAATAGCATTCATATAAAGAATTTTCATTACATAATTTCTAGAGTTAACTAAATCATGTCCCAAAATATTGACAAGGTTTTACAAAAACTGATTGTTGGTGTTTTAGGGGGGTTACATACAATAAACAAAGCCATAGGAAGCATACAACAAGTTTCCAAATTCATACAAAAGTACAAATACTAATTTTGCTTTCATGTTACTAAAGTGACTAGAAGATCTTTTAGCTCAAAGTTCTATGCTAGAAGTTCATCATCGTTCTCCCTGCCATTGATATTTGGGCACATGCCATTTCAGAACACAATCAATATATAAAACTTACGTCTCATGCGTTCCATAAGTTTAGACACAAAAACATTAACTCAATAATATATACAACCAATTCAACGTTTTGAAATTCAAACGTGATATGCTTGTTAAAATAGCAAGTAACAAATAATACTAATAACCAAAACCATTTCATAGGGAATCCATTCACATATCCCATTGAAATTCATTCTCCTTTGACTACCACGGCCAGACCTTGGATAGTCATGTTACTGTATGCCCCCGTTCAATTACATCAGAAAATTGTTTGGACACTTCTTCTGATAGTCATGGCACTGTATGCCCTTGTTCCATTGCATTGAATGGGTCTTTAGACGTTGTTGTTCCCTTACATCACACGAGTATCTAAATTTTTCTCAACAAAACAATCAATATCAATTCCAAACACCAATAAAGGAAAAGTATGTTCCAAAAATAAAACAATACACAAAACCATTCCAAATACCATTAAGTAAAGCATGTATCATTATAGTTTTACTTATTCCATTTGATACTTACAATCAACTAGTTGGTTCATAAACTTCACATCACAATTTCTAGGGTTGGTACATAATAATAAATATCATCAATTAAAGCCCAAGAATGATAAATATACCTCACATAGTAGGTGTACTAAGCTTGACCTCATGTTTATTTAAAATTCTCCTTTAATTTGATAAAATGTAAGTCATGAACCCTCTAGACTTGCATGCTTTGTACATGCTTTCTACCTTTCTTGTTTGAAGGTGAAATGAAGATAAAATGGTTGGAATGGTATATATTTTTATCACCTAGATTAGGGGTAGGAAAAATGTCCACCCTTGTCCACTTGCTGGCCAAAAATCCTCTTCCTTGATGATAAATGCAGTCGAGTAAAGAGAATAAGGCTTGAGAGTGTGTGGCCAAGCATTAGCTTAATTCTGGACTCAATGTTATAGTGTATAGCCAAGCAGCCAAGCATGGTCCTTAGAAATGCTTTGTATGGCCGATCAATAATAAATATGCACCATAAACATGTAGTCTACGACTAAGTATAAGCTTAAGTATATGTGTGCTCGGACTACACACTATGCAACTTATCTTTCTATTACTCCAATTTCAAGTGTGCAGTCCATACAGGTAGGTGTTACTTGGTCGTATGCCATCCCTTGGCAATACCCCAACACTTTCCAAATGACCTTATTTTCTTTAAACATTTTGCAAGCATTAATATCATTTTCTAAGTGAATATACCAATTTTGAATGCTTATATCTCCTTCGTTATAAGTCCGTTTTAGTCGATTCTTTTTGAATTGTATATTGGTTAATCTTAACTAAACAATAGAATAAAAAAATCCATGAATATTTCCTTGAAGTTAAAATGCCAAGATTATTATGAAAGAGTGTCAAACTTGTCTTCAACTTCTTGTTTTCAGTGTATGTATAAGCACTTAGTATTTATTATGTTTTCATTTATTCTAAACATTATTGGGACTATATAAAACCTTAATATTGTTCTTAAAATATTCCTAACCATTCATCCTTATTATTAATTATTTAGATCTATCTGTCCCATCTTGTGACATATAACATATTTATAAGTCTAACTTGTCATTTTATGTGCAAATAAAGTTCTAAACATATATCTTCCAAATAATAACACACATACAGCTTATTAAACATATGTTTCCTTTGAACATATTCATATTGTTCTACTTTTGTCAAAATAGTTATATTTGTTTACATCAAAAGCTCTACTACCTTCTATCAAGTGTTTAAATATTCAAATTCAAGATTTTAAAACTAATTTCATTTCACATTTTCAACTTTCTGAAAATCTACTCTTACTACAAATTTTTGAGTGTCACATGTTACATGGCTGATAAATCTCCAAGGAGAGAGGGAGAGAGAGAGGAGGGAAAGAAGATGAAACATAATGAATAAAAAAATCTAGATTGGTTAATATAATGGCCTTACAAAGAGTTGTACCGATATTTTAAAACCCCTAAGTATAAGGAAATATTCCTAAATAAACAAGACTAATAATAGCAATCTAGAAACTCCTTAAAATGTGATATTTTTGGAATTCACATGAAAACTAAATATGCAACAAAAGAAATTACTACTCTGTGTTAAGAAAAGGGTTTCAAAGCATCTTCAATAATAATGAGTCAACTTAATCTATATTTTATATTTTTAATTGATAGTAATAATCAGTATTGCAGAAATAAGCATTGGTGGCTGATTAATCGGCGATTAGTCGCTTGGAGGTCTTCAACCGATTACGATTAGGCCTAATTAGTCAGCTTAATGGTTTGCTACAAAAATCGGTCAAATATTGGCCTTGCGGCCTATTAATCGGTTTTGACGATCATTTTTTTTTAATTATTATTATTTTTTATTATTTTTAAATGACGACACAAACACTCTCTAATAACTCAAGAAAACTAAAAAATATCAAAATTAAAGAATAAAAATAAACAAAATTTATCTTTGATGTGTATCACCGAATACAATTAATCAAGCATCGCTATTTTGTTATATTTATATATTTTTAAATGATTTCTTTTATAATTTAAGGTCTCCGATTAATCCCCGACTAATCCCCGATTAATCTGATTAATTCTTTAACCCTACTCGACCGCCAAGTTACCGTCAAACAATTTTTACAATATTGGTAATAATAAAATATAACTTCAATGACAAACTAGTTAGCTGAGTCAAGCAAGTCAAAAGTCATGCAGTATATTAATAATATTATTCATAATCACATTTAACATGTTAAATATAATAAAAAGGTGACTTAACTGCCATATTAACAAAACAAAAAAATTAGTTGTTTTAACATGCATTAATCGTCTGCCGTTTTCTCTTGTGTTTGGTGTTTGCATGATTGCCACATTGCATGATTTGAGTAGTTAATTCAAACATTATGCATGACCATGACCTTTAAATACTCCTACCCTTTTCTTGTTGTAACCTGGGTGTTTATTTTTCATTGTACCTTAAATTAGTTCTCTATAGTTTTTTCTAGTATTTGTTATTTAAACCAAAGAGAATATGCATTGTCGTTGTTGGTTTTTCTGTTATTGTTGTTGTTGTTTTTGTTGTTGTCAGGTTGATATTTATTATGCCTTTTAGGTTTATTGTGATTAATAATATGAACTTCCATGAAATCTACAGCGGGTAGTATCAAAACTTATATTGCAAGATCAAGAATGATGTCCAAGGAAGATAAAATGTTTACAATCATGGTTTCGACCAGACATAAGTTGTGGCACAATGTATCTATATTAACCCGTAGACATGTAGATATAAAGATGTATCCCAAAATATCGACTTAAAAAACATAGCCTATAAACTTTCTTTTTCAGTAAGTGAGAGAATGTTTTATTTTTACAAACCGAGAAATTGTGATACTTTAAAAACGAATCACTTATCTACTTGGCATTATAAATATATTTTATCAAAATAATCAGTTTTCACATTAACAATATAATAAGACACATTTTAGATTGTTTTTAGAATATAATTTTTTTTACTTTGTTCCTATGAAAGGTTTTCTAGCTATTTGATTATTTGGTTCAAAGCTATTTCTAAACTACCTTAAAATTATATAAATATTTATCATAAAAAATGTTCTCACAATTTGTTATTTTTTATTTGGTTTTAGTTTTTAAAAAGAAATGGTTTTTATTGAAGGGTTTCAATATGAATTTTGGTTATTCACCTTAACACCGTTAGATAAAACCTTCCGGTCATTATACTTTAACTATTTTGTTCCTATTTTATATTTTATGTTATTGTACTCTTTTTCTTAATTTAAAATGGATATGAGAAAACCACCCCACCCTTCCACTCAAACTTGCTTATCGGAGCTGTATTTGCTATTTTATGTTTTTATATTCTTGTATTCTTTTTGCTAGTTTTAAATATTTGAAAAAAGCACCCTACCCTTACCCATCCACTCCACTCCAACTTCTTCTTCCAAGTTGTCTACACAAAAACCCTCCATAAAGTATACAACTTGTTCTCATGTGTTAAATCATTTAGGGAATGAATCAAATCTCTAATTTGTATGTGTCATGATTTATTGGAAAATTTGCTCTTTTATATACTAAATAGCTTCAAAGGCAAGGTGCACTCTTCTTGTTTCCTTCTGTTCATATGTGGAACTCCAGCCACCTAAGGTTTCTATCTTACCAGCTAAAGAAAATTATTACAACAAACAGTGGTAAAATTATCCGATTTAGACTATATCGAATAGATATAAAAGAAAACCAACGCCTGAAGAGGAAAGATAAAATGTGCTAAGGTTCAGTTTCACTTTAGAAAATCGTGTCTTGGCAGGAATTTAAAAGAGATTTCTTCTAGTGGGATTTTAGATTATGAGTATCAAATAGAATATGTTAGGGTTCTATATGCTTCAACATATAGATTTGTATGTTTGGATTGTATATGTTTAATTATTTTGATCGTATATACGTTGGGCTCATGAATTCGTATTTATCACATTAAAACCTATTTATCATGACTTGAAATTATTGTTCAATTATTACTTGTTTCCTAGCAAATGCATCTCATTTTTATTTTGGGAATTGGATGAGATGATTTTAAGAACCTTGTTAAATAAGTATAACTTTATTTACATTTTATAATTTGTATAGAGTTCGGTGCAAATAGGTAACTTTGTACATTTTATTTGCTAATCAAATACACCTAATAATCAAAAAGGGAATGAAATAATTTTCACATCCTTAACATGATATCAAACAAGATAAAAATAGAAACCGTATAATATTTTACAATATTAACCACCACCCTTAGGTATTGTGGCAACAAACAAGGCTCATTCTCCACCCTATATCATAGCATGGTTTGTGGTTCCTTCCTATGTCATTGCTTCCTAAGATCTTCTTTGGAAAAATTACATGATGCATACTGTTTAGTTTTTTTTCTGTTGGTTCTTTCATATGTAGAGCCACCCTAATAGAGACTCATGTCTCCTTAACATTTATTTTTTATATCCTCCCACTAATCTATATGCTGCTAACCACCTTCTTGTCGGACCACTTAACATCCTTTGCTCTATCAATAAATCTAGAAAAGTTGTATCTTCAAGATAACAAAGTCATATGTGCATAAAAAAGTGTTTTGCGCCTACACATTGTAGCGAGAGTTTAAAAAAATCTTTATGTAAAAGGGCTGCAGAGTTCTTTTTATCCCTATAATGGACTGCAAATGTTATAATATATAGTACATGTCTCTATATCTACAATGACAACCATGTTCTGCATCAGTTCGAAGGAAATATGGGAAAGAAGTAAAAAACAAGTTTCATTGCTATGCGCTAATAAGAGAAAGATTTAAAGTACAATACTATAATCGGGTAGATGTTTTAAAGAAAACCTCTTAATAAGAAAAATATTGATTGTATATTGCTATATGTGGGTAGAGTATTTGAAATGAAACATCTTAATAAAAAGAGTCTGAATGTATAATGATATAAATAAGTACACTTTTCAAAATACAATGTCTTAATAAGAAAAAGCTTGAAAATACAATGCAATAAATGGGAAGACTTTCAAAGTATGTTGGGTTGATAAGAAAAAAAATGAAAGTGCAATATTGTAACTGGATTTTTTTGAAAGTAAAAATAGCTTAATAAGAAAAAAAATATGATAGTACAATGCTGCAATAGAAAGAAATGAAAGTAGGATGTTGTAATACACAAACAAATCAAATTTCCTTGCTATTTTTAATATCTAGTCTTATGGAAAATGTTGACTAATGTAACCTTTGGTACCTTGGTCATTCCATTGTGGCATTTATGGCATTTAGCTCCTGTTTTTGTGTAGTTTCCACACCAAAAGTCACACCATAACCATTCTTGTGGAAGCTTAAATACGGGTACAATGTGCTTTGCACGTAGTTTGGTAGATCAAAAAAAAATCAGTGTATACAAGGAAGTAATTGATATCGCTGTAATTATGCAGACATTTTAGGCGAAATCTGTTAGAGTGATATTTGACTTAATCGGGATCAATATACTCACTTTAATTGGAAGTTGCTTTGTACAGAATTCAGATATTTTCAGGTGAAAACGAAACAAAATGGAGTGGAATCGAAGCGAAACAAGAAATAAATGAAGAATGAGGATAATGATGCTACCAGAAGAAAACTATGGTATCAAAAGATAGATAACGACACTATTAGGAGATAATAGTGATGCTATGACAACTTAGCGACGCTAGTGGATTAAGATAGTGGCGATATATGTTGACTAGTCAATGTGAATTATCAAGGAGTTAGTTAGATAGCGGCACTATCTGATGAGGATAGTGACACTAATTACCCTAATTTTGATTCTATAAATACCGAGCTCCAGACGGCCAAGAGACAACAAACAACAGTGGGTACAGCCGCACAACCTCACACAAACATTCACACATTCCAGAGGGTTTTTATACCCTAGTTCGTCCATATACAACCCCAGTTCGGTTCTTTAAATTTGTTTCGGTATTTAAGGGAGTTCCTAACCTTTGGAATTGCTCTAAGCTGTAACGCCCCATTTTTGGTTGGTTCGTAAATTCGAAATTATTGTTTTAGTGAATAATAATAATAATAATAATAATAATAATAATAATAATAATAATAATAATAATAATAATAATAATAATAATAATAATACAATCTTTCTAATGTTCTAGTTATTTTTGGAGGGGGTGAATTGCTATTTTTCAAACCATAAAAGGAGGATTTATAGAGTTGGGTTAAATAAAAATAAAACACTAAAGCTTAGGGACTCATAATACCATTTACCAATAGTGCATGAAATAAACTCCCAACCCTAAGGCTGTCGGCTTGCAGCTTACGTGAATGGAGTTTCCGGCCCTTGTGGCCTTCGGTTGTACGTAGGATCCAGCCCAAGCCTCACTCACGTAAACGTCCTTGAACCCATGCTACCCTAGTTGTCATTTCATGTGAGCTTGAAGTTCCTGATTTTTGGGTCTTTTGGTAAAAATCATATAAAATCGTGTGAGTGTCCAACTGGAGTGATCTCTATATCCCTGGAATTGTCATCGAGTCTAGTTTCTTTTTCCAGAAGTGCTTAGCCTAATTCGAGTCCTAGGTTAGGTGAATAGTGCAATATTCACTGACTAGTCCAAGTTGCTGTTGTACAGAGAATTCTGTGTTGATAAATTCACAAATAATTGTACAAACATGTTTTGGGGGCAAGAATAATGGGAAAATTTCGGATTATTTGTTTAGTTTGTTCACACCAAAAACCAGAATCTAACCCCTGTTCATTTTGTGTTTTGGCTACATCTTTAAGGGGTGATCCAAGGGGTTGACTGATCAAATCAGTCAAGTTTGGGGATTTGTCATGTGTTACTGGAGAATTTTGACTTGAGGTCAGGCCCTGTGACCTTTTCCTTGGGTCTAGTTTATCCATGATTTTTCTTGGATTTGATTTTGAATCTCCCCTTAGTTTAATATTGCAAATCTTGCAAATGGTTCGGAAATCAGCTTTGCTGTTGGATTTCCCTTTTTGTGGTAATTGTTTTGGTTAACAGTTTTGGGAGATGTAGGGAGTGTTTTGACTCGCCTAAAGCTAACTAAAACACCTAATAACTTCAATTATGAATAAATGATAATAAAGGGGGTGGATGATAAGACACGGTACGTCTCGAGAATTGGAAAATATATATAACTCTAAGTAGTTATTTATAAATGTAAATCTATTCTAAGTAGTGAATGGTATATGGTTTGTAGGTCAGTGGAAGAAGGATTGTCTCTGAGTACTACCCTGTTTGTGTTATCTACTACTACTTGTCAGGTGAGTTTTTCACTACATTATATTGATGTCATTCATCCTTTGCTGTGTTGTGTTGCGCATATGAGCTTGATATTATATCTGTTTATCGTGATATGTGTAATATGTGTGGATATATGAATATGTGGCATTAGGCTAGGATGTGCCTTGAGTATATAGGGTGTTTGTATTTAGAGCAAGATTGTCCGGCAAGATGCACAGAGCAAGATTGTATGCACGGCTGAGAGTGTTGAACAGTTAGCAAGATGCACTAGCAAGATTGCATGCATGACTCAAAGTGCTGAGTAAGATGGCACGACTCATACCACCGCTGGGTGCATTATGTGGTGATACCACTTCTGGGTGCATTATGTGGTGGTATGACAACGCCTAGTGATATCAAGTATTTTAGGCGTTGTTGAGCCCTGTTCTTGGTGAAATTATATCAAATATGCATGGGTATTCTCACTTTTCGTGCCAGGACTTGTCTGGAGAAAAAGAACAGAATCAGGGACTAAAGGTGTACAAAAGGAAAAAGTATGGAAAGAATGAAAAATCAAGAGAAGACGTACGCGCGCCGCGGATTTATCTTCTGCGCGACGCGGGCGTAAGGCGGTGGAACACATTTGAATGACGAAAAAACGGGGAACGGATAAGTACGCGCGCCGCGGATTTCACTTATGCGCGGCGCGGTCACGGGAAATTTGCAACTATAAATAGAGGCATTTCCAGCCGAAAACCCTAGCAAAGACCGGGGGTAAACATCGAGCTAGAAGCTCTTTGACTCGAGGATTCCATTTCAGAAGCCATCATTTGGTATTTTCATGTTTTAGATTTTATTTCATTTTAGTTAAACATTTGTAAGCTTTGAGTTGAATCTTTGGGTGTGACAACCATTGATCTTCAGCTTAGGGTTCTGTTTTTAGTAATGTTTAGTTATTGATTTGATGTTGGATATTGGTTTTGGTGAATGAAATCATTCAGTTACATTAAATATTGATTTTTCGGTATTTTGGATGTTAGTTTGTGTTTTGGTTGTTTGTTTGTGTGTGGATTTTGTTTGTGACTTGGTTGGGACTGTTTCCCTTTGCTGAAAACAGTAGCTAACTTGGTTAGGTTGAGCATTAAATCTTGGCTATTAACTGTCTCATAGAACTGTTGGTTATTAGCTAGTTTATGCTTTGCTTGGTTTTTGCTAGTTTGGATGCCTTCAATTGCTTCTGATTCAGAGATGTACTTCTGAGTTCAGAAAGTAACTAGGTCATTTGAGCTTAGCTAAGCTTGGCTTGGGTGTTTGAATATTGTTTCAAGGTAGAAAGATAGAAATTAGTTCCTCCGACTATAGCTGTGACACTATTAGTTGGTAATCTCTCATCTAGGCTAACCACGTAGCTCCTGTGGATCGACCCTGACTCCACTATACTAGTGAATGTTAGGTTATTTCTTATTTTTGACCGCATGACGACCTCTGCGTGCACGTCATGGTACCACTGTTGGGTGCATTATGTGGTGATCTATGTTGGTAGTAAAGCATGCTTGGTTGATATATAGTGTATGTGTTGAAATTCACTAAGTTGTGTGCTTTCCCTTTCCATATTAACTTACTGTTTCAGGTTCTTTAGATGTGGGAGATGGCAAGGCGTGACGCGTATACACTGTGCTGCTTCATTTGGGACTTATAATTGGATTTATGTTTCCGCTGTGATTTGACTATATAGACTTTGTTTGATCATGATGTTTAAATGGTTTGGTGTTTTCCGAATTTAAATTAAATGGATTTTTCTTAATAAAATGTTGTTCAAATTTTTTTTTGTGAATTTACCCTAAAATTTTGGGATGTTACATAAGCACTATTTATCTTTTATTTACTTCTAGCCTGGAATCATTCGACTCCTAGACCATATTTGTTTCTTAGATCAGGGGAATTCATGTTACAATTATGTTGCTTTGTTTTGAATATTTGGTTTAGCATTTATTATTTATGAATCTAAGTTATCTTTCGGTTTTATAAATGAATTATGATTGTTCAATGATTCATTCCTAAGTTTTACCTACAATGGAAGAGCAAATTCATTAGGGTTAGTTTCGGGGGTGTTCAGGACACGATAATGAGCGTGTTTTGATTATTACTTTTGTGTCAGTCAATTTTGGTTATCGGTTGGTTTATAAGCTAGTGTATCGACATTCACCCGTTGTGACGAGTTCATTAGCTATATGGATTAAGACAATTGGTTGAGTGAACATACACTATGTCAACTTGTGAATTTAAACATATGAATTTGTATTTGGGAAGTGTAAGACACGGTGTTGGTGAATCAATGCTATGCCGAATCTGAAAGGACTAAGACATTTAGTTGACTGACATACCATATGCCCAAGGTTATTGAGTACAAATTAAGGTGTTCATAATTGACACTTAAGGGAAGAGGAGCACACGAGTCTTTATTATTCGAGACTGATCCGAAAGTATCTTTTTTGGGTTATTGATATTTTCTAGTTTTAAATAGTTTTAGTATAGAGTTTGTAGTATCTTGCTTTAACCGTGACATTATTTCTAGGTTGTATTTCTCTCACAAATCACTTGACACGATAGTTTAACCCTGAACTCACTAGATTAGACCCTTATGCTATCTATTATTGGTGATTGAGGTTTGTTTTTTATTGTATCAACGACTATGGTCAATAATTCGAAAAAATGAACTCTTTTTACTTATAATAACAACCTAATTATAATCAGTTTGTATAAAGAACCCGCATGATTGACACGCCTAGGTCGTCGTACGGTAAAAAATAGTAAAATACCTAACACACATACACTAGTATAGTGGTAGTCAGGGTTGATCCATAGGAGTTATGTGGTCAAGGTAGGCAACAGATTACCAACTGTAGTGTCACTTCTACAGCCAGAGGATCTACTTTCCGACTTCTACCAAAACAATCCCGAAATCACAAATCCAATAAACCCAAAAACTAATTCCAATCCAATTCAACTTCTAAACTAACATGAGTTACTGAAATCAGAAAGTAAAGTCTAAATTCAGATACACAATAACCATCCAACACAATCAAACATCCACAATTCATTCAAATGCATAAAATACCGAAAAGAGAGCAATTAACACTAACCGAATGATTAACTATTAAAAACTCAGATCCAAATGTTCCAAAACAGAAAACATGAAATTCAAAAGCTAATAACTAATGCCAATGGTTGTCACACCCAAAAACACTAGCCAAATCTATCAAAACTACTAAACTAATTAAAAGAGAGAACATAAAATACCAAATATGGTTGCTGAAAACTGAAACTCGGAGTCAAAGAAGCCTTGGGAGTCGTTCCTATGCCAGGTCTTTGCTGCTTTTTTTGACCTAAAACCCTCTATTTATAGTTGTGAAAAATAAAAGACCGTGCCGCGTGCAAGTAGAATCCGCGACGCGTGTGCTGGTTTATCCCCGTTTTCTCGGCATTTGAATCTTCTCCACCGCCTCATTGCTGAGTCACCGCGTCGCGCCCTTATTCATACCGCGGCGCGCGTGTGTCTTCCACTGTTTTGTCTTTATCTTCAAACTTCTTCTATTTTGTACGCTTTTAGGCCCTGGTTACATCTTTTCTTTCCAAACAAGCACTGACACAAAAAATGAGAATACTACAGCATATATGATATAATTTCACCAAGAATAAGGCACAACAACGACTAAAATACTTGATATTACTAGGCGTTGTCAAACACCCCACATTTGTGCCTTGCTTGTCCCCAAGCAAGAGAGTTTTTAACAAATTCTAATAAAGACTCAAACAATTTTTGAATGCGTTTAATTTCAAAGCTTATTGCCCTAGAAGTTAGAGTGAAATAGTTTGTGAAAACATGATCGGAATATTCTTTGGAATTCATGACTTTCTAAAGAACCCTTGATTA
This sequence comes from Cichorium intybus, assembly GCA_023525715.1. Classification (NCBI taxonomy): domain Eukaryota; kingdom Viridiplantae; phylum Streptophyta; class Magnoliopsida; order Asterales; family Asteraceae; genus Cichorium; species Cichorium intybus. The sequence goes on from CM042009.1 coordinate 142,598,026, forward strand.
CAAATTTTCTGTCCACAATGAAGTGTACGTACTCATTCAGATTCTAAATGGCATTAAAGAACTGTCCATGACTTTCGATGTTGTCAGCGTAACGAGCTTTAAGAAATACCATCCCAAACCAGACGAACTTAGGTGGTAAGGTGCATAAGTGCCTTTTTCGAGGCCACCCTTTTCGGACCTACCGGCTCGAACAACAAAGGCCACTGATTGACAATTCGCTCCTAAATTCCAATCCTAAAACACTCCAATATTCTAACTCGTAAAACTCAACTTATTTGAATAAACATATAGCACGATAACAACTAAACAGTATTTCTCGAAAAATACCAATGCTAAAACATTCAGAAACTATTCGTTTCAAAATTACAACCTATTAAAATTTTTTGAAAAATTGCTAAAAATTTTGAAAATGACACATTTCCCGCAAAAATTTCAAAAAAAAAATACTCTTTCGACTGTCAACACCCCATATTTAAAACTGTACAACGTCCCCGTTGTACATAAAATATTTCAGAACTAGGGAGAAAGAGTTACCTCTTTGACGATAGACTGCTCGATTGTCACAGGTACACAAACACGAACAAAAGTCCTCGACTCAGAATTCAGGAGTTGTAGCGCAACAGTGAAACACGCCGGTGGTCAAGGCAAGTAGAGGGGGCACGGTGACCCCACACTTGCTTGAAACAACCCCTCCATTTGGTATTACATGCATAACTCACAAAAAACATTAAATACAAACAGAACACAAATAAATAAAATATAAACCAGCAAAAGATAATGTAGTGTCATAGGTATAGTACATATATATTCAAAAGAAACAGAAAAATACATCAATCGCCACCGGGTGGCCTAGAAGGGCCTGCCTCATGATCGTGGGCTCGGGCTGGGAATGGTTGGGGCCGTCGTCCCTGCTGGGTGGCCATCTCCAAAAGTACCTCCCCAATCCACTCCAGCTGATCCTCAATCCGAGCGACCCAATCCTGCAATCGGCTGAGAGCTGTCGCCTCCTCCTGCTGTTGCTGTGGCTGTGGTGGTGGAAATGGTGGATCGACTCTTCGACGTCGCCTGGGAGGGCCTACTTCATGGCCTGGTCATGGTGCCATGGCGGCCTCTGTCGCCACTCGTATGTATCACCCCGGCTGAATCTGCTGGATCAGATGCATGTTCTCCAAGGCTCGCACCGATGTGCGAACCGGAGGAATCGCCGTCAGGGAGGCCACGATAGCAGCAGTGAGTATCCGGTAAGAAATTGTAAACCCCAAACTTTCACAACAATTTTTTTTTCCAAACTTATTTTACAAATACTTTATTATACAAAACATTTAATTATACCAACGGTGTATCACAAACTCGTATCATTACCAAAGTTTAAACCTTTTATTGCACGCTTTATACACTGAAAGCTACCGTCCCACAGCACGCTCTTCTAACTCTTTCCCTGATTACCTGAGTACATAGCATTTTAAAAAAATACGTAAGACATAACGTCTCGTGAGCAATGTGGGTTTAGACCCAAAACAGTTTTCTTAAATTCCATTCATTCTCAGCTACAAAACATTTAATTTCCTATGAGCGCACCCATAGGTATTCATTCCTATTTGTGAGCACATTCCTACGAGCGCAACCGTAGGATTTATACGAGTCGCACCCGTATAACTCCTTCCTCAACAGCATGAAACAAATTCATCCATCAAGGTACCAATTAGACAACTACTTCGCGACAGGAGGTACCATCCCAGTAGTGTCTTTTGACCACCCCTACCGCAGCAGGCTGTGATCTTTATCCGGATACTTCTCAACTCATCAACATGGCTCAACTACTTCATTACTACTCCACATTTCATTTATCATTTTTGTACCCATTGTACTTACTATTTCACAATATCATTTCCAGTTTCACAAAAACATTTTAGTTCCACAGAACCATTTCCTTTCTCATTTACCATATCAATTTTCATAAAACCATTTTGACTCAAAAATGATTTTATATAAAATTCATTCCTTTATATAAAACCCATTTGCTATGTACTCGAAAATCCACACATTACTCACCTCGAGTCACTTAGGAGTCAGTTAGCTTCTTGAACTCCTTTTTCTTTCGCTTGCTTAACCGTGTTTGAGCCACCACCTATTATTACAAGATATACATTTATACTCAATTCATATATACCATAACTACTTTACAACACAAGAGTGCCACATCCTACAATTACGGGTTATGACTAAATTACAACCCTTATTAAACTAGCTTTCTTTAATTTGTAAACTTTCCCGAAATACGCGTATTTTGCTACAGTACTCTCGGGAGGTCGTATTTCCATTCTGACAATTTTCCACAAAGTTTTGGACCATAAGGGACTTATGTTTAAAATTTGAGGTCAAACGGACAAGTTTAACATCAAGTCCCAAAATCAAGCTTCACTTGACAGGAGACTCACTTCAGAATCTGCACTGCCGCCACGCGTCGCGACCAGGGTATAGGTCGCGTCGTGACCCTATAGTACATTGTCTATTTTGACGATTTTTCCCAACTGCAGTTGCACTATTCCTCACATTAAGTCCTTAATACATGACTTAATTGTTTTAGGGTCACTTCTAGGCCCTAATAACAACTTCTTCATGCATTTAAACATCTATTCCTTCATTTTTACATAAAATCATCCGAAACACCCATTTATCCATTTTCACTCAAAAATTCATTTTATGGTATTTTCAAATAAGGAACTGATTTCTCACCCCTTTTATAACACTTTAAGCTTATTAGACCAGTTGAAATAAGTTCCAAACTCAGAAACCCATTTCTAGGGTTCTTGAGCTCAAAACCCCAATTCTCTGGATTCAACCACAATTTCAACAATATCCTTGAAAGATGTGTGTTCACTTAGTGTTTTAAACTTGTTTAGATGAAAGAAATCGCACGAACAACTTGGATCATGACTGTAAATTGAGATTTTAGTTTGTCCCGTGAAGAACACACATGCTTAGATATCAAGAACTTGGTTACTAACCTTCTTTAAGCTTGAGAAATCTTCCTATTTCAAGCAACTACTTCAATTTGCAGCTTCAATTTTCCAGAACTCGCTTCTTCTGCACGTGTTCTCTAGCTCTCTCCCGATCTTTCTAAAGACTTCTAGGAATTATGAAGACATTCCCACTATTTATACTTCCAAAATTTTCACTTTTAACCTTCCAATTCTACTTCTTGCACTTTGGCACCAGAAACAAATTTTTATTACATAAAGTTTCATTGTTTTCATAATTATCCCATGACACAAATTATTTTACACCAAGGTCCAAAATATGGCAAAAGACCAATTTGCCCTTTTTCACAACTTTACTATTACACATAATTATTTTACATTTTTATTTAAATTCTTACGGGTTCTTGCAATCTCCCCCCCCCCCCTTAAGAGGATTCCGTCCTCAGAATCTCTTCATAGTTCGTGAAATCCGGGTATCTTTTCTTCATTTCCTCCAACGTCTCCCACGTCAAATCTGTAACACCACGTTATTTTCGGTAAGTATTTATATATTAATCTTAAGGTAATTAAGATTATTTGGATTATTGCAAGAGTTTGGATAGTTAGAATTTCATTTGGAAGGAATTTGAAGTTGAAAAATGCTAGAAGCAGGTTACACGGGTCGTGTAGGAATGACACGAGTCGTGTAGGGAAGTCTTTTTGAACTTGTTGGGCATACAGTGAATTACACGGGTCGTGTAACAAGTTGATGAAATTTTACCGAAGCTTACACGGGTCGTGTAAGTAGAACACGGGTCGTGTAAATAGTTGACAGTGAGTTACACGGGTCGTGTAATTCTGACACGGGTCGTGTAGTTCTGCAGACCAAAACTTCAAATCTATACCACAAACTGCACGGGTCGTGTAGTTTTGGACACGGGTCGTGCTGCGCACAGGCCCACCCCTTTTTAAACGCGATTTCAGTCATTTCTTGGATAAATCTCGAACCAAAACCTCTCCTCAACCATAGAAATATTTCCTAAATCAATTTTGGACCAAATTGGAGGGCTAAAACTTGAAGGATTGAAGTAATCTTCGGTATTCCACTTCTTGAAGGTAAGGTCTTCGGTTCTAACCCTTTTGAAAGATTGATTTTGGTCTTTTGGAATTGATTTCGAGTTATGGTAAAGAACCACCAGTAAATGGTTGAAATTTGAACATATGCACTTGTTTAGATGTGTTGAATGCTTCCAATTTCGAGATTTTAACTGTTGTGACCAAGCTTTGAGCTTGAAGGGTTGAAAAACAACATATTCACCTTTGCTTGGTGTAAATATGTTCGTGTAGGTGTTGGGAGAACTTGAAGGATCGTTGGAGCTTTTGTGATATTGGCTTAGATTGTGTAAATCTTCATTACCAGGTGAGTAATCTCTCTTATATCAGTTGTGATATTTGTATTGATTGAACTTTTGAAATTTGAGCCTTATCATTTGAAATTGCCATCTATAAGTTAGTCAATTACCCAATTGGTATGGTATAACGGCCCTTGTGGCTAGGAGATTGGATTCCGTATCCAAATTAAACGGCCTATAAGGCTAGGAGATTGGATTCCGTATCCAAATAATAACGGCCCTTGTGGCTAGGAGATTGGATTCCGTATCCAAATTAAACGGCCTATAAGGCTAGAAGATTGGATGTGATATCCAAATAATAACGGCCCTTGTGGCTAGGAGATTGGATTGATGTCCAAAGGTTGATTCAAACAAGGATGTACACTGTATTGAGTTTTAACAACTTGATTATATATTTACATGTTAAATTGTTTATATGATTACTCATTGAGCTTTATGGCTCATAGTACATGTTTGAAATGTCCCTGCAGGTGAGCGTGACCCTACTAAGGGTAAAGATATAGCTCATGGGTAAACTTGAAGTTGTAGCAGCCCGACTTAGAAGGAGTTTAATTTTGATATATACTCCTTGATACACTTGTATCCTTTTTGTAATAACTTATACACCTAAACAGTTAGTTTTGTATGTTTAAATTCGTATTTTAAAATGAAAAATTTTGGGTGTATTTTGTTTGAAAAAGTCGGGTGTTACAAGTTGGTATTAGAGCCGTGGTTTAAGTGAACTAGGTGTCTGTAGAATAGATCCCTGGACTTAAACCTTGAGAGATAGTAGACATGTGGTATAATTGGTTGTATATAAGTTTGTTATTATATATAACCTAACAGTTTGTTGAATTTTGAAGTATGAGAGGTACTAGGAGTAATCCTACACGAGGAAATTCGGGGCATGGAGTCTCGAGAGGTGGTCGAACCCGTTCTCAAGGTTCGGTCGGAAGAGGGACGGGTGCACTAGCAAATGAGAATCCACCAGATTTACGTGCTATTGTAGCTGATGTGGTACGTGAGTTATTGCCCACTTTGATGAATGTTCGTGATGAAAGTGCTGCAAAACAAATCCATGACAGGCAGCCTGAAAATAAAAGTCAAGGTGATAGTGGAAGTCGTGTTGAGAAGGAAGTCCAAGGAGAAGGAAGTTCTGTGAAAAATACTGAATGTACTTATAAAACTTTCCTTGGCTGTAAACCCAAAGAATTCTCAGGAACAGATAACCCCGTACATGCTATGGAGTGGTTAATGCATACCGAGAAAGTGTTCCGTGTTAGTAAGTGTGCTGAAGGGGACAAGGTGGAGTTTGCCACAAACCAATTGACAGGAAATGCGTTACATTGGTGGCAAGTGTTCAGTAAAGCGTTGGGTCTCGACTTGACCCAGTCTTTACTTTGGGAACAGTTCAAAATGAAGTTTAATGAAGAATATTGTTCCGAGGTGGCTGTGAAAAGGCTAGAAGAGGAGTTTTTGCATTTGGAACAGGGATCTCACATGGTGCAAGAGTACACAATGAGTTTTCTTGAAAAAGCTAGGTTTGCAGAGCATCAGATAAACACTGAGAAGAGAAAGATTGATAAATATGTGTGGGGATTGAAAACTAGAATCCGAGAAATTGTACAACCGCTTCAATTGTCTTCTTTTCAACAGGTGGTGGATAGAGCCACGGAAAGAGAGACGGAACTACAGAGACAGGAGGAGGAAAAGAAAGTTGTGGAAACTAAACGAAAAGCGGAAGAACAACCATGGACGCCCCAGAAAAAGTCGCAACAGACGGGGTCCAATTTTAAAGGCAAAGGTCCGAAAGAGGAAGCAAAGTGGTGTGAAAAGTGCAGGAAAAAGCACTTTGGAAATTGTAGAACTGATATTCCATCGTCGGGTTGTCGTAACTGTGGAAAGCAAGGGCATATTGCTCGAGACTGTCGAGCGGAGCGAAGGTGTTTTCAATGTGGGGCTACAAATCATATTCGCCCAAACTGTCCCCAGATAAAAGCTGGAGCACCTAGTGAGAAACCCAGAGAGGAGCGGGGAGGAAAGAAAGAAGAAGTAAAGGGTCGGGGAGGACCAGTGGCATCACGGGCATTCCAAATAACAGGGGAAGAGGCTCGTGAAAATACTGACGTAGTTACAGGTATATTCACTCTAAATTCAATTCCAGTATACGTAATATTTGATCCTGGAGCTACGCATTGTTTTGTGTCAACAACTATGATGTCTCGTTTAAATCTTCCCCTAACTCCTATGGTTGAAAGTTTGGAAGTAGCAGTGGCAGATGGTAGGTATGTTTGGGTGTCGGAACATATTGAAGGTTGTCAGCTTAAGATCTACGGGACCACTTTCCCTATAGATCTGAAGCCGATGACTAACCAAGGAGTTTGGAGTAATTGTGGGTATGGATTGGTTGGCAACAAATAATGCTAACGTGGATTCTAGAAATAAAAATATTACAGTTTTAACACCAGATGGGGCGTGGATTAAAATCCAGGGCGAAAGGCCGCGTCTGAGAATGCCGGTTATTTCCTTTGCTCAAGCTCGGAGTAGTGTTAGTAAAAGAGGGACTTCTTATTTAGAATATGTGTCTGTCGCTAAATCAGAACAAATGGGAAAAGAAAGTGAAAATTGCAAACGAATTTCCAGACGTTTTTCCGGAAGAACTCCCTGGGCTACCGCCAGACCGACAAGTTGAGTTTGCAAACGAATTAGTTCCAGGAGCTGCACCTATTGCTCGGGCTACATATCGATTGGCACCTTCAGAAACGGAGGAATTGAGGAAACAGTTAGAAGAACTTCTAGATCTAGGTTTCATTAGACCGAGTTCTTCACCATGGGGAGTGCCTATCCTGTTTGTAAAGAAGAAAGATGGGTCGATGCGCATGTGTATCGACTATCGAGAATTGAATAAAATCACGGTGTAAAATAAATACCATTACCGACAATTGATGATTTGTTCGATCAACTTCAGGGGGCGACGTATTTTTCGAAAATTGATCTGAGGTCGGGGTATCATCAGTTGAAGATTCGAGAATCGGATATTCCAAAAACCGCTTTCCGTACTCGTTATGGTCATTATGAGTTTTTGGTTATGCCTTTTGGGTTAACCAACGCTCTGGAAGCATTCATGGACCTTATGAACAGAGTATGTCGTCCATTCCTTGACACTTTCGTTATTGTATTCATTGACGACATTTTGGTGTATTCTCGAAGCCAGTCTGAACACGGTGTTCATTTACGCCAAATATTGGAATTACTTCGTCGAGAAAAGTTATATGCGAAGTTTTCCAAGTGTGAATTCTGGCTAAGAGAAGTACAGTTTCAGGGGCATGTCATTAATAGCAAAGGTGTCAAAGTTGATCCAACGAAGATTGAGGCTGTGATGAAATGGGAACCGCCTCGGAGTCCAATAGAAATACGTAGTTTTCTTGGACTGGCGGGTTACTATAGAAGATTTGTAGAGAATTTCTCTTCAATTGCTGCCCCGTTGACTAAGCTGACCAAAAAGGGTGAAAAGTTTGAATGGGTGGAAAGACAACAAGCAGCCTTTCAGAAATTAAAGCAAGCCTTGTGTGAAGCCCCGGTGTTAGCCTTACCACAAAGCGGAGAAGAATATGTAGTTTATAGCGATGCTTCACAAGTGGGTCTTGGGTGTGTATTGATGTAGAAGGGTCGAGTAATCGCTTATGCATCCCGTCAACTAAAAGATTCCGAGAAGAAGTACCCGGTACATGATCTCGAATTGGCTGCAATAATCTTAGCTTTAAAGCTTTGGAGACACTACTTGTATGGCGTGAAGTTTGTGGTCTATTCGGATCATAAAAGCCTGAAGTATTTATTTGATCAGAAAGAACTGAACATGAGACAGCAAAGGTGGATGGATCTACTCAAAGATTTTGATTGTGAAATATTGTACCATCCTGGCAAAGCGAATGTAGTTACAGATGCCCTGAGCCAAAAACAATACCCTTTGAAGATTACATCCGCGTGTATGGGTGTGGCGAGCCGACTACCCGAGTTAATTCGTGTGGCACAAGAAGAAGCCTGCAAGACCGAGAACGTGAAAAGTGAACGAATGGTCGGGTATGTAAAACATTTAATTGAAAACTCTCAGCGGTTGAAGACCTTTAGAGGCCGTGTGTGGGTGCCCAAGCAAGGTGAGGCGCGGAGTTTACTTTTAGAAGATGCGCATTGTAGTAGATATGCTGTACACCCGGGCAGTACCAAGATGTACCGAACGCTGAAACCGATGTATTGGTGGCCGGGAATGAAAAGAGATATTGGAAGGTATGTAGAAAAGTGCCTGACTTGTTTGCAGGTAAAGTCGAACCACCAGAAACCGTATGGCGAAATTCAACCGTTACCAATTCCAGAAAAGAAATGGGATAATATCACAATGGATTTCATAACAAAACTACCCCGAACACCGCGTGGTCATGATACTGTTTGGCTAGTGGTTGATCGACTGACGAAGTCGGTGCAATTTCTATCGATTAGTGAAAATTTCAAAATCGAAAAGTTGGCGAAAATATACATTGACGAGGTAATTCGCCGACATGGGTTACCGTCGTCAATTGTATCCGATCGAGATAGCAGATTTACTTCTCGATTTTGGCAAAGTCTTCAAGAGCAGTTGGGTTCAAAAGTGTTAATGAGTACCGCGTATCACCCGCAAACTGATGGGCAAAGCGAGCGAACCATTCAGACTTTAGAAGACATGCTTCGGACGTGTGTCATAGACTTTGGCGGGAGTTGGGAAGATCATCTACCTTTGGTAGAATTTGCTTACAACAATAGTTTTCATTCCAGTATTCAGATGGCCCCGTATGAAGCGTTATATGGAGCACCGTGTCGTACTCCAACTTGTTGGACTAAAGTGGGAGAAAAGCCGTTGGCTGGACCCGAGATCATAGCCCAAACTGAAGAAAAGATTAAACAAATCCGGGAACACTTGAAAGTTGCTCAAAATCGACAAAAACAATATGCTGATAAGCGGGTGAAGCAGTTGGAATTCCGAGTGGGAGAAATGGTGATGCTTAAAGTATCCCCTTGGAAAGGTTTAATTCGCCTCGGGAAGAAAGGAAAGTTGAGCCCTCGATTTATAGGACCCTTCCGGATATCCCAAAAGGTCGGAGCTATGGCGTACCGATTAGAGTTACCTGACGAACTTCAAGGTATTCACAATTTTTTCCATGTGTCCCACTTGCGGAAAACACTGTTTGATGAATCCCAACGAATACCTCTTGCTGATATTGAACTAGATGAAAAATTAAAGTATTCAGAACAACCTGAAAAAGTGTTAGATCGGAAAGTGAGACAGTTGCGAAACAGGAAGATTAATATGGTTAAAGTACTTTGGCGATACCATAAAGGTTCCGATATGACATGGGAAGTTGAGGATGAAATGAAGGAGAAATACCCCCAACTCTTTGCATGATTCCGAGGACAGAATCTTTTGAAGGAGGGGAGAATTTGTAACACCACGTTATTTTCGGTAAGTATTTATATATTAATCTTAAGGTAATTAAGATTATTTGGATTATTGCAAGAGTTTGGATAGTTAGAATTTCATTTGGAAGGAATTTGAAGTTGAAAAATGCTAGAAGCAGGTTACACGGGTCGTGTAGGAATGACACGGGTCGTGTAGGGAAGTCTTTTTGAACTTGTTGGGCATACAGTGAATTACACGGGTCGTGTAACAAGTTGATGAAATTTTACCGAAGCTTACACGGGTCGTGTAAGTAGAACACGGGTCATGTAAATAGTTGACAGTGAATTACACGGGTCGTGTAATTCTGACACGGGTCGTGTAGTTCTGCAGACCAAAACTTCAAATCTATACCGCAAACTACACGAGCCGTGTAGTTTTGGACACGGGTCGTGCTGCGTACAGGCCCCACCCCTTTTTAAACGCGATTTAAGTCATTTCTTGGATAAATCTCGAACCAAAACCTCTCCTCAACCCTAGAAATATTTCCTAATTCAATTTTGGACCAAATTGGAGGGCTAGAACTTGAAGGATTGAAGTAATCTTCGGTATTCCACTTCTTGAAGGTAAGGTCTTCGGTTCTAACCCTTTTGAAAGATTGATTTTGGTCTTTTGGAATTGATTTCGAGTTGTGGTAAAGAACCACCAGTAAATGGTTGAAATTTGAACATATCCACTTGTTTAGATGTGTTGAATGTTTCCAATTTCGAGTTTTTAACCGTTGTGACCAAGCTTTGAGCTTGAAGGGTTGAAAAACAACATATTCACCTTTGCTTGGTGTAAATATGTTCGTGTAGGTGTTGGGAGAACTTGAAGGATCGTTGGAGCTTTTGTGATATTGGCTTAGATTGTGTAAATCTTCATTACCAGGTGAGTAATCTCTCTTATATCAGTTGTGATATTTGTATTGATTGAACTTTTGAAATTTGAGCCTTAGCATTTGAAATGGCCATCTATAAGTTAGTCAATTACCCAATTGGTATGGTATAACGGCCCTTGTGGCTAGGAGATTGGATTCCGTATCCAAATTAAACGGCCTATAAGGCTAGGAGATTGGATTCCGTATCCAAATAATAACGACCCTTGTGGCTAGGAGATTGGATTCCGTATCCAAATTAAACGGCCTATAAGGCTAGGAGATTGGATGTGATATCCAAATAATAACGGCCCTTGTGGCTAGGAGATTGGATTGATGTCCAAAGGTTGATTCAAACAAGGATGTACACTGTATTGAGTTTTAACAACTTGATTATATATTTACATGTTAAATTGTTTATATGATTACTCATTGAGCTTTATGGCTCATAGTACATGTTTGAAATGTCCCTGCAGGTGAGCGTGACCTTGCTAAGGGTAAAGATATAGCTCATGGGTAGACTTGAAGTTGTAGCAGCCCGGCTTAGAAGGAGTTTAATTTTGATATATACTCCTTGATACACTTGTACCCTTTTTGTAATAACTTATACACCTAAACAGTTAGTTTTGTATGTTTAAATTCGTATTTTAAAATGAAAAATTTTGGGTGTATTTTGTTTGAAAAAGTCGGGTGTTACAAAATCTGAACCCGACGAGTGCTTCCATTTGACCAAAACTAAGTCAATTTCTTTATTCCTCAGTTTCTTGGTTCTCACTTCTAGCATAGCCTCTGGTTCTTCTATCAATTGATTTGGGGTCTCCACTTTTAAGTCTTCCAATGGAATAACGAGTTCACTCTTTCCAAAGTACTTTTTCAGATAACATACATGGAACGTATCATGTATACCACTCAATTCATGTGGTAATTCTAACTTGAAAACTTGTTCACCAGCTCTTTTTAGGATCTTGAAATGTCCAATGTATCTTGGACTCAATTTACCTTTCTTCCCAAATCTTATTACACCTTTCCAAGGTGATACTTTGAGCATCACCAGATCACCTTCTTTTAAATTGTAAGGTCTATTCTTCAAATCTGCATAACTCTTATGTCTATCTTGAGCGGCTTTCATATTGTCTTGGATTATTTTAATCTTTTCATTTGTTATCCTTATAATTTCCGGTCCCGTCATTTTGGTCTCCCCTTCCTCCAACCAACAAAGAGGTGTTCTACACTTTCTACCATATAGAGCTTCAAATGGTGGCATTCCAATATTGGAATGATAACTGTTGTTATAGGAAAACTCCACCAATGGCAAGTGTTCGTCCCAATTTCCACCAAAATCCATAACACACGATCGTAGCCTATCTTCCACAGTCTGAATGGTACGTTCACTTTGCCCGTCTGTTTGGGGATGATAAGCTGTACTCATTTTAATTTTTGTCCCCAATCGTTTTTGTAGTGCCTCCCACAATTTTGATACCAAAATTGTAACACCCCAAACTTTCACACCAAATTTTTTTTTTCCAAACTTATTTTACAAATACTTTATTATACAAAACATTTAATTATACCAACGGGGTATCACAAACTTGTATCATTACCAAAGTTTAAACCTTTTATTGCACGCTTTATACACTGAAAGCTACCGTCCCACAGCACGCTCTTCTAACTCTTTCCCTGATTACCTGAGTACATAGCTTTTTAAAAAAATACGTAAGACATAACGTCTCGTGAGCAATGTGGGTTTAGACCCAAAACAGTTTTATTAAATTCCATTCATTCTCAGCTACAAAACATTTAATTTCCTATGAGCGCACCCATAGGTATTCATTCCTATTTGTGAGCACATTCCTACGAGCGCACCCGTAGGTTTTATACGAGCCGCACCCGTATAACTCCTTCCTCAACATCATGAAACGAATTCATCCATCAAGGTACCAATTAGACAACTACTTCGCGACGGGAGGTACCATACCAGTAGTGTCTTTTGACCACCCCTACCGCAGCAGGCCGTGATCTTTATCCGGATACTTCTCAACTCATCAACATGGCTCAACTACTTCATTTGTACTCTACATTTCATTTATCATTTTTGTACCCATTGTACTTACTATTTCACAATATCATTTCCAGTTTCACAAAAACATTTTAGTTCCACAAAACCATTTCCTTTCTCATTTACCATATCAATTTTCATAAAACCATTTTGACTCACAAATCATTTTATATAAAATTCATTCCTTTATATAAAACCCATTTGCTATGTACTCGAAAATCCACACATTACTCACCTCGAGTCACTTAGGAGTCAGTTAGCTTCTTGAACTCCTTATTCTTTCGCTTGCTTAACCGTGTTTGAGCCACCACATATTATTACAAGATATATATTTATACTCAATTCATATATACCATAACTACTTACAGCACAAGAGTGCCACATCCTGCAATTACGGGTTATGACTAAATTACAACCCTTATTAAACTAGCTTTCTTTAATTTGTAAACTTTCCTGAAATACGCGTATTTTGCTACAGTACACTCGGGAGGTCCTATTTCCATTCTGACAATTTTCCACAAAGTTTTGGACCATAAGGGACTTATGTTTAAAATTTGAGGTCAAACGGACAAGTTTAGCATCAAGTCCCAAAATCAAGCTTCACTTGACAGGAGACTCACTTCAGAATCTGCACTGCCGCCACGCATCGCGACCAGGGTATAGGTCGCGTCACGACCCTATAGTACATTGTCTATTTTGACGATTTTTCCCAACTGCAGTTGCACTATTCCTCACATTAAGTCCTTAATACATGACTTAATTGTTTTAGGGTCACTTCTAGGCCCTAATAACAACTTCTTCATGCATTTAAACATCTATTCCTTCATTTTTACATAAAATCATCCGAAACACCCATTTATCCATTTTCACTCAAAAATTCATTTTATGGTATTTTCAAAGAAGGAACTGATTTCTCACCCCTTTTATAACACTTTAAGCTTATTAGACCAGTTGAAATAAGTTCCAAACTCAGAAACCCATTTCTAGGGTTCTTGAACTCAAAACCCCAATTCTATGGATTCAACCAGAATTTCAACAATATCCTTGAAAGATGTGTGTTCACTTAGTGTTTTAAACTTGTTTAGATGAAAGAAATCACAGGAACAACTTGGATCAAGACTGTAAATTCAGAATTTAGTTTGTCCCGTGAAGAACACACATGCTTAGATATCAAGAACTTGGTACTAACCTTCTTTAAGCTTGAGAAATCTTCCTATTTCAAGCAACTACTTCAATTTGCAGCTTCAATTTTCCAGAACTCGCTTCTTCTGCACGTGCTCTCTAGCTCTCTCCCGATCTTTCTAAAGACTTCTGGGAATTACGAAGACATTCCCACTATTTATACTTCCAAAATTTTCACTTTTAACCTTCCAATTCTACTTCTTGCTCTTTGGTACCAGAAACAAAATTTTATTACATAAAGTTTCATTGTTTTCATAATTATCCCATGTGTTATATGTGAATTGGTTGGTGGTGAAAATCAAGATCTATTGGCTTAAAAAGTAGCTTTGTATAATTTGCAATGTTTATGAGAGATAATAAAGAACTGCATGGTGATGAAATAAGTAAATATTTTTTTTAAGAAAAAAGGGTTTTACAAAATCTATTTATAAGATCCAGGAACACAACCAAAGCATTCGTGAGTCTAAATGGCATCACAAGGAATTTGTAGTGACCACAACAGGTTTGGAATATATATATATATATATATATATATATATATATATATATATATATATATATATATATATATATATATATATATATATATATATATATATATATATATATATATATATATATATATATATATATATATAACACCCCAAACTTTCACACCAAATTTTTTTTTCCAAACTTATTTTACAAATACTTTATTATACAAAACATTTAATTATACCAACAGGGTATCACAAACTCGTATCATTACCAAAGTTTAAAACCTTTTATTGCACGTTTTATACACTGAAAGCTACCGTCCCACAGCACGCTCTTCTAACTCTTTCCCTGATTACCTGAGTACATAGCATTTTAAAAAAAATACGTAAGACATAACGTCTCGTGAGCAATGTGGGTTTAGACCCAAAACAGTTTTCTTAAATTCCATTCATTCTCAGCTACAAAACATTTAATTTCCTATGAGCGCACCCATAGGTATTCATTCCTATTTGTAAGCACATTCCTACGAGCCCACCCGTAGGTTTTATACGAGCCGCACCCGTATAACTCCTTCCTCAACAGCATGAAACGAATTCATCCATCAAGGTACCAATTAGACAACTACTCCGCGACGGGAGGTACCATCCCAGTAGTGTCTTTTGACCACCCCTACCGCAGCAGGCCGTGATCTTTATCCGGATACTTCTCAACTCATCAACATGGCTCAACTACTTCATTAGTACTCTACATTTCATTTATCATTTTTATACCCATTGTACTTACTATTTCACAATATCATTTCCAGTTTCACAAAAACATTTTAGTTCCACAGAACCATTTCCTTTCTCATTTGCCATATCAATTTTCATAAAACCATTTTGACTCACAAATCATTTTATATAAAATTCATTCCTTTATATAAAACCCATTTGCTATGTACTCGAAAATCCACACATTACTCACCTCGAGTCACTTAGGAGTCAGTTAGCTTCTTGAACTCCTTATTCTTTCGCTTGCTTAACCGTGTTTGAGCCACCACATATTATTACAAGATATATATTTATACTCAATTCATATATACCATAACTACTTACAGCACAAGAGTGCCACATCCTGCAATTACGGGTTATGACTAAATTACAACCCTTATTAAACTAGCTTTCTTTAATTTGTAAACTTTCCTGAAATACGCGTATTTTGCTACAGTACTCTCGGGAGGTCCTATTTCCATTCTGACAATTTTCCACAAAGTTTTGGACCATAAGGGACTTATGTTTAAAATTTGAGGTCAAACGGACAAGTTTAGCATCAAGTCCCAAAATCAAGCTTCACTTGACAGGAGACTCACTTCAGAATCTGCACTGCCGCCACGCATCGCGACCAGGGTATAGGTCGCGTCGCGACCCTATAGTACATTGTCTATTTTGACGATTTTTCCCAACTGCAGTTGCACTATTCCTCACATTAAGTCCTTAATACATGACTTAATTGTTTTAGGGTCACTTCTAGGCCCTAATAACAACTTCTTCATGCATTTAAACATCTATTCCTTCATTTTTACATAAAATCATCCGAAACACCCATTTATCCATTTTCACTCAAAAATTCATTTTATGGTATTTTCAAAGAAGGAACTGATTTCTCACCCCTTTTATAACACTTTAAGCTTATTAGACCAGTTGAAATAAGTTCCAAACTCAGAAACCCATTTCTAGGGTTCTTGAACTCAAAACCCCAATTCTATGGATTCAACCAGAATTTCAACAATATCCTTGAAAGATGTGTGTTCACTTAGTGTTTTAAACTTGTTTAGATGAAAGAAATCACAGGAACAACTTGGATCAAGACTGTAAATTCAGAATTTAGTTTGTCCCGTGAAGAACACACATGCTTAGATATCAAGAACTTGGTACTAACCTTCTTTAAGCTTGAGAAATCTTCCTATTTCAAGCAACTACTTCAATTTGCAGCTTCAATTTTCCAGAACTCGCTTCTTCTGCACGTGCTCTCTAGCTCTCTCCCGATCTTTCTAAAGACTTCTGGGAATTACGAAGACATTCCCACTATTTATACTTCCAAAATTTTCACTTTTAACCTTCCAATTCTACTTCTTGCTCTTTGGTACCAGAAACAAAATTTTATTACATAAAGTTTCATTGTTTTCATAATTATCCCATGTGTTATATGTGAATTGGTTGGTGGTGAAAATCAAGATCTATTGGCTTAAAAAGTAGCTTTGTATAATTTGCAATGTTTATGAGAGATAATAAAGAACTGCATGGTGATGAAATAAGTAAATATTTTTTTTAAGAAAAAAGGGTTTTACAAAATCTATTTATAAGATCCAGGAACACAACCAAAGCATTCGTGAGTCTAAATGGCATCACAAGGAATTTGTAGTGACCACAACAGGTTTGGAATATATATATATATATATATATATATATATATATATATATATATATATATATATATATATATATATATATATATATATATATATATATATATATATATATATATATATATATATATATATATATATATATATATATATATATATATATATATATATAACACCCCAAACTTTCACACCAAATTTTTTTTTCCAAACTTATTTTACAAATACTTTATTATACAAAACATTTAATTATACCAACAGGGTATCACAAACTCGTATCATTACCAAAGTTTAAAACCTTTTATTGCACGTTTTATACACTGAAAGCTACCGTCCCACAGCACGCTCTTCTAACTCTTTCCCTGATTACCTGAGTACATAGCATTTTAAAAAAAATACGTAAGACATAACGTCTCGTGAGCAATGTGGGTTTAGACCCAAAACAGTTTTCTTAAATTCCATTCATTCTCAGCTACAAAACATTTAATTTCCTATGAGCGCACCCATAGGTATTCATTCCTATTTGTAAGCACATTCCTACGAGCCCACCCGTAGGTTTTATACGAGCCGCACCCGTATAACTCCTTCCTCAACAGCATGAAACGAATTCATCCATCAAGGTACCAATTAGACAACTACTCCGCGACGGGAGGTACCATCCCAGTAGTGTCTTTTGACCACCCCTACCGCAGCAGGCCGTGATCTTTATCCGGATACTTCTCAACTCATCAACATGGCTCAACTACTTCATTAGTACTCTACATTTCATTTATCATTTTTATACCCATTGTACTTACTATTTCACAATATCATTTCCAGTTTCACAAAAACATTTTAGTTCCACAGAACCATTTCCTTTCTCATTTGCCATATCAATTTTCATAAAACCATTTTGACTCACAAATCATTTTATATAAAATTCATTCCTTTATATAAAACCCATTTGCTATGTACTCGAAAATCCACACATTACTCACCTCGAGTCACTTAGGAGTCAGTTAGCTTCTTGAACTCCTTATTCTTTCGCTTGCTTAACCGTGTTTGAGCCACCACATATTATTACAAGATATATATTTATACTCAATTCATATATACCATAACTACTTACAGCACAAGAGTGCCACATCCTGCAATTACGGGTTATGACTAAATTACAACCCTTATTAAACTAGCTTTCTTTAATTTGTAAACTTTCCTGAAATACGCGTATTTTGCTACAGTACTCTCGGGAGGTCCTATTTCCATTCTGACAATTTTCCACAAAGTTTTGGACCATAAGGGACTTATGTTTAAAATTTGAGGTCAAACGGACAAGTTTAGCATCAAGTCCCAAAATCAAGCTTCACTTGACAGGAGACTCACTTCAGAATCTGCACTGCCGCCACGCATCGCGACCAGGGTATAGGTCGCGTCGCGACCCTATAGTACATTGTCTATTTTGACGATTTTTCCCAACTGCAGTTGCACTATTCCTCACATTAAGTCCTTAATACATGACTTAATTGTTTTAGGGTCACTTCTAGGCCCTAATAACAACTTCTTCATGCATTTAAACATCTATTCCTTCATTTTTACATAAAATCATCCGAAACACCCATTTATCCATTTTCACTCAAAAATTCATTTTATGGTATTTTCAAAG
The DNA here is from genome assembly GCA_023525715.1 of Cichorium intybus. Lineage (NCBI taxonomy): Eukaryota > Viridiplantae > Streptophyta > Magnoliopsida > Asterales > Asteraceae > Cichorium > Cichorium intybus. Next base: position 142,616,476 of record CM042009.1, read on the forward strand.
AAGGAACTGATTTCTCACCCCTTTTATAACACTTTAAGCTTATTAGACCAGTTGAAATAAGTTCCAAACTCAGAAACCCATTTCTAGGGTTCTTGAACTCAAAACCCCAATTCTATGGATTCAACCAGAATTTCAACAATATCCTTGAAAGATGTGTGTTCACTTAGTGTTTTAAACTTGTTTAGATGAAAGAAATCACAGGAACAACTTGGATCAAGACTGTAAATTCAGAATTTAGTTTGTCCCGTGAAGAACACACATGCTTAGATATCAAGAACTTGGTACTAACCTTCTTTAAGCTTGAGAAATCTTCCTATTTCAAGCAACTACTTCAATTTGCAGCTTCAATTTTCCAGAACTCGCTTCTTCTGCACGTGCTCTCTAGCTCTCTCCCGATCTTTCTAAAGACTTCTGGGAATTACGAAGACATTCCCACTATTTATACTTCCAAAATTTTCACTTTTAACCTTCCAATTCTACTTCTTGCTCTTTGGTACCAGAAACAAAATTTTATTACATAAAGTTTCATTGTTTTCATAATTATCCCATGTGTTATATGTGAATTGGTTGGTGGTGAAAATCAAGATCTATTGGCTTAAAAAGTAGCTTTGTATAATTTGCAATGTTTATGAGAGATAATAAAGAACTGCATGGTGATGAAATAAGTAAATATTTTTTTTAAGAAAAAAGGGTTTTACAAAATCTATTTATAAGATCCAGGAACACAACCAAAGCATTCGTGAGTCTAAATGGCATCACAAGGAATTTGTAGTGACCACAACAGGTTTGGAATATATATATATATATATATATATATATATATATATATATATATATATATATATATATATATATATATATATATATATATATATATATATATATATATATATATATATATATATATATATATATATATATATATATATATATATATAACACCCCAAACTTTCACACCAAATTTTTTTTTCCAAACTTATTTTACAAATACTTTATTATACAAAACATTTAATTATACCAACAGGGTATCACAAACTCGTATCATTACCAAAGTTTAAAACCTTTTATTGCACGTTTTATACACTGAAAGCTACCGTCCCACAGCACGCTCTTCTAACTCTTTCCCTGATTACCTGAGTACATAGCATTTTAAAAAAAATACGTAAGACATAACGTCTCGTGAGCAATGTGGGTTTAGACCCAAAACAGTTTTCTTAAATTCCATTCATTCTCAGCTACAAAACATTTAATTTCCTATGAGCGCACCCATAGGTATTCATTCCTATTTGTAAGCACATTCCTACGAGCCCACCCGTAGGTTTTATACGAGCCGCACCCGTATAACTCCTTCCTCAACAGCATGAAACGAATTCATCCATCAAGGTACCAATTAGACAACTACTCCGCGACGGGAGGTACCATCCCAGTAGTGTCTTTTGACCACCCCTACCGCAGCAGGCCGTGATCTTTATCCGGATACTTCTCAACTCATCAACATGGCTCAACTACTTCATTAGTACTCTACATTTCATTTATCATTTTTATACCCATTGTACTTACTATTTCACAATATCATTTCCAGTTTCACAAAAACATTTTAGTTCCACAGAACCATTTCCTTTCTCATTTGCCATATCAATTTTCATAAAACCATTTTGACTCACAAATCATTTTATATAAAATTCATTCCTTTATATAAAACCCATTTGCTATGTACTCGAAAATCCACACATTACTCACCTCGAGTCACTTAGGAGTCAGTTAGCTTCTTGAACTCCTTATTCTTTCGCTTGCTTAACCGTGTTTGAGCCACCACATATTATTACAAGATATATATTTATACTCAATTCATATATACCATAACTACTTACAGCACAAGAGTGCCACATCCTGCAATTACGGGTTATGACTAAATTACAACCCTTATTAAACTAGCTTTCTTTAATTTGTAAACTTTCCTGAAATACGCGTATTTTGCTACAGTACTCTCGGGAGGTCCTATTTCCATTCTGACAATTTTCCACAAAGTTTTGGACCATAAGGGACTTATGTTTAAAATTTGAGGTCAAACGGACAAGTTTAGCATCAAGTCCCAAAATCAAGCTTCACTTGACAGGAGACTCACTTCAGAATCTGCACTGCCGCCACGCATCGCGACCAGGGTATAGGTCGCGTCGCGACCCTATAGTACATTGTCTATTTTGACGATTTTTCCCAACTGCAGTTGCACTATTCCTCACATTAAGTCCTTAATACATGACTTAATTGTTTTAGGGTCACTTCTAGGCCCTAATAACAACTTCTTCATGCATTTAAACATCTATTCCTTCATTTTTACATAAAATCATCCGAAACACCCATTTATCCATTTTCACTCAAAAATTCATTTTATGGTATTTTCAAAGAAGGAACTGATTTCTCACCCCTTTTATAACACTTTAAGCTTATTAGACCAGTTGAAATAAGTTCCAAACTCAGAAACCCATTTCTAGGGTTCTTGAACTCAAAACCCCAATTCTATGGATTCAACCAGAATTTCAACAATATCCTTGAAAGATGTGTGTTCACTTAGTGTTTTAAACTTGTTTAGATGAAAGAAATCACAGGAACAACTTGGATCAAGACTGTAAATTCAGAATTTAGTTTGTCCCGTGAAGAACACACATGCTTAGATATCAAGAACTTGGTACTAACCTTCTTTAAGCTTGAGAAATCTTCCTATTTCAAGCAACTACTTCAATTTGCAGCTTCAATTTTCCAGAACTCGCTTCTTCTGCACGTGCTCTCTAGCTCTCTCCCGATCTTTCTAAAGACTTCTGGGAATTACGAAGACATTCCCACTATTTATACTTCCAAAATTTTCACTTTTAACCTTCCAATTCTACTTCTTGCTCTTTGGTACCAGAAACAAAATTTTATTACATAAAGTTTCATTGTTTTCATAATTATCCCATGTGTTATATGTGAATTGGTTGGTGGTGAAAATCAAGATCTATTGGCTTAAAAAGTAGCTTTGTATAATTTGCAATGTTTATGAGAGATAATAAAGAACTGCATGGTGATGAAATAAGTAAATATTTTTTTTAAGAAAAAAGGGTTTTACAAAATCTATTTATAAGATCCAGGAACACAACCAAAGCATTCGTGAGTCTAAATGGCATCACAAGGAATTTGTAGTGACCACAACAGGTTTGGAATATATATATATATATATATATATATATATATATATATATATATATATATATATATATATATATATATATATATATATATATATATATATATATATATATATATATATATAACACCCCAAACTTTCACACCAAATTTTTTTTTCCAAACTTATTTTACAAATACTTTATTATACAAAACATTTAATTATACCAACAGGGTATCACAAACTCGTATCATTACCAAAGTTTAAAACCTTTTATTGCACGTTTTATACACTGAAAGCTACCGTCCCACAGCACGCTCTTCTAACTCTTTCCCTGATTACCTGAGTACATAGCATTTTAAAAAAAAATACGTAAGACATAACGTCTCGTGAGCAATGTGGGTTTAGACCCAAAACAGTTTTCTTAAATTCCATTCATTCTCAGCTACAAAACATTTAATTTCCTATGAGCGCACCCATAGGTATTCATTCCTATTTGTAAGCACATTCCTACGAGCCCACCCGTAGGTTTTATACGAGCCGCACCCGTATAACTCCTTCCTCAACAGCATGAAACGAATTCATCCATCAAGGTACCAATTAGACAACTACTCCGCGACGGGAGGTACCATCCCAGTAGTGTCTTTTGACCACCCCTACCGCAGCAGGCCGTGATCTTTATCCGGATACTTCTCAACTCATCAACATGGCTCAACTACTTCATTAGTACTCTACATTTCATTTATCATTTTTATACCCATTGTACTTACTATTTCACAATATCATTTCCAGTTTCACAAAAACATTTTAGTTCCACAGAACCATTTCCTTTCTCATTTGCCATATCAATTTTCATAAAACCATTTTGACTCACAAATCATTTTATATAAAATTCATTCCTTTATATAAAACCCATTTGCTATGTACTCGAAAATCCACACATTACTCACCTCGAGTCACTTAGGAGTCAGTTAGCTTCTTGAACTCCTTATTCTTTCGCTTGCTTAACCGTGTTTGAGCCACCACATATTATTACAAGATATATATTTATACTCAATTCATATATACCATAACTACTTACAGCACAAGAGTGCCACATCCTGCAATTACGGGTTATGACTAAATTACAACCCTTATTAAACTAGCTTTCTTTAATTTGTAAACTTTCCCGAAATACGCGTATTTTGCTACAGTACTCTCGGGAGGTCGTATTTCCATTCTGACAATTTTCCACAAAGTTTTGGACCATAAGGGACTTATGTTTAAAATTTGAGGTCAAACGGACAAGTTTAGCATCAAGTCCCAAAATCAAGCTTCACTTGACAGGAGACTCACTTCAGAATCTGCACTGCCGCCACGCATCGCGACCAGGGTATAGGTCGCGTCGCGACCCTATAGTACATTGTCTATTTTGACGATTTTTCCCAACTGCAGTTGCACTATTCCTCACATTAAGTCCTTCATACATGACTTAATTGTTTTAGGGTCACTTTTAGACCCTAATAACAACTTCTTCATGCATTTAAACATCTATTCCTTCATTTTTACATAAAATCATCCGAAACACCCATTTATCCATTTTCACTCAAAAATTCATTTTATGTTATTTTCAAAGAAGGAACTGATTTCTCACCCCTTTTATAACACTTTAAGCTTATTAGACCAGTTGAAATAAGTTCCAAACTCAGAAACCCATTTCTAGGGTTCTTGAGCTCAAAACCCCAATTTTATGGATTCAACCACAATTTCAACAATATCCTTGAAAGATGTGTGTTCACTTAGTGTTTTAAACTGTTTTAGATGAAAGAAATCACAGGAACAACTTGGATAAAGACTGTAAATTCAGAATTTAGTTTGTCCCGTGAAGAACACACATGCTTAGATATCAAGAACTTGGTACTAACCTTCTTTAAGCTTGAGAAATCTTCCAATTTCAAGCAACTACTTCAATTTGCAGCTTCAATTTTCCAGAACTCGCTTCTTCTGCACGTGCTCTCTAGCTCTCTCCCGATCTTTCTAAAGACTTCTAGGAATTACGAAGACATTCCCACTATTTATACTTCCAAAATTTTCACTTTTAACCTTCCAATTCTACTTCTTGCTCTTTGGTACCAGAAACAAAATTTTATTACATAAAGTTTCATTGTTTTCATAATTATCCCATGTGTTATATGTGAATTGGTTGGTGGTGAAAATCAAGATCTATTGGCTTAAAAAGTAGCTTTGTATAATTTGCAATGTTTATGAGAGATAATAAAGAACTGCATGGTGATGAAATAAGTAAATATTTTTTTAAGAAAAAAGGGTTTTACAAAATCTATTTATAAGATCCAGGAACACAACCAAAGCATTCGTGAGTCTAAATGGCATCACAAGGAATTTGTAGTGACCACAACAGGTTTGGAATATATATATATATATATATATATATATATATATATATATATATATATATATATATATATATATATATATATATATATATATATATATATATATATATATATATATATATATATATATATATATATATATATATATATATATATATATATATATATATATATATATATATATATATATATATATATATATATATATATATATATATATATATATATATATATATATATATATAACACCCCAAACTTTCACACCAAATTGTTTTTTCCAAACTTATTTTACAAATACTTTATTATACAAAACATTTAATTATACCAACAGGGTATCACAAACTCGTATCATTACCAAAGTTTAAACCTTTTATTGCACGTTTTATACACTGAAAGCTACCGTCCCACAGCACGCTCTTCTAACTCTTTCCCTGATTACCTGAGTACATAGCATTTTAAAAAAATACGTAAGACATAACGTCTCGTGAGCAATGTGGGTTTAGACCCAAAACAGTTTTCTTAAATTCCATTTATTCTCAGCTACAAAACACTTAATTTCCTATGAGTGCACCCATAGGTATTCATTCCTATTTTTAAGCACATTCCTACGAGCCCACCCGTAGGTTTTATACGAGCCGCACCCGTATAACTCCTTCCTCAACAGCATGAAACGAATTCATCCATCAAGGTACCAATTAGACAACTACTTCGCGACGGGAGGTACCATCCCAGTAGTGTCTTTTGACCCCCCCCCCCCTACCGCAGCAGGCCGTGATCTTTATCCGGATACTTCTCAACTCATCAACATGGCTCAACTACTTCATTAGTACTCTACATTTCATTTATCATTTTTATACCCATTGTACTTACTATTTCACAATATCATTTCCAGTTTCACAAAAACATTTTAGTTCCACAGAACCATTTCCTTTCTCATTTGCCATATCAATTTTCATAAAACCATTTTGACTCACAAATCATTTTATATAAAATTCATTCCTTTATATAAAACCCATTTGCTATGTACTCGAAAATCCACACATTACTCACCTCGAGTCACTTAAGAGTCAGTTAGCTTCTTGAACTCCTTTTTCTTTCGCTTGCTTAACCGTGTTTGAGCCACCACCTATTATTACAAGATATACATTTATACTCAATTCATATATACCATAACTACTTTACAACACAAGAGTGCCACATCCTGCAATTACGGGTTATGACTAAATTACAACCCTTATTAAACTAGCTTTCTTTACTCTGTAAACTTTCCCAAAATACGCGTATTTTGCTACAGTACTCTCGGAAGGTCGTATTTCCATTCTGACAATTTTCCACAAAGTTTTGGACCATAAGGGACTTATGTTTAAAATTTGAGGTCAAACGGACAAGTTTAGCATCAAGTCCCAAAATCAAGCTTCACTTGACAGGAGACTCACTTTAGAATCTGCACTGCCGCCACGCATCGCGACCAGGGTATAGGTCGCGTCGCGACCCTATAGTACATTGTCTATTTTGACGATTTTTCCCAACTGCAGTTGCACTATTCCTCACATTAAGTCCTTAATACATGACTTAATTGTTTTAGGGTCACTTCTAGACCCAAATAACAACTTCTTCATGCATTTAAACATCTATTCCTTCATTTTTACATAAAATCATCCGAAACACCCATTTATCCATTTTCACTCAAAAATTCATTTTATGGTATTTTCAAAGAAGGAACTGATTTCTCACCCCTTTTATAACACTTTAAGCTTATTAGACCAGTTGAAATAAGTTCCAAACTCAGAAACCCATTTCTAGGGTTCTTGAGCTCAAAACCCCAATTTTATGGATTCAACCACAATTTCAACAATATCCTTGAAAGATGTGTGTTCACTTAGTGTTTTAAATTGTTTTAGATGAAAGAAATCACAGGAACAACTTGGATCATGACTGTAAATTCATATTTTAGTTTGTCCCGTGAAGAACACGCATGCTTAGATATCAAGAACTTGGTTACTAACCTTCTTTAAGCTTGAGAAATCTTCCTATTTCAAGCAACTACTTCAATTTGCAGCTTCAATTTTCCAGAACTCGCTGCTATTTTCGTCGATGAGGATCATGTTTATCTTTGTTCGTTTATGTTCGTTTTGGTAAAAGTCATAAAATGAACATATGAAAAGTTGGGTTTGAACGAGGGCGTAATAGTAAAATTGTCAAAAAGGGAAAATGGTCATTTGGCACACAAATGACTTTTACGTAAAGAAAATATAATTATGGGGTAAGAATGAAAGAAAATAAACTTATAATTTTATCAAATGAAGTTCTTGTGCCATTTTGGGAAAAATAGAACTTGAGGGACCAAAGTGTAAAATGGCTAGGTATAAAAAGGAGAAAAATCTTCTCCCAGTTCATAGAACACGGGAGAGACTTTTAGAGAGTGCCAGAGGGAGCTAGGATGATCGGGTCTTGAGGGTTTTGAAGAATTGGAAGAAATTAACTTGGAATTGAAGAATTCCAAGCCATATAAGGTTAGTAATCTTGTTTTTAGGGTTGATTAACCCATTTCCCGTGAGTGAGTACTGTAGCTTCGTGATTTCAGTGGCTAGAGGAGGATTATCCTATGATTCCTAGCCTTAATTGGTGTCTAAATCAATATCTAAACATAGTTCATCTATTGAAAGTGTTAAAAATCTTAGAAATGAGAATTTGAGCTCAAGAACCCTAACCAACGGGTTTGTAAGAACAAGTTGGTTTCAGTGGTTCTTAATGAGTTTAATATGTCTTAATAAAAGTAATAAATCACTCCTAGTTGTTAAATTAGAGTAATTTCAGATTTTGGGTAAAAAATGTTAAAAATGGAAAATCTTTGGAAAAACTTGGAATCAGTGATTCCATGGTTTAAAAACAAGTAAACGTAGTTGGTTTATGTTTCTAATCACATCTTGATCATTATCCAACATACGGATAACTTAAAATCAAGTTTGGTGATTTCTTGTGTAATTGAACCCTAGAAATTTGAGTTTATGATTAAAGTGTTAATTTGACATAAATAATTGGTTAGAATGAGTCATAAATGATGTTTATGTATGAAGAAACCATTAGAAGTGGTTTCCTAAGAATTTCAATTAATAAAATGGAAGTTTGAATAAAAACTAAAATTTGATGGGTGGAATGGAATTGGTGATTCCATGAATGAAACTCATGGAAATGGTTAATGAAAATCATGAATTTGTAATTAACAAGATATGTTTTGGGTTGTAAAAACCTTGAACTAAATCATACATTGGTTATATAAGTATATAGGTAGAAAATGGACAAAACTAGATTTTAAAATTTGAGTTGATGTGCATATGAGCTTCCTTAGAGCTCTTGTGACATCCTATGGTCTTAATCATTAAGTCATGAACTAAATAAGACTTAATAGAAGTGAAAACATGTTTTTAACATAATAAAGGGTCAATAGAACCTATGGTCAAATTTTGGTGAAGTTTGGAGTTAAAACGAGCCCGATACATGATTTTTAGTGAAAAATTCAAGTTTTTGAAGGATCTGGGAGTTACACGGCCGTGTAACTTTTATGAGCAGAATTATACGACCGTGTAACCTACTGGAAGGTGGTAAAGAGTCTATTTTGCCCCTATACATGTAGCCTTGGTCTCCAATTGATCCCTTAAGTGTTATAGAGCATGAAAACATGAAAAATGAGTCTACATTGTGTATGTGACTTTCCAAGGGTATAATGGTCAATAAAATGTCATTTAAAAGATAATAAGAATAAGTAAAAAGGTGTGTTAAGGAATGAATATCACAAAAATATTGTGATATAAGCCTAGTGGAACATAACAAAGTAGTCCTTACATGTTGTTAAAGTATAACATGTTATTAATAAAGTGTGAATAAACTTCTTAGGTACTTAAGAAGTAAAAGGGCAATGAATGGAAGGGACAAGGAAGGGTGTAATTATAGTTAGACTTCTCTAACTAGCCAAGGTGAGTAATGTGTGGATTTTTGAGTACATAGCAAAATGGGTTTTATACAAAGAAATGAATTTTATATACAATGTTTTGGGAGTCAAAATGGTTTTATGGAAATTGAAATGGTTTAATGAAAATGAAAATGGTTTTATGGAACTGGAAATGGTTTTGTGAAATTGGAAATGATACTGTGAAATAGTAAGTATAATGTATACAAAATGGTACACGAGAAATACAGGGAATTAATAAAGTGATTGAGCCATGTTGATGAGTTGAGAAGTATCCAGATAAAGATCACGGCCTGCTGCGGTAGGGGTGGTCAAAAGACACTACTAGGATGGTACCTCCCGTCGCGAAGTAGTTGTCTAATTGGTACCTTGATGGATGAATTCGTTTCATGCTGTCGAAGGAGGAGTTATACGGGTGCGTCTCGTATAAAGCCTACGGGTGCGCTCGTAGGGATGTGCTCACAAATGAAAAGGAATACCTATGAGTGCGCTCATAGGAAATTAAATAATATGAAAATTTGGAATGTTTGAAATATGGAAAACTATTTTGGGTCTAAACCCATATTGCTCACGAGACATTATGTCTTACGTATGTTTTTTTTAAAATGATATGTACTCAGGTGATCAAACAAGGAATTAGAAGAGTCGAGTGTGGGACGGTAGCTTTCGTTGTGTAAGGTATGTAATGTTTAAATTGTGGTAATGATACGGAATAGTAATGCCCCGTGTGTATAACTAAATATTTTGTATTATAGAGTCTTGGTAAAGAAAAAAAAATTGTGTGAAATTGGGGTGTTACAGAACGGGCCAGGCGGGTGACGTAGTGCCCACCGGCCAAGGGACTGCTGGCTAACGCACCCACTGCCCGGGTGGATAGGGAGACTGCTATGGCGTACGGGAGGTGGAGGAACCTGGTGGGGTTGAGAAGCACCCACATATAAGTCATGTCCTCACCGGACACCTTCTCACCCCCCCTCCTTCTGCATGAGAGAGGTGGAGATGATGCGGTGCATGAGCCGATGAAGCGGATTGCAGAGCTGGCTCTCCCTGGCCGACCCCGCCTCGAAGTAAACATTGGACAGCGGTGCCCAAATAGCAGCATTCGCCTCCCTCGCAGGCTGCCCCTGAATGCACGCTTGAAGGAACGGTGTGAATTGTCAGTGCTGGAGGTCCTCCTCTGTGTATATACCCGTGCGTCTCCCGAACTCCCTGAGGCTGCACTCCCTGGGGGCTCCCCCAGTCGAAAACGGACAAGCCTGGATCGAGCCTCTGTCGAAGCCGGTGTGTAGCGGACCGTGGAAAGGAACTCCAGAAGAACCTCGGTATAGACTACATCATCTTGGTTGGCCAGAAGCCTGTACCAACCACGACATGTAAATGTGGCATCCCCATCGACCCAAGTGCGGTGAAGGAAGGGCTCGATCTCAGCCCAAAGCCCGGCATCCCTCAAAATATCTCGGTCGATAATCGTCGCCTCGAGAACCCGGCGACCCGTAAGTGCATCCCTCCTGTGTGTATACTCAATCGAACTCTCTGGACCCTCAGGAAACTGGAGAAAAGGGTGGTCAAGTCTGAAAGACATCTGCACAAAAGAAAATAGCCACATTTTTTTTTTTTGCAATTTTAGTCCTTATCCTCTCCACCGCACCGCGGCGCGGCCAAGAACTAGGGCGCGGCACGGCGAGCGTCTGTTATGAAATCCAAACCCCATCTCACTGATTTCCGCCTGTTAACTCGATCCAAACACACTACAAGGTAGCCTAAGCACCGACTAGCCCCTTTAGGGTGATTATTTGGCAAACAAAACACCCTACAAGCCAGCATTGTTGATTTCTAAGTTTTTTATTTTTTTGAGAAATCAACCAAAATCACAGCCTAATCGCTAGTTCTAACAAGTAAAAACTAGTTAGAATGTCATACCTCGATAGCGGGAATGAAATGAACGAGAAAAATGTAAGAAAAACGTTGGTCGATCGGAGCTCTGAGGCGCGGCGTGTGTTTGTGTGTGAATAGTGAATGCGACGTACCTTTTTAACGAAGGAAACCGACCGATCGATTCCCGTGTCATGGGAAAGGCGTGACCGCGGCGCGCGTGTTCCCAAATCAACCCCTGCGCATCGGGTTGGTTTACGATCCCGCGGCGTGTAAATCGCCTGACCACGACGCGGTCTTCAAAAATTCAATTTTCCTTCATAATGACCCCACACTTGCCTTGGACCAATAACACATGTAATGACAATGATAATACCTTCCTAATTACTCCTAAGAAATACAGTACCTACCTATAAATGATGGGTTGCCTCCCAACAAGCGCTAAGTTTAACGTCTTTAGCCAGACGGATTATTCCTGCTCCTACTCTTCTTGGTTTTCTGGTGGCATCATCTTGTGGTCTGGTGCGAAATTGTGGACCATCGTTGACAGTAATGAAGTCAATTGTGTCATTCTATCACTAACCTGGCTAATCCATTGCTGCTGTGCTTCCAGAAGTTGAAAGACCTTTGCTTCTCTATCCCTTGCATCCTTCTCATATTGTTGATGCCTTGTTCCAGCATTTCCATCATATCTAGCAGCTGCTCCTTGTCAATAGTGGACAACGGATGCTCTTTTGTTTCCTTCAAAATTTCTTCTTTTCCTCCTTCTCCTGTTCGGGTCCATATTTTTCCTTTGTCCCTAATCCTTGGTTCCATCAGCGGATTGCTGTTCCAGTACTTGTCATCATACCCTTGAGGTATAGATATGAGACTCCCAAACATATTTAGCCTTCGTTTCCTCGACCCAAAGAAGATATCTAAATCTCCCGTTTTGCAATCGATAATGGCGCCTGCTGTAGCCAAAAATGGACGTCCTAGTATCAGTGCAGGCGCGTCCTCCTGACTCTCGTATTCCATAACTAAGAAGTACACAGGATAGAAGAAATTCCCAACTTTCACTATGACATTGGTCAATTTGCCTCGGGATACTTTGGTTTACTGATCAGCCAGCTGTAATACTGTCTTTGCCGGCTCCAATTCCTCATTCTTGTATTTATCGTACAAGTATCCCGGTAGCACATTCACACTTGCCCCCAAATCCAGCAAGGTATTCCTAATAACCACATCTCCTACTATAGTAGTAATCAATGGAGATCCAGGATCCTTCTCCTTCTTGGGCAGTATTCCCAACAATGCCTCACTAGCCTTGATTGTCAACCTCACAGTGTCCGGTGTGGGAGTCTTGCTTTTTCCATTTTTCTCACACATATCCTGGAGAATTCTTGTATCCTCAGGAGCGTTGATATCGTGCGTATTTCGAACATATTTTATACGATATCAGTGTATTTTTATAGATAAATCAAGTTAAAAAGGACTAAAATACTCACTTTACTTGGAAAATATCAATTATGCAGGTTTTTAAGCAAAAATGAGCAAAATGGGCGAAAAGGACCAAAGTTGGAACAAGCAGGGACCAAAAATGACAAATCCTGGAAACTGCATAGATAGAGGCGCTATCTATTGAGATAGTGGCGCTATCTAAGATAGAGGCGCTATTTATTGAGATATCGGTGCTATCTCGGCAGTTGAGGAAATCAAGGAGGCAAGATTTGCGTTTGACTGGAGAACGAGAAATATTTGGGAAATTCAAAGATAGCGCCGCTATCTTAGGAGATAGCGCCGCTATCTCCCCCTGATGGCTATAAATAGCAGTCTTCTCCTGCCAGAAAGGGAGTTCAGTCCCTGCGCTTTAGACACGATCCCGAGACACTTCCAAGCAGTTTTTAGAAGGTTTTTGAAGCCCGAATCACGACTCTCGAGATTCGGTTATGTATTTTGATCATTTGTAAGACGTTTTCGATTATAATTTTGTATTTTTTTTATTCATTTCTAGCCATGTCTGGCTAGAAACCGCATTCTAGTCCGGAGTCTAGATATGTTTTTTGTATAATTTGAAACATTCGGTTCGATGAATGCTTTTGAATAATTCCAATGATCATTTTCTTGTTTCAATCTGAGTTTTGAATTTGATTTACTTTTGATTGGCCATTTTAATTGGATCGTTTTCAAACACTGTTAATCGACTGTGTAAGGCACCTAATCGCTGAGCACAGTTGATGTTTGGTAACAAAAACAAGCACCCAATTCCTTGTTTAGAATTTGGTCATATGTCCACACACTTCCCAGCGGACGCGAAGAATTGGACATTGATTGGTACTTACACACCTTATGCGGTTTCTGCATTCGGCCTATAAGCGGACCATAAGTTGGGTAAAATGAAACTAGGTTTAGGTAATAAGCGGACCTTTATCTAAATATTTTAGCAAGTTATTTTCATAAAGATTAGATTTTATGAATTTCAAAAGCCAACTTGGAATTGTATTCTCAAGCACGTCAATCAGATTCATTTTATTACACTAAACATTGAAGACTCGGGACTAGGCCTTTTTATTATTGATTTTCCTCAAAGTTTACTATTTGCATGTCTCTGCATTTTATTATCATTATTTGTTATTCAAAACCCCCCTCCTTTATTTTTACGTTTTAAGGCATAAACCTTGAACTCCGTATCCTTGAGGTTCGACCCTGCTTACCCTGTACTCTAATCCAGTGCAGTTGACCAGTGACTGGTCGGATTCTATATCCGATCACATTTGTTAGGGATTGATACCCTTAACAAGCGTTCTTAAGTTCATCCCACAAAGTTTGGTTCATTGATGGCCCAATTGTGTTGCTTGGCATTTCCTGCTTTTTCTTTTCCTTCTTGCCCTTCTTCCTTTGTTTAATTCCAGCTACCATTGGCTGTTCCTTTTCTTGGACATCCTTGTCATTCTTTAGTTGAGGTTCCTTCTCAACCTGAGTTTCCTTTTTCTCCTTTTCAACTTCAACTTTTTCGACTTCAACATCAACATCTTCCTTGCTTTCACTTTTGTCCTTAACTTCATTCCCTCTGTTCGGACCTTCAATTTCACTAACATGACCTAACAAATCTTCCATGATCACCTTCCTCCATTCTGACTCGACAGCATTGACATGCTCCTTTCCTGCTCGCTGAGCATGGTTTGGGTTGATTTCCATGGTGCTAGGCAGCTTACCACTATCTCTCTTTCGTTGATCCTCAGCCATCTGAGCGATCTGCCTTTCCATGTTGGCGATGGCTTTTGCATTGGCCTGAGACTGCTGCTGCATGGTGTTGAACATCTCGTACATCTTTGTAGTCAAATCTTCCTAAGTTCCTGAGGCATTGTTATTGCTGGCATTAGTTGGCCCCCTGTTGTTGCTGTTACTACTACCGCTTGCATTGCCATTGTTATTTGTCGGTTGATACTGCCTAGACTGATTAGATGATTGGCCCTGATAATTGTTCTGCCTTTGATTGTTGAAATTTTGCTGGCCCTGGTTATATGGTCTATAAGGTCGTCCATTATTGTATTGACCCTGACCTGACCATAAACCTGATTTGCCTCCTGTATTCTTTGTCCTCCCTGGCCTCCTTGTTGTTGAGTCTGAGGTCCGTTCTGTAACGTAGACATCAGTCTATCAAACTTTTTGTTCAGCTCGCTTATTTCCTTCTTGACCTCTTTCCTCTAGTCTGCATCAGCTCCCACTGCTGCAGCTGTATCTACAGTCTTCCTAGTAGAGAAATTCTCCTTGGATCCATTGCTCAATTGCTCCAAAAATTGCCAAGCCTCATCAGGATCCATCATCATGATAGTGCCACTGGACGATGCGTTGATCATTGCCTGATTCGTCTCACTCGCCCCTTCAAAGAAATGCCTGACCAACTGCCACTTCTGAATATCGTGATGAGGGCATGACCTCATCAACTCCTTCAGGCGATCCAAAGCCTCGTGAAAAGCTTCACCAGGCTTTTGTTGAAAATTCTGGATGGCTCTCCTAATCTCCGTCATCTTACTCGCCGGATAAAACTCTTGCAAGAATTTAGCTTTAAGCTGGTCCCATGTAGTGATGCTATTGGATTGAAAAGACGTGAACCAATACTTGGCCTTATCTTTCAAAGTGAACGGGAACAACCTTAACCTAAAAATATTCTTATTCGTGTTCCTAGGGTTATTAGTATTTGCTATCGCCATGAACTCATACAAGTGATTGTATGGATCATCTTGTTTATATCCCCTAAATTCACGCAATATTCCTAAGAGTTGCGGTCTAATTTCTACCTGAGTGTCTACATCATCTGGAATATAGATGGGTGATGAATCATCGTACTCCCGCGGTTGGAAGTACGATGCAACCGAATTTCCTCTCGGCTGTGCAAAGTATAAAGGTCTAACTACATTACCGTTGTATTGATGACCATTGTTGCACCCTTACTGACCTTGCGGTGGTTGTTGCTATGGTGCTCTTCGTGGAGGTCCCCAACCTCGGTTCCATTGTTGCTGCGGTTGTTGCTGATGCGGAACCCATCCTTCTTCCTCATCCTCATAGCTCTGCTCAACCTCCTGATACTGTTACTGCTGCTGAGGAGGTTGTGGTTGATATGGTGGTTGTTGTTGTTGTTGTTGTGGTATGGGTGGAAAGGTGGTTTGTGGTTTGAAGATTAATGGTGGTTGTAAGGGTTGTGATTGTGGTTGAGAAATGGTAGTGTGCTGCATAGTCACTAGGGTGCCATCACGGGTCGGCGCTCCCCAGGACACAACAGATGTGAAAGGGTTTGTAGATTGTGGTTGAAATGGTGGAACAGAAGGCGGAGTGCATGATGGTATTGGTGCAGGGGCTGAAACTGCACCACCGATAGCACTCGTGCTCCGAAACTGAAATTCTGAAACAGGGGGAATAAACGACATCCCCGTTGCCTCACCCAAAGGTTCCTGGGCAACACTCTCTAAACGGCTACTAACATTACTAAAACTCATTGTATCTAAACGCCAACGTGCACGGTTCTTGCGCGCGGTTCGTTCAATCTCTGAGTCAAAACGCAAGGGTGATAACTGCCCACCCCGACGGGTACGCATGCACTAGTGCAACACGCCCGCCAAAACCAACAAGAAAAATACTAACCAACTGAAATCTCAATATCAAAACCAAAAACCCGGAACTAAAAGTCCTACAGATCGCCTACTCTTAAGCTCACAACTCCCCGACAACGGCGCCAAAATTTGACACGCCTAGGTCGTCGTACGGTCAAAAATAGTAAAATATCTAACACACACACACACACTAGTATAGTAGTAGTCAGGGTCGATCCACAGGAGTTACGTGGTCAAGGTAGGCAACAGATTACCAACTGTAGTGTCACTTCTACAGCCAGAGGATCTAGTTTCCGACTTCTACCAAAACAATCCAGAAATCACAAATCCAATAAACCCAAAAACTAATTCCAATCCAATTCAACTTCTAAACTAAGATGAGTTACTGAAATCAGAAAGTAAAGTCTAAATTCAGAAACACAATAACCATCCAACACAATCAAACATCCACAATTCATCCAAAAGCATAAAATACCGAAAAGAGAGCAATTAACACTAACCGAATGATTAACTATTAAAAAATCAGATCCAAATGTTCCAAAACAGAAAACATGAAATTCAAAAGCTAAGAACTAATGCCAATGGTTGTCACACCCAAAAACACTAGCCAAATCTACCAAAACTACTAAACTAATTAAAAGAGAGAACATAAAATACCAAATATGGTTGCTGAAAACTGAAACTCGGAGTCAAAGAAGCCTTGGGAGTCGTTCCTATGCCAGGTCTTTGCTGCTTTTTTCGACCTAAAACCCTCTATTTATAGTTGTGAAAAATAAAAGACCGCGCCGCGCACAAGTAGAATCTGCGGCGCCCGTGCTGGTTTATCCCCGTTTTCTCGGCATTTGAATCTTCTCCACCGTCTCATTGGTGAGTCACCGCGTCGCACCCTTGTTCATACCGCGGCACGCGTGTGTCTTCGACTGTTTTGTCTTTATCTTCAAACTTCTTCTATTTTGTACGCTTTTAGCCCCTGTTTACATCTTTTCTTTCCAAACAAGCACTGACACAAAAAGTGAGAATACCACATCATAGATGATATATTTCACCAAGAATAGGGCTCAACAACGACTAAAATACTTGATATTACTAGGCGTTGTCAATTATCTTAAATACATTGAATATAAATAGCAACGTACTTCTCCACCATTTTCGATCTATTTGAAGAAACTTCATTATCATAAAATTATTCTACTTCTTGCACAGTAAACAAAAAATATGGCAAAAGGCAAGAATCACCAATATAGTTCCATTTACTTGCACATATTTTTTTTGCTAAATAAAAGCCATCGATAAATCTTTTGGAAAGTATGTTTATTTTCTAAAAAATGTTATAGGAAACAAATAAACGGAAAAGAAATTAAAGTACTAATTTTATTGACAACATTGCTATTTTGAAACATTTACCCAGAGTAGCAATATACTTACACTCATTTACATAATATAGCAGTATCATTGCATTTCTACCAATAATAACGATATGAATTATATTAAGTAAAATAATAAAAAGATACCCGATGCAAAAATTGCAAACTCATCCATCTGTATACATAAAGAGAAAGTATAGCTTTTAGAATTTTATACAATCAAAGTTTTTAATAAAATATATAGATTGTTAGTTAAAGAATTTCATATATTTTCCAAAATGCATGAAAAAGGATGATGTTGTTGTTCTACGTACCAACTCAAAGACATTTCATTGATGTCTTCTACATAAAAGCAACAGATGCATATTTTTAACCAATAAAATACAAAGTTTGGTGGTATATTCCTTGTAGTTTTAGGGTTGGAAGTAGATTTGGCTATTAAGATCGTAATAGAGAGTTTTCAAAGTATAATGTCCTAGAAAGTACGCGATGAGTAGGTATATTTTTTTGAATATAATTACTTGATGATAAAAGACTAATTCCATCATATCATGCTAAACAGTAAAAAAGAGGTAATAACTATGGGCACTATTTGGTTATAGGAACCCGACCAATTAGAATAGTAGGTAGCATCAACGACCTTTTGATGATGGAATTGGTCCCATTCTTCCATTTGTAAAGCTCGTTGACTCAAGCCAAATACCTGATATATAAGATTGAATAGAGAATGTAAGGCTAGCATTAATTTCTTACAATCAAAATAAATTAATATATGAATCATGAATTTCATTAAACTATTAAGAACAAATGAATTTAATATTATGCAAAAGACCATGTGCATCAAACAATAGTGTCCAACAAATTAGACATTTATAGTATAGAAGACCAATTTCTTAGACAATCTAGCTAACATAATCAAATTCGAAAGCCACATATAATAACCTATAAGAAATATATATGCATATAATATTTTTTAGAAATTGAATTTATTGGGATACTAATGTACAACTACCTGACTAAAAGTCAATGGTCTCAAATGAAAGAGGTTAAGCGAGAGCTTTCTTGGAAAGTAATAGCAAGTCGTCAGCCATTAGTAAATCCGCATCACAATTTCAACATAAATATTGGATAATATTGAACTAATACATAAATAATACAAAATAAATAAAATACTTAATTTTTTAAGTTACTAATGCACTTAAATAAAGTAGATTTATGACCGAATAGTGTAGGATATGGTCTACCAAAAAGACTACAAGTATGTGTTATAGAAGAAGTTTGACACTTGTTCATAGAAGAATGCATATTTAATAAAACAAACACAAGTAAATGATGTTTACCTAATCAAACTCGAGCAAGTTGTGGCTTTAAGGACTATCCAGACTTAATCGCTCTTGAAAATTCAGGGGCATTGGCTCATTCGAGAAAAGAGGCACCCGGAAGAAAATCACATATTTATGTTTCTTTATAGCTACATTAAAGCATCTAACTATAAATCTTTTGAGGAACAATAAATATAATTCAATTTTTTGTTTCACTACAAATGTAGAAAAAAGAAGAACAATGAAAACCTTTGTAGATCCTGGTGGTTTCTTGATGATCACCACCACGAGTCCAAGAGCATATATAATTAGCCACAACCTATGCATATAGTCCATCTATAGACCTTGAATGGGGGTGTGTTTGCCTTCCAAACCTTATCTATACTTTCGAGCCACCTAATTGAGATCTGGAATAATAACGCTAACATCATTACACACTTGGATAAACATACTACTAAATCAAAGGAAAATAGACAAGATTCATATTAACGTTAAAAAAATTCATAAAATTGAAATTCTATGTGAGAATTCAAAAAGGATCGGATATCTGATGCCAAACTCCATCTTTGATCGAACAAAGTGAGGGAGAGCATGATTATTATGGAGGGAAAGATTAACGAATAACGCTAGAAGCAATCAACAACCCCCGAAAAACCTAATACGAAAACCAAAACCCCAAAGAAGGTACAAAGGATGTTACGCAATAGAAGAAATGGATCCATCTTTTCCTTCTTAGGTGTTTCCATTAAGAATTTTGGGCAGGAGGTGGCTCTCATTCTCCTTCTTTTCTCTCTCATCTTGTTATTCTACCTCTATTTTAGGTAGTCGTACGATGGCATATGTAAACGGTTATCCATCATTGAGGGGATGATTTTATGAAGAAAGTGGTGTTAATGTAGCATTTACTAGGAAAAGATGTGGCTCTTCTGCTGATTCAGCAAGAAGATCGAAAGTATAAAGTTGAAAGCAGAGATGAGGGGACGTGGGGCATGTAGATCATGAGGATGTTGAAGAGAAATAAAAATATGGTACCAATATACCTAACATTTTTATTATGTTAAAGTATATAATGCCATTTTATCTCTCAAAAAATCAACTTTTCAAGAAAGCAAAGTCAACTATCTGCACCATTTTGTATTTTCCAAGAAAACAAAAAACTCCTTTGAAAGGAGAAGGTTTGTTTTAAGAGAATTAAATTCTAGTTAGCAATAGCACACTTTGTGCACCATTTTCTCTCTTACAGTACTATTAAAGGTACTTCATCTAATGGTGAACTATGCCTTTTATTTTTATCCATTATTAATTTGTCCATTTTGTTGTGTGTTGCTAAACTGGCAACTCGTCAGTTTAGTTGTCTGTATTTTCTCGTTTTTTTTATATATATTTGCCGGTTCCAAAAAATTAATTTGTCCATTATAGTAGACCTTAAAATTCAACAAATACTGCCTCCACAACCTCAATTTTTACTTTTCCGTATAGTAGTATATATATTTGTATACTACATTACCAATGACCAAGTATCCTTTAGTTTTAAATTATCCATTGATGATTCAAAATGTAAGTTATGGTGCACAATATTTATTAAAATCTGTCAAAACACTAAAGTATTTTGCTACATAAATGACACATCCATATCAAACTATAATGATAATGAGGACTAGTAATCCATTGATTTTCATATCAAAACCTGGTTTCAAAATAAATGTGATTCCCACATTCTTCAGATTATTAGTACGAGGTATTGTAATAAAACAAGACATTTGGGACAAAATGATGTTTTTTTTTCATATATAACAAATTTCACATGCTCTTCTACTTCAAGATATGTTTTTTTGCAATACCAAAATTGTGATATATAAATCAATGATTATTTTAATACCCCTAAACAATATTATTGATGCTTCACATGGTGTTAATCCTCTTATTAATAATGTTTGGACTTTTTATGAATATTTAATGCCAGTTTCCACCCTTGTATTATAGTATAATATATGTATTTAATAATACCAAACCATTTCCTTCCTTTTTTCGACTCACAACATAATTATAAATGCTATCTTTTACTTTGGTATGACTTCTCGAATTTCTTATAGGTCTTCTCGTTGCACGAAAAATACAAGTTTTCGGAATTTTATTGTTTTAGGCTTATGTTAAAAACTATTTTAAAATCTATATTTTAATCTATTCCATGTGATAATAGACACAAGTTTAAGAATTCTTCTCTTCTATAATACCGACCTTAAATTGTATTTATATTATCCATACGGTCCCAAAAAAAATTTAAAGGTTGAACGCCATATTTGTACCATTAAATATGTCATTCATACTTTACTTTTCTAAGACCCTCTTCTAAGGTTTTGGGTTGTGGTCTTACATATGGTAGTTCTCATCTTTAACCTATTACCTACATCCACTCGCTCTCTACAAACCTTTCAAGACTCACTGTGGATTCTTTCCCTCCTACATCCACGTTTACGTGTTTAGGTGTGTCTACTATTAAAAATCTTTCTATTATCACCCCTATAAGCTTACTCCGACATTCACTCTGTGGGTTTAATCTTGACAGGTTTTGTTAGTTTAGAATTTGTTTTATTAATGAATTAAATAACTGATAGTAAGTCTGAGGTTGAATGGGTCATGTGGACTAAATAATATGGAGGTGAGAAAGGGAATTGTGATTTTGCTTTGACCAAGTAAAAGTGAAGTTGGGAATTAGGAAACGTGGGCTTAGATTTATGTAGATCTGTTAGGTCTTGTAGGCTATTTAAAGCCATATGTTTTGTGAATAGATGTAGCAGCCGTATGAGTTGAAAATTACTTTCTCTTCATCTTATTTTCTTGTTTGTGAGTGATTTAATTACAGGGCCTGAATTTCCAACATTTGGTATCAGAGCCTAGGACTCGTTTAGAAGATTTGCCGGTTTGAGAGTCAGCGTAGGGAAAGGAGGAGCAGCCCTTGGCTGCAGGGCTGAGAACGAAATAAGAAGAAGGTGGAGCGATTTCATGTGAATCAAAGAAGTGAAGACCGGCTGCCACAGCAGCAAAGACCGTCGCCGGAAAAACTTAGCACCGGTGAGAAGAAAAGAAGACCGACAAGCTACAGAAGACTGACAGCTTAAAGATTTAGGCCAAAGATTCTAAGGGCTCATACCTGGATCAAGAAAGAAATAGAAGACTGTGAGAACGAGACCAAAGGAGATGCTTCAAAGACCGGGGTGGGCATCTAGACTGAGTGACCGAAAGAGAGACCGGAAGAGACAACCGAGACCGGCAGGTTGTCTGAGAAAGAAAGAAAGAAAGAAGGTTGTTTGCCAAAGAAAGAAAGAAGAGAGCAGAAAGAAGAAAGCAGAAAGAATGAAAGAAAGCAGAAAGAAAGCACAAAGAATGAAAAACAAAGAAGAAAGAAAGAAGGACTGTGGCTGGAAAGTGAGTTCCACCAAAGACCGAAGGAGGTAAACGTGAGCGGGGTTTACTTGAGAAGAAAAGACCGAGTACCAACTCTATTGTGACAGAAAGGTACAATTTTTTGACCGTGTTATTTGCACAAAGTGTGTAATAGCAAGAAATAGCAGGTTGATTGCAACCTTATGCAATCAGATTGAGAGTAGGAAGAAAGGAGAGACTGTCCCTCTCCATGTGTGTGCACTGTAGATGGCAGAAAACGCAGGAGCCATGACGATCCGCGAGCAAGAGAGTGAAGCAAGGACACAGTGGTGTTGGGTCTTTGTGATCAAAAGAAAGAAACAAAATCAAGTAGCGAGTAGCTGTCAAAGATCTCAGCAAGCAACAACAAACATAAGAAAGCAAGCAGCAAGATGAAGCAAACCGGAACGCGAAGCAATTAGTAAGGTGGGTCATGTTTTGGTGATAAGAAGAAAGAAGCATGAGACAGCAACAAAGTTTGAGCAAGATTAAAGCAAAAGATCAATAAGATAGGAAGTTTAGCAAGACCAAGATTGTCAAGATTAAGGGGGTGAATGTGGGTTTAATCTTGACAGGTTTTGTTAGTTTAGAATTTGTTTTATTAGTGAATTAAATAACTGATAGTAAGTCTGAGGTTGAATGGGTCATGTGGACTGAATAATATGGAGGTGAGAAAGGGAATTGTGATTTTGCTTTGACCAAGTAAAAGTGAAGCTGGGAATTAGGAAACGTGGGCTTAGATTTATGTAGATCTGTTAGGTCTTGTAGGCTATTTAAAGCCATATGTTTTGTGAATAGATGTAGCAGCCGTATGAGTTGAAAATTACTTTCTCTTCATCTTATTTTCTTGTTTGTGAGTGATTTAATTACAGGGCCTGAATTTCCAACACACTCCATGTGTCTTTCTTGACCCTTTTACCGACTATAGGGCCTATTGTATTCAAGAGCTTATTACTTAACGATTTATCATCACTTGTACTGAAATTCCCATCCTGCCTCCTTACTGTATGTTTATGATGTACTTGCATTTTCAGATGAAGATGTGCCTTTTTTATCTCCCTCTTTCTCACAACTATTTTGTTGACTATCCTTGTCTCCCTACTAGCATTAACACGCCTTTGGTTCTTCCTAGTTCCCTAACAAACACCATGGTCCCTTTGCGTATTTTAAATAATGTGTAATACAAAAAAATAATTGGGATATTTTTCACATATGAGTCTATATGGTTACACATAAAAGAGCATTAACAGAAATATATAAATAGTAATATTTATAGAGCATAAATTTCATTATTTGCCAACATAAATAACTAAGTATAAAATCATTTCTTATTTATTTATTAGAGGTCAGACTCTAAAGAGTCACATGCTAAATAACTATGATTGTATATGAATCTATAGGGCCACACACTAAAGAGCATTAACAAAATCATACAAATATTAATATTTATGGAATATATAGTTAATTATTTACCAAATGAGATAATAAAAATAAAAAATAATTATTTATTTACTTATTAAGCATGACATAAATAAACATATAATTTATTTATTACTGATTAAATGAAATTAAATAACTAAAAGCCTTATTAAGTTAGAATTAAGAAACACGAGTTTGAACTTTTATTATTGTTGATAAGGAAGGTTTAAGAAATCCCATTTACCAAATAACAAAAGGAGAATTTCAGTGGTCATTATACATATCAAAAAGGAACACTAAAAAACTTAACAACCTTCCCTTCGGTTGTTAGAGTAGCAACCTACCCATATCTCTCTTTTGTCTACGTTGTTTTCAATGCAAGAAGAAAGAAGGAAGTTAGTGTTGGTTAGTTGGAAGTCTAACAATTATCGGTCCTTCCTTTTTTTAGATTTACCATAAATTTTATATACTCATGAAAATTAGTCTCCAAATATTAAGGTAGCATTCTAAGCATCTGATAGTTGTGATCTAGTTGTTCTGATTGGATCCATGACTTTTAGGTTTAAAAAAAATTTTAAATACAATTTTTTCTCCCGTTGTTTACTTTGATCTAAAAACTATTTATTGCATTAACCCCCACCAATGGTATCCCAACAACCTTATATCACTTTACTATTTTGTTTTTGATTGTTCTTGCATATACTTTTCTTGTTCTTGGAAATAGTAAAAAATGATTTAATTTTTATAATGGTTTGATCGTTTTATTTTTTTTTTAACTTTTGGTAAAATCTCACCATATAAGATTAATGTTATCATCAAAGTCATTTTCCAATAGGATTGATTGCGTTGTTCAGACCAAAATTAGATTTATGTGTGTTTGCATACATTCTTTGTTGTTTTTATCACTAAAAGTGTATAGTTTGGTTTAATGATTTTGCAAAAGTGATGTAATTAGATTAGGGATTGCATTTCCTTTTTTTTTTTTTTTTGTATTTTATATTTGGAAAGTTATAAATACGATTCAAGATGGAAACCCTAGCAATAAAGATGGACCACAAACCAAGTTGACTAAAGGCCCAATTGACACTTAGCCTAATAGAAAGCGTGAAAGAGGTCTCCTCTTTTTCTCGACCATGTTGGCTTGACTTGGAAAAGACCCATCCCAAGTTCACTTAGTTCGGCCTATTGGACTTAGGCTTGATAGTTGCCCCTCGAACCGATTTTCATAGTATAAGATTTTATATGATTTAACCATGATTTATATAGGGTAATTCTATAGGTCAAGTGTCTTATGAATGTATCACAATTCCTATTTTAGTGCGATCATATATGTTACTTAACGTACATACATTTGGAGACAAAAATTTTGAACCACGTAATGTAAGGGCCACGAAACATAAGATAGTTTGAGCCCTAAAATGGGATAAAGTGTAGGGTTTTCATAGAACGATCAAGTTGTCGCCCTAGATTTTCCCTTGGTGTTAATTGGAGTAGACGTCGATTTACAAGAAGTCATGCAGGCTTATTTGTAAATTTACATTGCATATTGTTTTTGAGATAGATAATCATATGTGCATGTTGAAGGACATTTTTGTGAAAAAGTAACTTAGAGGACCTAAGTATTTGATGGAAAATTCCCTTGGAAATTTGCTCATAATTCACGTATGAAGAAAATAAAATAATGTAGTAAGAGTGATACCATTAACATATAATGAAACACGTGCCTTGTTTGCACCATTACGGTAAATAACTAGGGAATTGTTGAAACGATTGCGGTAAACGTATAATGAAACATGTGCCTTGTTTGTAATTGTTGGTTCTTTTGCTAACTTCTTGCTAGTTCTCTTAATAATATTTAATTGTTAAAAACAATTGTTGATCTTAGAGTTTCTTGACATGAATAGAAAGTAAGAAATGTTATTGAAAAGGTACAATGCAGTTTGTATGTAGAGGATAATGAGAAAGGTGGTAAGGTTAGATCGATGTCGTTGATCGCTTAGGGTGTCGAACAATGTTTAGGAGATGATAAATGAAGGTGGTGAGGAGAAAGAAAGATTTCGCCGGCGGAGAGAGCTGTACAAAGAAATTTGACGAGATTGAGAGAATGACACATGAAGATTGTGAATGCTTTGATACTAGATTTGAATTTTTCACGTCTTTCTCGTTACATTAAATACCTTTTTATACACATGACACAAAACATCTAGAAGGAAACTTTTCTAATGACTAATAATAATACAACACTAAGATCAAGAGGTGTGGTAACACCTCACTCCCACAAACTTTTTACCATACCATATAGACGCCAACTCAATAAACCCTCACTAACCTCTCACCCTTTTAAAATGTTGGAAATGATAAACCCTCACTATCATTTACTTTTTAATTAAATAAATAATAAATTAAACTAAACTAATTTTTTTTAAATTAAAGAAGTTCGTTAATTAAGAAATAAAAATTACAAACGTAAAATAAAACGACAAACGTAAAATTAAAAACGGAAAATAAAACGACAACCTACAAATTAAAAAAAAAACGATAACTAAACAGACAAAAGGAAACGTAAAAAAATAAACGACAACCTACAACCGATATTTTGCCAAGATATCCGCTTTTAATTCTAAAACCATCTCGAGTATTTCCCCCTCGAGACCCTCCTCTAGATTCGACGTCAAAAACTTTATGTCTTTTAATAGTGGTTTTTCTTGGCGGATTTGTTGACGTTCTTCCTGGGCTCGTTGTTTGTCTTCCATAGCTTTTTTGTCCAACTCAATTCGCTTGGCGATGCTTAAATTGTAGCGTTCAAACTCCAACCTCATAAGTACCACATCGTCGGTATTTTGTGACCCCGCCCCGCTCGACGAAGTCACTTTTCTTTTCCGTTTTGCCGCATCCCTGTCGGCCGGCGGAATTCGGTAAAATCGAGCTCGTCCTCGTTCAAATCTATGTTGATACGAGCGTCATACGATGTAGTGTGGTGACTTGATTCCGAAGTTTTCGAACGCTTTCTTGCTGGGGCTGAAATGTCGGTTTCGTTGTTCGAATCATGTCTTTTTTTGCATTTTTCGAATATCCGCCAAAACTCCACATAGTGGAACGTCGTTCTTTTGTCGGATTTGTAAATTTTTAACGCCTCCTCGAAAACGTGTCGCTCAGTTTAACCGCTTCTGCAATGTGTTCGTAAGTTGTGGAGCAACCCATTAAAATTCATTATAGTACGGTTGCTATCGCGGTATTTTGTTGTCAACGAGTCCTTGGACCTTCTTTGGAGGGCAAACTGAAACAATCAAGGTTTAAACCGTGCGGCTTTGGGAACCTGTGGGAGGGTTGAACCCGCGGTCACCCACCCAACTGGGACGGTGTATCCACGTGGGTTAAGCCCTCTACCATAGAACCTGCACCCCGCTTTGTCTCGACATCCGTTGCTCTAATAATAATATTGCTAGTGTAAATTACAAAAGAAAAGGAAAAAATAACTTTCTAAACCTAGGTTTGGTCTAAATGTATATTGTCCAAAGAACAGAATAAAACCCTTCAATGATCCATCGACTATATACATTTCCGATCTACTTAGGTCTGAACCAATCCAGTGTAATAATACTACGGTCCAATCCAGCCCCAAATAGCTCGATATAGCTTGTCCATATGTGTGTTCATCTCTACTATATTGCAACGACCCCCTTATAAATTTTCTTAAAAAATATACGATAGTATTATATAATATTAAATTGTGGTACGTTGACAGTAACCTTATCCGGCGACAGCAATATTAAAAAGGGAAGCACGTGGTAAGTTATGAGCTGATAGACCTTGTCGAGTTCGGGTCCCATTAAGACACTATCCAGATTATTAGACTCCGATAGTCAGTTGGCACGTCATTTTACAGGCAATGGTGGGGGAGGGGTTGCTGGGAGGGAGGGAGAGGGTTGCTGCTACCGGCAGTGCAGCCGACGATAAATTTGTTTAAATTTATATTGAGTTGTGTGGTATAGAATGTATAATATAAGTTCTATATAAAAACCAAAGTTTATCTAGGTTTTTTAAAATTTTACAAAAAGCCTTCTATGTTTGTATAACCTTTTCATTTACGGTTCTTTAAACAAATGATATGTTAGTTATTTTATAAAAAAGAAAGTAGATAAAACCAAACTAAAATTTGTTGATTTGTTCGCCTGTCAACATGCATGTTTATAATAGGACGATTTTAAGCTTTTTTTTTCCTAGGTTATACTTTAATACATCCAAAAATAAAAATAGATGGATATAACTATATCTGGTAAGTATATTAGAGAATAAGAAATGTTGGTTTCATTTTACTTAAGTAAGATTATATATTAAGATATTATTTATACCATATTGTAAACTTTGATACGGTATCTATTATTAGAGATATTAGAATGAGACTTAAATTCATGAATAGATTACGAAAGTAGCGATGATCATTTAGGTTTATTGGATGACATACAACGGTTAAGAACTTAAGATATGTCATAAGGCAGTCTACGGTTGTGGTGTGGTTCTTGGACATCCTTCTTTTATCGCAAAAGGAAACAAAATTAGAAAATGGTGATACGGTGGTTGTTTAGGAAAACTTGGGTGGATTTTAGGATAAATTCAATATCACGTTTGACCACAACACTTTGCTTTATGTATTTTCCAAAGGGTATTCCACCGGTAAATTATAGGATGTTTTTTCTTGTTATGGAAAAGTAGAAGATGTTGAATCGCTTCAAATAAGAATAAACAAGGGAAGGAGTTTGGGTTCGTACAATTCCTAAATATTCGAGATTGGGCAGATTTTTTTAAGATCTTGAGTGTTGGAATCCTAAAGTCAAGGATCCTTATCACAACCAATAGAT
Source organism: Cichorium intybus (assembly GCA_023525715.1). Lineage (NCBI taxonomy): Eukaryota > Viridiplantae > Streptophyta > Magnoliopsida > Asterales > Asteraceae > Cichorium > Cichorium intybus. Next base: position 142,645,345 of record CM042009.1, read on the forward strand.
AATTACGTGTTGGTCATTATCGTCTTTCAATTGTAATCTAATTACAAGTCGGTTATTAGATTACTATAAATACCTCTATTTAGTCGAGTTTAGGATGAAGAGAGACAATTGTAAACAGTCGGTTTTGAGTTATTTTCCGATTAATCAAAGAGTAGTTTGATTTATTTGTTTGCAATCCTTATTTTCTAAACTTGAATTGGTATCAGAGCTTAGATCGAGAGGGCTTTTTGAGATCGATTCTTACCTGATTCATCATGTCTGATGGAGATGGTGAAGGAGAGGGGGGTACCGGTGGTGCTCCGATGAGAATCAAGGATGTCGGAACCAGAGGCGGAGGTAGGGGGTTCCCAAGGTAGCACCGGCTACCGCTTGGGTCCAATCACGTAGGCTAAATTTTTTCGGGAAAGTTTTTTTTATGTAACGTTGCTCCCGGTTTGATAAATTTTGGGCCCCCCTTAGGTAAACTTAGTCCAAACTTGAGAACCTTTTTAAAAAATTGGCACCCCCTTGGCTTTATTCCTGGCTCCGCTCCTGGTCGGAACAACATCTGTTGCCTGTCCAATGCTCATGTCCACCAACTACACCGTGTGGGCTATGAGGATGAAGGTGGTGCTACGAATCCACAAGGTCTGGACCGTGATTGATCCAGGAACTGATGCAAGTGAAGAAAAAGACTGCCTCGCCATGGGACTTTTGTACCAAGCCTTACTGGAAAATCTCATTATGCAAATCGGAGAAGCTGAGTCGTCGAAGGCTCTATGGGATGCAATCAAGGCCCGTCACGTTGGGGCTGATCGGGTCAAGGAAGCAAGATTACAAACCCTAACCGCTGAATTCGATCGATTGAAGATGACGGAGTCAGAGACAATTGACGCTTTCGCCGGGAAGATGTCCGAAATTGCTTCAAAATCGTCGGCTCTAGGAGAATCAATTGAAGAATCGAAGATGGTGAAGAAGTTCCTCAAGTCCTTGCCATGAAAATTCATTCATATAGTAGCTTCCCTTGAGCAAGTTCTCGATTTGAAGACCGTAGGCTTCGAGGACGTCGTCGGACAGTTGAAAGCTTACGAGGAGAGGGTAAGGGAGGCAGAGGACGAAGGCGACGGTCATGGCAAAGTGATGTTCTCCAAGACGATTGGAAGTGGAGGCTCTGGTTCGCATGGCGGATCAAGAGGGAAAGGAACGTCAAAAGGGAATAACGGAGGAAGTGGGTCCAAAAACTCAAACCGAACTTCACAAAATTGTAAGCCCAACTCGCATAAAAATAATAATGATCAGCCCAATTCTAGTTCGGCCCAAAATAAAAATAAAGCCCAGAAAAAAGATATGTCCAAAATTATTTGTTTTAGATGCGATAAACCGGGTTACTACGCGTCAAAATGTCCGGACCGGATTCAAAAATTTCAGGAAAGTAATTTTACTGAGGGCGACGAGCACGATGAGACCGTGTTTTTACATGAGACTGTATTTTTAAACGAAGAGAAAGTAATACCGTCCCAATACAACTCTTTAGACACGAACGTGTGGTATTTGGATAACGGGGCAAGTAATCATATGACGAGAAATCGTTCGTTTTTCTCCGAATTTAACGAAAACATAACCGGGAGGGTTAAATTCGGTGATAATTCGTGTGTAGGAATTAAAGGAAAAGGATCTATTCTTTTCCAAGGAAAATCGGGGCAACAACGATTGATGACGGAAATTTATTTCATACCGGATTTAAAAAATAATATTATTAGTCTCGGGCAAGCAACCAAAGCCGGGTGCGATATTCGGATGAAAGATAATTTTTTGACTATGCATGATGCCGATAACAACTTATTAATGAAGGTACAAATAACTCCAAACCGCCTTTATAAAATAAAATTAAAAATTGGAGTACTTATTTGCCTTTATTCGAGACTAAGTGAAGACACGTGGCAATGGCATGCAAGACTTGGGCACATCAATTTCGAGTCAATGAAAAAGATGTCCAATAAATGTCTAGTCAAAGGGTTACCCCACTTTGACCATGAAAATCAATTGTGCGAATCTTGTTTGGTCGGTAAACAAACAAGAAAGTCATTTCCCACTATGGCGACATACAAGGCGAAGCAACCTTTGGAACTAGTTCACGGCGATTTATGCGGTCCGATCACGCCGGCAACCAAAGGACAAAATCGGTATGTTTTCGCATTAATTGATGACTTTTCCCGATTTATGTGGATTTATCTCATGAAAGAAAAGAGTGAGGCGTTTACACACTTCAAAAAATTCAAAGCTTTGGCGGAAAATGAAATAGGAAAGCCTTTGAAAGTGTTTAGAAGTGATCGAGGAGGTGAGTTTACTTCTCTCGAGTTTAATACATTTTGTGAGCAAAACGGAGTCAAACGCCACCTTACCGCCCCATACTCACCGCAACAAAACGGAATTGTGGAACGAAGAAATCGAACACTTATGGACATGACACGAAGTATAATGAAGGTGATGCATGTTCCAAATTATTTATGGGGAGAAGCGGCAAAACACTCTACAAATTTAATTAATCGGGTTTACACACGAGTCATTGGTGATACAACTCCATACGAAAAATTGTATAAAAGAAAACCCAATTTAGAAAATGTTCGTATATTCGGGTGTCTAGCACATGCAAAAGTTGAACCGGTGAATATTAAGAAGTTGGATGCAAGATCAAGACCACTAGTGCATCTTGGTTCCGAACCGGGTACAAAAGCTTATCGGCTTTTTAACCCAACAACGCAAAAAATAATCGTAAGCCGAGACGTTATTTTTGATGAAACCAAAGGGTGGGATTGGAGTAAAGAAGCAATAACCGACAATAATAAGCCGTGCTCATTCATAGTACCATGGGACTATCCGGAAGATGAGACGAACAACGACCAAGGAAACAATGATCCTATAATTGAACCGATTGAATCGGATCACAGGGTAGATAACGGAGCGGGAATACAAGAAAATGAACAACCAAGTCCGGTCAACAATAATGATCAAAACCAAAGGCCTACAAGATCAAGGAAACCTCCAACTCGACTTCAAGATTATGTTATTGACTTTGATGACATTGAAGAACTTCTCCTATCAACCAATGATGAGCCGGTATCGGTTGAGGAGGCGAAGAAGGAACCGGAATGGGTCAAAGCCATGAACGCGGAAATTAATTCGATAAACAAGAATAATACTTGGACTCTCGTGAACAAGCCTATGGGGGTGAAGCCAATCGGACTTAAATGGGTGTTTAAAGTAAAGAAAAATGCAGACGGCACTATTAATAAACACAAGGCGAGGTTGGTTGCAAAAGGTTACGTGCAACAACCCGGTATCGACTTTCAAGAAGTATTCGCTCCGGTAGCTCGAATCGAAACTATCCAGTTTCTTATAGCCTTAGCTGCTGCAAATGGGTGGGAGCTTCACCACTTAGACGTCAAAACGGCTTTCTTGCATGGAGATTTGAAGGAAACCGTTTATGTAACACAACCGGAAGGCTATATAAAGAAAGGCAACGAGCATAAAGTGTATCGCCTTACAAAAGCACTATATGGTCTAAGACAAGCACCTCGAGCATGGAACACGAAGCTTGATGGGATTTTGAAAAGTTTGAGTTTTCAAAAATGTATGAAAGAACCATCGGTGTACCGGAAAAGTGAAGGAGCTAACCTACTAATTTTAGTAATTTATGTTGATGATTTGTTTGTCACAGGTACTAATTTGAACATGATCAAGAGATTCAAATTAGAAATGTCCAAGAACTTAGAGATGTCGGGTCTTGGAAGATTGACTTACTATATTGGCATTGAAGTAAAACAAGAAGAATCGGGGATCACTATAAATCAAGAAGCGTATGCTCGACGCATTCTAAAAGAAGCCGGTTTACAAGATTGCAATCCGACCCACGTTCCAATGGAACCGGGAAATAAATTGTCAAAGGCCGAAGATGAACCCGAAATCGACCCAGCACAATTTCGTAAGGTGGTAGGATGCCTTAGATATCTCTTGCAAACAAGACCCGACTTGGCATACGCGGTTGGAGTTGTTAGCCGATACATGCAAAACCCAAGAGAATCACATGGCGGTGCAATAAAACACATCCTAAGGTACTTACGAGGGACTACGGGATACGGAATCAAGTACGAGAGGATGGGTCAAAACCGACTCATCGGTTATAGCGATAGTAGTCACAATATTGACCCGGATGACGGAAAAAGCACAACCGGTCACATTTTCTACTATGGGTCATCTCCGATAACATGGTGTTCGCAAAAGCAAGATACCGTTGCTTTATCATCTTGCGAGGCGGAGTTCATGGCAGCCACCGCGGCTGCGTGTCAAGCAATATGGCTTCAAGATTTGCTAGGGGAGATCATGAACAAAGCGCAAGAGAAGGTGGTTCTAAGAGTTGATAACAAGTCGGCTATCGAACTAACGAAGAATCCCGTTTTTCATGGAAGGAGTAAACACATTCACACAAGGTTTCACTTCATTCACAATTGTGTTGAAAACGAACAAGTGGAGGTGGAGTATATTCCTGGTGAAGAACAAAAGGCGGACATTCTTACAAAACCACTAGCTCGAGTCAAGTTCAAGGATATGCAGAGCTTGATCGGGATCGAAGACGTCTCTAGAAGGACTTAGAGATTCGGGGGTGATTGTTGGAATCCTAAAGTCAAGGATCCTTATCACAACCAATAGATAATTACGTGTTGGTCATTATCGTCTTTCAATTGTAATCTAATTACAAGTCGGTTATTAGATTACTATAAATACCTCTCTTTAGTCGAGTTTAGGATGAAGAGAGACAATTGTAAACAGTCGGTTTTGAGTTATTTTCCGATTAATCAAAGAGTAGTTTGATTTATTTGTTTGCAATCCTTATTTTCTAAACTTGATTGAGTTCAATTTTGATTCGTTCATTTCGGTTGTTTGTCTTCTTAGAAAAATTCCAACACCATACTAGACCTTCCCTCTGAAAGTGTTAACCTATGAAGGGTGATGTACGGAAGGCTAATGTAACACCTATATTTTCTTATATAGTATTTGACATAATATGTATTCTTTAATGACAATTGGTGCTTAAATTATATTACTTTATGATGCTAATGTATCACAATGTGGGAAGAAATTTGAAGAAAATACGAAATTACTCGTTTTTACAAAGTACAGTGCCTATATGAGACTTTGGACAAAGTATACTTTTGTAAGACTAAGTGTGACTTTAGTGAACAACACTCACAAGAAACATGAATAAAGATGATAGAGCGATGAAAGTACGAATACATGTCTAAATTACACAAGAGAGTGGTAAGATGTAAAGCACGTTGCTATTTCTTGAAGTTATGAGACGAGAGGGAAACTAGATGTAAGCATGCATAGACCAAGAGAATAAACCTCAGAAATTACTTAAAGATGTCTTATAAGTAATGTTGTAACATTAGAAATCTTAAAAAGGTTAAAGATGCAAAAGTTGAATTCTAAAATTGACATTAAAGAAATATTCATGCATAAATTCTAAGTACTTAGTACGTAACATTCTTAGGAGAAGTTCCGATTTTGGTTACATTTATGGGATATTGTTGGATGCATTTTATGCAACCTTTTGGACCATTTTCTCTACTTTTTTTCATGCATTTTAGTTAATACCATACATTTTAATCTATCTTTCGGGACACTTTCACTTTCATGGTTTGTGTTGGTTTGTGGTACATCAAGGTTTGGGGTGAGGAAACTTGGAGAACTGAAGTAGGAGGCTAGATCGAGGGAGTACTAGGACCTTTGGAGCACTTAGAACACATTTTGGAGGCAATTGGAAGTTTATTGAGCGAACCGGAGCCATTTGTAGCAAAAGAAGTGCAGGAAAGCTGAAGACTGCAAAACACAATGCTCGTGTGTTTTTACACGGCCCGTGTCAAAAAGTCCCCCAAAAGAGTGCTACAAAACACACGGGCCGAGTGTTTACACGGCCTGTACCATAATGTTTCTAGATGAGTGATACAAAACACACGACCCATGTAAAAATACACGGGCCTTGTGTCGCACAGAAAACTGATTTTTGACAGTTATTTTTCACGATTCAAAAGGCCAATTATGGTTCATTTAGGACATTTAGGTGGTCCAAAAGTAGTTACTAGCGAATACTTTTGCTAGAAATCACTTGGAAACACTAACTTCATTGGAATTTATCGTTTGTAAGTTGGATTAGAACATCAATTTCTTGTTTTTCTTCTTGGATTTAAATTTAGCCATGTGTGGCTAAACCCTTTTCATCCCGGTTTTGTTTAATACTCATATTTTGTGGTTTAATCATATGATTTAATGTTTTGTTTATGTTTCTATCTAGTGATTTGGTTTTGTGCTTGATTTAATGTATGATTCTTGATTCGGTTCATGATGGCCACATAAATTAGGGTTTGTTTCATTCTTGTTATTAAACTCATAAAATTTGTAATTGTTCTGTGAATTGATCTTAAATAACAACATCGATTTAATTCTGTATCGAGGTTAAATTTGGTGTAAACCTAAACCACACGCTCGACCTTACCATCACACCAGGTTAAATTTGGTGTAAACCTAAATCACACGCTCGATCTTACCATCACACCACACCTTACGTCTTCTACTCTTTTAGAATATTGAATTTATACGAATCACTTCATCCACAAACAATAGTTGTGATGTAATTATACGATTGCAAAAGAAGTGCATATTTCTTGTATACGAGCGGAAAGCATAAAAAGCAGACAA